>JASDDO010000006.1:123379022-123767573 GCA_030015575.1 Agapanthus africanus | reverse complement strand
TGGAATGTCCTCGGCCTGGTCAATCTTTCGTATGAGCGTGTCATCTTTGCTTTGTAGGCTTCTAGATGTTGTTGCGCTATGAGCCGGGTTTCGTCGAGGGCATCTAGCTCCTCAAGCCGAAGGTGAGCATTTTCTTTGTCCGTCAGCTCGTGGTGGACTGCCACTCGCAGAGAGAGTAACTCTATCTCGAGGGGAGTACTGCTTCCGTCCTAAATACCAACGCGTACGGCGTTGTGTTCGTGGCCGTCTTGAATGTAGTTCCATAAGCCCAAAGGGCCTCTTGCAGCCTCTCGTGCCAGTCTCTCTTATTCTGGGAAACGGTCTTTTTTATGATCTTCGTCAAGGTCTTATTGAAGGCCTCGGCCAGACCGTTAGCTCGTGGTTGTAAACTGAAGAATATCTCCAGTCTATATTGTGTTGCTGCGCGAAGCGGCTAATCTTATGGCTTCTGTAGGCTGGCCCGTTATCGGAGATAATCCGCCGTGGGTTCCGAACCGATAGATGACGTACGTCTTGATGAAATGGAGGATATTCTCCGTCTTCACTTCCCTCAGTGGTATTGCTTCTGCCCATTTGGAGAAGTAATCAGTCATCGCCAGGATAAAACGATGTCCCCGGGATGATGCTGGCTCGATGGGGCCGACTATGTCAGTCCCCACATTTTGAATTGCCAACTAGCCACCGTTGGATGTAGTGGATTCGGATGTTGGTGGATAAAGTCTCCGTGGATCTGGCACGAGTGGCATTGCTTCGCATACTCGAGGCAATCCTGGATCATCGTGGGCCAG
The DNA here is from genome assembly GCA_030015575.1 of Agapanthus africanus. Lineage (NCBI taxonomy): Eukaryota > Viridiplantae > Streptophyta > Magnoliopsida > Asparagales > Amaryllidaceae > Agapanthus > Agapanthus africanus. Next base: position 123,766,785 of record JASDDO010000006.1, on the reverse strand, counting down.
TAGTAACCCATCCGTTTAATTTTTAACTTCATCTTTAGGCCTGCTTGGTGAGAACCGCAAAGTCCGTCGTGGACTTCCTGAATGACTCTTTCCGCTTCGTCAGGTCCTAAGCATCTCAGCCATAGAGAATCAAACGATCTCTTGTATAGAGTATCGTTGACGAAGGCGAAAGATAGAGCTCGTTTCATGAGCTGATGCCTTGAAGATGTATCTTTGGGCATTCGGTGGGACTTAAAGTAGTCTATGAAGACTTCCCTCCAGTCCTCGGCCTTCTCATGGTCTTTTATTTGTAGGGTCGTCTGCTCAGTCGCTCCCTTTTCTTTATATAATTCCGGAGGTATTTCTTCCGGGGCAAGCACTCGACGGCTTTGTACCACGATTCTTACATCATCGAGGTTTTCGTCCGCCAGTTCATTAGCAAGTTTTGCTAACGCGTCTTCTTTGCTGTTTTCCGCGCGCGGTATATTCTCCAAAGTATAGGAGGGAATTTGGGTCAATAGTTGTTGCACCTTTTCGCCGTACTTCACCAACTCCAGTTTGCACGTTTGGTAATCACCATTTACTTGACTAACAACCAGTTGAGAATCCCCATATATAAAGAGGTCTTCAATTCCCAGGTCAATGGCGATTTCGAGGCCTGCTATCAGAGCTTCGTATTCAGCTTCATTGTTTGTCCTCGGCTCTATTAAGGAGAAGGCGAAGCGCATTATCCCTCCTTGTGGAGTTGCAAAGATGAGGCCTACCCCCGATTTGATCATTGGGACACATTGTTTCTGTTTCTTTACGGAGGACGCTCCATCGAAATAGAGTTCCCATCGGGTGCTTCCGCCGCTAATCGCATCAAATGCATGCTCGTCCGGCAAATCACAGTTCAGAGGAGAATCGGCCGGTATCGGATGCTCAGCGAGGAAATCGGCAATGGCCTGGCCTTTCACTGCCTTGAGAGGCTGATACGTTATCGAGAATTCCATCAAGATCAGTGCCCACTTAGCGAGTCGTCCCGTCAATATGGCTTTTGACATCAAGTATTTAAGGGGGTCCACTTTTGAAATGAGACGGACTTCATGCGCCAACGCATAGTGTCTGAGCTTTGTTATCGCAAAGATTAATGCCAAGCAATGTTTTTCAATGGGAGAGTAGTTGCTTTCTGCCCGCAGCAGAACTCGACTTAAGTAGTAGAGTGCTCTCTCTTTTCCCTGATCGTTCTCTTGCGCCCATAATGCGCCCAAGGAACCTTCGAGGGCGGTTGTATAAAGAATGAGGGGTTTTCCTTTGACCGGCGCGGCCAACACCGGAGGGTTCTGCAGGTATTGCTTGATCTCGTCTAGTGCACCTGGCATTTGTGATCCCAAACGAACGGAGTTCCCTTTTTCATCTGGTGGCTGTAAGGACGGCATTTGCCGGAAAGATTGGCGATAAATCGCCGGATGTATGCGAGCTTCCCTTGGAGAGACCGCAACTGTTTGAGGGTTCTTGGCAGAGGCATTTCCATGATCGCTCTAATCTTTGACGGATCTATTTCGATAACTCGGTGTCGAACGATGAATCCCAGGAATTTGCCCGAGGAGACTCCAAACGCGCATTTGAGGGGATTCATTTTCAAATTATATTGCCGAAGGCGTTGAAATACAGTCTCCAGATGGTTTAAATGCTCTTCGTATGACATGCTCTTTCCTACGAGGTCATCGATATAGCACTCGACGACGTCATGTAAGAGGTCGTCGAAGATCTTTGTCATGGCCCTTTGATAGGTAGCGCCAGCGTTCTTTAGACCAAAGGGCATAACCTTGTTGCAGAATATACCCAAAGGGGTCCTGAAAGTGGTGTGCTTCTGGTCTTCGGGATGCATCTTTATCTGATTGTATCCTGACGAACCGTCCATAAAGGAGAAAACCTCGTGAGTGGACGTGTTATCTATCATCAGCTCGGTTACCGGTACTGGGAAATCATCCTTTGGACTGGCTTTATTGAGATCCCTAAAATCCACGCATATGCGTACCGTCCCATTCTTTTTCATTACCGGGACGATATTGGCGATCCAATCGGGATATTGGACTTCTTGGATAAATCCAGAATCGATCAGCTTCTTGACTTCGGCGTTGATGCTCATCTCATGCTCGAGTCGCATCCTTCTTGGCGCTTGCTTGACTGTCTTGATATCTGGGGATATTGCTAATTTATGCACAACAACCTCCGGATCTAATCCTGGCATCTCATAGTAGTTCCACGCGAAGCAATCTTTATGCCGGAGAAGCACGTTCTTTAACGCTGCCACCCTTTCTTCAGAGAGTAGCTCGCTGACAAATGTCGGTCGCGGGTCATCTGCCGATCCCAACTCAATCTTCCTGTGGTTATCCGCCGTAGTATGTATACCATCTTCCAGTTCTTTCGGAGCTGGCGGAAATTCCGAGATCACCTCATCATCGCTGTTCTCAAAGCACCGGGGAAGGTCATCCACGTTCTCGCGCCCTTCTTTTAATATCGCGATCGTATAACAGGTGCGAATCCGCTCCCAGGACTGAGGTGGATCCGGTTTTGCTCTTGTGGCCTTGGGTTCATGCTTTTGTGGCGGCGTTACCCTCCAGCTGTTGGATAAAGCGAATCTGCCCCGTTGGTACTGGTCATCGACCCAGTTCTTGAAGGTGAAGGAGTCTTCGGTAGGATGTCCTATGGCTTGGTGATAAGAGCAATAGCTCGAACGAGAAGCCTTGTTAGCTTGCTCAGGGTGTCTAGACTCTGGAAGCGCGATCATTCGATGTTTTAAAGCGAGCTTGAGTAACTTCTCCATCTTGTCTCGGGGGAAGGAGTACGCTCGACTCATCTTCTCCATGAGGGACGAATCCGAGCCGCGCAGTACCCGTAACCCTCTAATCCTGCGTCGTTGTTGTCGGCTCCTCTTCCCACTTCTCAATTTATTTCCGTCTCCGCATCGGGCCTTTCGTACAACGGGTTGACAAAGATGGGCATCTTTGTCTTTTGTAGCCTGTTGAAATAGACGTTGCGTCATGGCCTTCTCGTGGATGGCCATCTCGCGGTTGTGGTCTTCTCGAGCTTTCTGACCCATTTTCCTGATAGGCTTGTCCGTTCGTTCTTCAAACGACGGACTCGGCGCTTCAATTGCGGGGTCTAGTTTTGATGAGGGGTTGGCATCGCCTGACAGGGCGTCCTCTTCTTCATCAAAGGTATATATAGTGTAGCTGCTGTGAGCCCGTTCCCGTTTTCCGGCTCTCACATATCCAAGCCCAAGTGTTTCCATTTTCCCATTGGGCAATTTGCGTTGAGTCCTAGGGACATCCCAAATCCTGTTGTAGAACCGAGCCTGCCGAACAGTATGTTTTAAAGGTACTCCTTGGCGCTTCAATAGCTTCTTTAATCCATTTGTATAGTATCTGGGCAGACGGATGGGTTGGAGCCTATCGAGTGTAGCATCCGCGCCATGCCAGATCTCTTTCTCTATTTTCGACTTTGAGGATCGGTAGAACAGGATCACCTTCTCACCCCTTTTCCTGGGAGGGACGTAAAATGTTTGCAGGTCCTGCACATTGTGAGCTTGAAGCGTGTCGAGATCCTTGTAGTGTTCTCGCGGTACCATGGTGATTTGCAAACTATGGTCATCGCCAGGGGGTGCTTGTATTGACAGCCGATTGGAGAACACGTCATTAACTTCATCTTCTGAATCACTTCCGAAGACCAACATGGGGGCGGGCGTCCTCATGTTGTTGCGTTGAGATGGCCCTGCATAAACTATCTCTTCCTCTTCTTCGGTATCGCTCTCGAAAACAGGGATGGTGGCGGCGGTTTTGTTCTCCGGATTGCGACACCTTTCTGTATCCTCGAAATCTGGCAAAAAGTATTTCGCATCTTCGTATTTGCGGACTTCGTTCACGGAAAATGGGTTCAACTCACCTGTTACAGTATACTCGAAACCATCCTTAAAGTACTTCATACACTGATGTTGCGTAGAAGGGATGATGTTGTACTCGTGTAGCCAAGGACGGCCGAGCAAGGCGTTGTAGCAGGTCTTGGCGTCAATGACATGGAATTTGATGTCTGTGACGAGAAGTCCAAAGCGTAATGTTAGTATCACAGATCCGAGAGTCCGTGACGATTGTGAATCGAAACCGGAGATAGTAATTTTATCACGAGCGAGGTGTTGCACACTCATGCAGATTTCCTTCAACACCCGAACATAAAGGAGATTGACGGAGGATCCATTATCCACCAGGATCTTGCCTATCTTGATATCATGGCAGTATCCGGAGACATATAGGGGACGGTTGTGGTCGCACGTCCCGAGAAGGAGGTCTTCATCACCGAAAGTGATATCGGCCGTATGCACTTCCTCCAATTCATCCTTCATCTTTTCAGTGGCAAGGAAGGCTTGGAATTGCTCAGGTTCTTGTAACGCCTTAATTAGCGAGTCTCGCGCTTCTTTTGATAATAGGAGGGCATCGAGAATGCTAAGCTGAGAAGGTAGCTTCCATAGGTGCGCGAGGATGTTATAGTCCACTTTACTCCTCTTAGGAGGGTCTTTGGCAGCCAATTCTTTCGTGACTTGGTCATCTAAAGTGATATCTTCAGTGACCTTTTCCTTTCCTTTATCTTTTCTACTTACGGGCCCGAGATTCTTTTCCGGGAGCGTACGATTGCGCAGCTGAATGTTCTCGCAGGCCTCCGATTCCTCCTCTTTCCCTAACACGGATTCTTTAAAGAGAGGGCCCAGAGCCATTTCTTCATCAGAGTCGCTCCCAAAGGTGAGAACTTGTGACCCCCCGATGTTAACCATGTCACAGCTGCCAGTAGTTCTGTTGCGCCCGTCGACAGTGCTTCTTCGTTCCCGACGGCTCTTGCGTTTCATGCGCTTAAAATGTTGCCGACGAGCAACATATGCTTGCCACCATATCTTAAAGGCGTCGCACTCCTCTGTGGGGTGTGAGATTTTTCGATGATATGCGCAATAATCAGGGTGCCTCTCCGCCCCATCATGTGTATTTCCTTCCGAGGGTGGTAGCTTCATTCCCATTGACATGGCTTTGGCAAACCTTTTCCTCGTCTTGAATATCTTCTTGTCTACTTCGGATGCCTTTTGATCTGGCGGGGGTAGTTCAACTCTTTCATTCAGTCGCCTGCATTTGGTTCCTTCTGACGTTGCTATCTCACGCTCCTGATCCGCTTTACTTTTTAGACGAATCTTGTCTAGAAAGGCATTGATCATTTCATTTGCCAGCCATGCACGCTCTGGTTCAGGTTCTGCCTCCAGCTTCTTAGTGCTAGGAGTTTTCTCATCATCGGTAAACGAGTGGGAGATCACGTTACAACTCACCACATACTCTTCGGATTCATCCGATGAGCTCTCTTCATCATCTCCCTCTTGAAAGATGTGGTTGAGGAACTCTTGCAGTGTGACAGGAGTTCGCGCCTTTTGATTGTACTCTTCCAGCGCGTCGATTTGCTTCTGCAAGTTCGTGTGCTCGTCTCCAGGCTTCACGGGCTTCTTGGATTTCTTCTTCTTTTTCTTTGAAGATTTTTACGGTTGGGCGTGAGTATTTGGGCCATTATCGCGAGTCTTCATAGTTGGGCGGTGCTTCAACATCCCTTCGATAATTTGAGGTTCAAGAGGGTCCTCCCATCCGATCGCAGGGCACGCATGAAGGTCTCTCAGCATTCTTTTGGTTTTAGTTGATAGCACGACCTCCCATTGAGCTTCTTCAATAAAGGAGCAGGTTGCCCCCGGTGTATCTGCTTTCTTAGGAGTATGCGGCTGTGGTGGGTTTACCTTCCATTTTTCGGATAGTACAAACTTCCCCTGGAGGTATTGATCTTCAATCCATCCTTTGAAGACGAAGCAATCTTCAATCGGATGACTTACCGTTTGATGGTAAGGGCAATAGTTAGGGTTATTCACCTCGATGGGTTGCGGCGGTCGTCTTGGATTTGGTAGGTTTATAAGTCTGTTGCGTATTGCCAGCTCGAATAACCGTTTCGTCTTGTCTCGTGGGAACGAGTAGGGACGCTTCATCTTCTCATTATAGTACCGACGTCTTTCTTCCTATTGATCTGCCGGTTTCGGGGCGTTAGGTTGCTGTTGGGCATTTGCGACAAAGGTTGCCCTTCCTTTACCCTTGTCATTCCGAGGTTCCGACTTCGGGGCAGGTGGTCTATGACCCATCTGGTCCATCTGAGCCAACTTGTCGATTAAAGCCTGGAATGTGGTTGGCTTAAAGAACATCATAAACTGGGAGATAGTTGCGTGGGGGTCTAGGGTTCCCACGAACATGCCCACCGCCGGCGCTTCTTCGATCCGTTGTTCGCACTTCGACCATAAGTTTCGCCACCGTACTGCGTATTGAACCCACGTTTCGCCTGGCTTTACCCTGGCGTTAATCAGTGCTGTTATCGGGGTGCGCTCGCTGGCGCTGGCAAATCTTTGTGTAAACAATAGCTCCATCTCCGCAAATGTTTTGACAGATTCATTATGTAGCTCCGAATACCATTCAAAGGCCGTTTCTGTTAAGCTGCCGACGAATTGGCGAAGCAACAGTTTGTCGTCGCCTCCAGTGTTGCCGCATAAGGCTCTGAATTGAGCGACATGCTGATGTGGATTCCCTGTCCCCTTGTACACATGGAATTTAGGGATCGAATATCCCGGCGGGTAACTAATTTGGTCGTACCAGCCCGGGTAGGGTCGTCCAGTTCTTACAATTTGCGCAGCCGCTTCATTCACTTGATGAGCCTGTATTTGATGAGTTATATAATCATCCAGCGCAGCCTTGGAAATGGTTTCATCTTTGGCTGTTGAAAGAGCCGGAGGAGGATTCGATGTCTCTCTTTTGTCATCTTCAAGGACAATCGGAGGATCTTCAGCAGGAGGATCTTGCTGGATCATCATTCCTACCATATCTTGCAAGAGAAGAGCCATTTGTTTTATGTTAGCCGCTTGCTCTGCAGCTTCTTTGTCCTTCTTTTCGAGGACTCTGCGTAGGTAGTCAGCGTCATTTTCTTGTTCGTGACGCTGCTCTGATGATGCCTCCGGGCTTTCTTTTGGCCCGGTGAGTGCGGCCATTGCAATCATCATCTCCTGAAGCTTCTGTTGCTGCTCCTGGGTTTTCGTCACGGATCGGGTGAGCGGTCGGTGACCCATCGAAGCACGGCTTTTCTCCTTTCCAGAAGCCATGTATACGGTGTACACCACCATGCCCCCAGACTTGGGGCGTTTGGGCTTAGCGTCTTTGTGGTCTGCCACGTTTACTGGGGCTTTCTTTGGCTTCCTTCTTTTCTGAGTGGTTGACGTTGAGGGGGCCGCTGTCGTGAGCACCCAAGTAGTCGTCATCTTTTGTGGCTTAACAGGATGCTTTTCTTCCTGCCGGACCTTCAGCTTCTTCTGCCGGCGGGAGAAATTTCGATCAATCACCGAGTCTTGGAGTTGGCGCCAGACCTTGTAGATTTTAGAGGACAGCCGCTGAGAGAACTGTTCTGGCTTGGCTTCCGCAACGTTTCCCACCGGAGGAGGGGATCTTTTTAGTACGGCGGTAGGAGAGTTTCTGCGCACCTTATTCAGCAATTCAAAGCTGTTCCCGGTTGGAACAGCAGCATCGATCCCCACCATCGGAGCTGGTGGCGTAAATCCAGAGGGGGAGTTGCCCCCAGCCTCTCTTACTCGATGCCAGTAGCGACGTCGGGCGTTTCTTGCGGATGGAGTCACCTCCGTTGTTGGATAAGCTTCTTCCTGCCCCCTGCACTGGGTAGGGGAAGCAGCTTTGAGGACCTCGCCTGGAGCAGCAAACGGAATAGCCAACCTTGTAAAAACTGACTTCTCGGAAGGAGAAACCCTTCCAATGATTTCGTCTGCTTGAGCCGGGATAGCTATCCGCCTTGGGATGGTAGCTTCGGGTATCGCAGGTTTGCAGACGTTCTGGCCCAGTCCGTTGAAAACTGAGGTATTGAAACTGGGCGACCCGTCGAGAGGGGTCGCGGCAGTGGTAAGCCGATCAAAGACCGACTTCTTTGGGGCATCTTGCAACGTCATTGTGGCATTGAAGCTCAACGGTGGGAGCATGGTCCCGAAGAATAATCCAGTGGTGGCCTGAGTTACCTGCTCCACTGGCATCTTGAAAAGGGAGGCCGCTTGGGGCCCATAAGTCACTCCTCCAACAAGGACCGAGCGAGAGTTGCAGTTGCAGGCAGTGCAGTTTGAAGCCATTGATCTTCTGTTTTCTGCACAGAGCAAGACACCAAATCTTAGTACATCGAATCCACTGGCAACCACAGTAAACAGCGATTCGTTCGCGAACACGACACACGAAGTGTGGAGTGGAAAGTGGAAAAGGTCCCACCGGGCGTGCCATAATCTGTTCCCCTCCGAATGGCGGCCGAGACATGGAATGCCTCGCCTGAGATTCGGGGCAGATGCTAATTGGTGTTATCCGTCCACCTCTCCGAAGATGCCAAGTTGATTTATGGCACCATGTATCGGAGGTATAAACGGATGCGTCCGATGTAGCAGACTTCGTCAGATTCCCCCTCGTTGAGGGGTTTTTGATTGTGGGGACGCTCTTCCCTGCAGGCGCAAGCCCCTGTAGTTAATTACGCTACCGCATCGCGGTAACAACTTTCTCCTTCTCCAGCTGGTCACTTCGTGTCGTGGGTGTTTGTTTTGTTTGTGGTTGCCCGTGGATTGTATACGGAGACTAATTTATCTAGTCGCCCGTAGGACGTGGATTAATCCAAATCTGTGTTTACATAGATTTGGGTTTGTGGTTTTGGTTTGAGGATACGTTAGCCATATTTGAGACTAAGATCGACTCAAACGTTTGTTAAGGATACGTTAGTCCGATTTGAGACTAAGATCAACTTAACAGGATCGTTTAGATCCGACAAAAGAGCGTATGGGCTCTATTGTTCCAGTTTAGGGACATGGTGGTCCATTGCATGTATGGTCGTCGGGACCCGTCACCTCTCTGACGACGTTGAAGGATTACAACGACAAGTGTCAGAGGAGTTCAGAGATGTACCCTTGAACCAAAGCTGATTTGGGGGATTCATAATCCAATTTGGGACTAAAGTCTGTTTGAAGGTTTAAAGATACGTTAGCCATATTTGAGGCTAAGATCAACTTAAACGGTTGTTAAGGATACGTTAGTCCAGTTTGGGACTAAGATCAACTTAACGGGATCGTTTAGATCCGACAAGAGAGCATTTGGGGGCTCTATTGTTCCAGTTTAGGGACATAGTGGTCCATCTCCAGTTTAGGGACATAGTGGTCCATGTTCCAGTTTAGGGACATAGTGGTCCATTGGTAGTTTGAGGACATTGCGGTCCATAGGTAGTTTAAGGACGCATAAGTCCATGGGTTTAAGGACCCCACAGTCCATATGGGTGTGTTTAAGGACGCATTAGTCCGTTAGTTTAAGGACGCATAAGTCCGCGGGTTTAAGGACCCCACAGTCCGTATCTTAGTTTAAGGACGCATAAGTCCATGAGTTTAAGGACCCCACAGTCCGTGTTGATGTGTGGTTGTCGGGACCCGTCACCTCTCTGAAGACGTTGAAGGATTACAACGACAAATATCAGAGGAGTTCAGAGATGTACCCTTGAACCAATGAGTTGGTTGAAAGAGCAGATGTGCTCAGTTCAAGATGATTTGAGGACTTATGGCCAGTTTGGGCTAAGTCCAATTATGTTTGAAATATTGGCCCTTTAGGCCTTTAGACATTTGTCTGGGTTCAGTCCCTAATCATTCAGCAATGTTAAACAGAGATTTGGGGCTCTGACAACATTTTGTCTTTGATTTCCTCAATATTGAGATTCATTTGGAGGAGGGACTTTTGTCTCTGGAGAATTAGCCAATTTGGCTAAAAGTAGTGTTAAACACTAGAGAACAACAATGTTAAACACTAGAGGTAGAACTCTCAAAATTAGTGTTAAACACTAAAAGACAATCAGTGTTAAACACTGGAAATATGATCTTCAATTTGGTGTTAAACACTAGAAACAATCAGTGTTAAACACTGGAAATAAGATTTTCAAATTAGTGTTAAACACTAAAGAAAGAGGGGTCACGTGTGGACACGTGAGAGCGCCCTGATTTCCCTCATTTTATTCTGCAGGTAGGTGTTTAACACTTTTGATTCTGACGGCCATCACGTGTAAGCACGTGATGGAGGCCCCCGCTCTGGTCTGTTAGAATGCTCATTAGGGGTCACGTGGTGACACGTGAGGGCGCCCTAAATACGGAGCCAGATCTCCTTTTTTTTTATCCTCAAATCTGTGAATAAGTGTTAAACACTTTTCCTTTTTATTTCGATCATCACGTGTTGACACGTGATGGGGATTTATGCGCTGACCGTTAGAACGTTTGCTAAGGGGTCACGTGGTAAACACGTGAGAGCGCCCAAAGCCTTCATTTCCATTGATCTTTCTTTCTGCGTTTTGGGAGTCACGTGGGAGCACGTGATGGCATCAAAAAGTGGGGCCAGATCCTCTTTATTTTGTTCTGCAAACAAGTGTTAAACACTTTTAATTTTCATAGCCATCACGTGTGGGCACGTGATGTATAATCATGCCCTGATTTATTAGAAAACTTATTAGGGGTCACGTGAGAGCGCCCAGAATTGTTTCTGCCTTTGCTTTTGTTCCATATATAATGAGGGTCACATGGGAACACGTGAGGCATTGCCTCAAAGCTTTCCTCTTCTAATTTTTGGGGGATCTGTTCAGGGGTCACGTGGGGCACGTGACCTTAGTCTTTTTCATGCACAGAGATCTTTTAAGTCTCTTTATCTTTAAGAATTAAATTCTTATTTAGGGTAAAACCCTAATTTTGATTCTGGAGGAATTAAATTCCTATTTTGAAAGAATTAAATTCTTATTTAGGGTAAAACCCTAGTTTTGTTTTAGGAGAATTCAATTCTCAGAACTCAATTCCCCTTCTAAGTTTAGGATCTGCATGGCAGGATCTCGACCCGAAGAGAATTAAATTCTCAACTTATGGGGAGATATGCTCTGTGCAGATCTTCAACCAGAAAAAGAACTAAGTTCTTTTCTTTAAATAAGAGTTAAATTCTTTTGAGAATTAAATTCTCTTTTGAATCCTCTCTTTTCTTACCTAGGGTTTTTCTTTTGCAGAGAATTAAATTCTTCTTTCTCTATTTCTTCTTCTCTTGAGAATTAAATTCTCCTCCCTCTGTTTTTCTCTCCAAAAAAGTAGATCCCCCCTCTTCTTTTCTTGGCTCCTATTTATAGGAGAAGGAAAAGAGTTAATTTGTTTAGCAAATCTCTCATTGGAAGATTTGATTTGATTGTTGAGAGGCTTGATTTATATTTATCATTAATCTGGGCCTTTAGATTATTCAGTGAATTTTATTCACCGTGGATTTTAAATCCAAAAGATATTCTATTTGTTATCATGGTGAGATTTTCAGGGAAATCTTTCCTTGTCCAAGGTTTTTCTATAAATTGGTGATTTTTAATCACCCTTCGATTTTTAATCCAACGGTTCCCCATGACCCATTTCCATTTGGAAAGATTCAGAAACTTTTAGAATTTAATTCTATTAAATTATAATGCTTTTAAAGCCAGTCACGTGCTGGCACGTGACCTTTGGTCACGTGTGAGCACGTGACCCCCAATTGGGTTCCTTTCTCAGCCTCTTATTTATGTTTCAGTTTTAACCATCACGTGTCAACACGTGAACATTGGTCACGTGTAAGCACGTGATACCTCGTTGAGGTATTTTCTGACTTTTAGAATTAAATTCTATTCATTATTTTAGAGGCTTTAAAAGCCCATCACGTGTCTGCACGTGACCCATGATCACGTGTGAGCACGTGATGCCCCATTGGGGTCTTTTCTGAGTTTTTATTGTATCTTTTAACTGCTCCAGCGGGTTCTTAAAAGCCCATCACGTGTGGACACGTAATTCCTCATAACTTTTGATCCCGGATGAATTACGAGGCCCATAATATATCAAATCGAAGAGTTTTTCGAGCCGCTTTCGATACAATCAGAATTTATCTGTTTCTCATTCGGGAGTTTGTCAAAAAACAGCCCGGAAGATACTGGTTCCCATTTTCTTAAGCGTATCGCCGCCATTTGATGCCTTGGGCTCTTTTGCGCAGAAATTTTTGGCGGGAACACCATGCCAGCTCCGTTTGCTACTCTGAGGGTCATATCTCCTGCCTTCAAAATCCGACGGTTTCTCAACGCCTGCAAAGAATTACAGATATGAGATCCTGATCCGGTATCCAATACCCAGGAAGTAGATTTTATTGATAGACAGTTTTCAATAACATACACACCTGAAGCTGAAGCCGCAACTTGCTTCAGATCCTGTGTTCTGGCCTTCCAAGCCCTGCAATCTTTCTTCCAGTCTCCACTCTTGTGACAGTAAAAGCATTCTTCCTTTCCCACAAGCTTTCCCGCTACCATAGTTGCGTTTGCCTTTCCCTTCGTATCCACTTTATTAACACCGCCCCTTGGTTTGGTGGGGGTTTTCTTTTTCTTTCCCTTGGCTTTCGCCTTGGACCAAGAAGAGGAAGATCCTCCTACAAACAAAGTGGATGTTTCCCTACCTTTCTGTAGGGTGCCCTCTGCACTCCTCATCATGTTGAGGAGTTCTGAAAGTTCAACTTCATTTTCTTGCAAGTTGAAGTTCAGGATAAACTGGGCGTAAGTGGAAAGAAGGGACTGGAGAATAAAGTCTGTGTAGAGCTCGTTCTCTAACGTGGTCCCAAGGTCTGCGAGCTCCTCAATGAAGCCGATCATCTTAAGCATGTATTCCGCTATAGATGATCCGACGGCCAATCTCGCCGAAAACAACTTTTTCGAGACTTCGTGTATGGCGATACGGGATTGCTCTCCATACAGTTCTTTTGTATGAAGAAATATAGATACCAGGTCCATATTCTCGTGCCTCCTCTGATGTTCATTGTCCATAGAGGCAAGCACGAGGCACTTGGCCTTCGCGCAATCGATTTCCCAGGTCTTACGGATTTCTTTATCCGCGACGCTGGTTTTGGGACCTGGGACAGGGGGAGCTTTGGTGGTGAGGAGATACCTCAACTTGTCATAATTGATTGCCATTTTGACATTCCTGAGCCAATCTTTGTAGTTTGGCCATGTCAGTATGTTTTATCTAGTAGTAACTTAAGTCCAGTCATAATGTTTGGTCGCTGCAATTAGGAGAGAGAGAAGAAACACTTTAGCATAATGCTCTTGCAAGTTTAGAGTGGTTTTTAATTTGTCTAAACAGGATGGCTCCCACTGTCTCTCGAATCCCTCCACAAACCAAAAAGGAAGAATTAGTCAGGATCAATCTCACCGTACAATACTTGCTTAACCATTCAGCCAGGCTAGTGTTGGTACTTCGAGCGAGGTTTTCCAACGCTTTCGCGAAGTTCCTAAATTAAATAACCTCTTTTCCCTGGGGGCGTAGCCCTGCTAACACATTTCTAGACACCTACTAGGTTTATAGCATTGATCGTTTAGTGAGAAATTTCCCGAGGAGTAGCATATACTCACAGTAGGATCGGGATCCAAATATCATCGCGTGACAAAACTGATGGAATCCTACCAGAATCATCACACTCCAAATGGTATGCAGCGCTAGCAAGTTTCAGTTCTTTTGAAACTCCCGATGTAGATTTTTTCCCCATGCTCTTATGACCTTGACTTTGGCCAACAAATCATAAGTCACATGTCAAGTTCTGCCCGTCATTCTCAAGGTTAATTTGAACCCACCCGTACCTACCCTTAACTTTGGCTAACAAGGCAGTACGACTGTCCCAAACCAACACATCTATCTATTCTGCACATGAATACCCAATAGCTACCAATCACTATGCCTTGACTTTGGCCAACAAACATAGCTTGAATACTATTGACCATCCATGTGAAACGACGGAGGGCTACGAATGGTTTTGGCGAAACCGTGAACGTAGTGAACTTGATATAATCGATGGAACGAGATAGCTTTTAAAAGGAGTGGTTTAAGCTCCGCGTTTAAAAGTTATTTTGAAAAGAAACCGAGTGGTTTTTGAAAGTGTTCCAACGACTTTTACTTAGGTTTATTTTACTTGCATTAATTTTAATGCGTCCCATCAATTAATCCTACCATTGCAGAAAACAACGAAAATATGACGTACGCCTATGCCATCCGCATTCGCCACGGGGTCCCGTCATCACTCGTTAGGTTTCTTAACTAACGACAGAGCGGGGGCTGGACTAGCGCGGATGCAAAACATAAGCAACGCCTAAATAGATATCTACATATAGATATATACATTCGTCAAATGCAATGATAGCCATTCCAGATCACAGATGAATACATTGGATATACTAGGAATCCGCAATCCGTTCGAGCCTGTAACGAAAAGCGGATTTCACGGTCGCGACGAATAGCCAATACCCCACCCTAGACCCCTACGGGTGCGGCAAACTACCCACCAAGTACACGAAGCGAAGCAACTTCCCTCAACGACGTGAGTTGGCCACTCGACACTTCGAGATACCCGGTAGTTTGTGCACCCCACCTTGGGTCTATCCTAGGAGAAAAAACAGTAAAAAGAAATTTTACAATGATGGCTACAACCCCATCCCGGTTGTGCGGCCATATAAATAATATTACATCAATTTACATATTACATGAAATGAAAGATAAACAAAACTCTCATCTCACAACCCCCTGGCTATTCATCCGCGACAATCCAACTAATTCATATACACAATCCATCAACATTACAGATCACAGATATGTATAACCCCCACTAATCGACGTATAAAGATTAGCAGACGTTCAATACATATATAACATTACATATACAACCCATTAACCAAAGTCTACAGAAAATCGACCAAAATACGGATTTGTAACCACCCCAAAAACAAACATGTTCTCTGCAAAATCTGGGCATAAACAAACCATCTCAAAAATCACAAAACACCAACAGGAGAAAACTGCAGGAGAAACGATCCACGGCCGAGTCAACTCGGCCGTGGATCTGCGGCGGGAGCACGCTCCTGCCGCGGATCTGCGGCGGGAGCACGCTCCTGCCGCGGATCTGCGGTGAGTTGATCGACTCACTGGATCGTTTTTCTTGCCCGTTCTTTAAAAAGCCTGAGCCGATTTTTAATACATGATTTATTATTTTTTGAGCAGAAATAAAAATCGGCAGAAAATTTATATTTTTAACATGTTTTGCGGTTTTTCGTCAGATCAAAATTCTAGGTACTTTGCTAACATGCTAGGGTGTGTTTATCTAGGCTCTGATACCAATGTAAGTCCACGTTACCTCTCCCGGTTCATTCGGGCTTGCGGAAATGATGAAAAACGTTTTTTGGGTCATGGTAACATGGACTATAAAACACGGATCTTTGCTAAACTACACACTAGCAACTAACTAGAGCTTTTCCTACTCGGTTATGGGTTATACATCAACATGAACTCCTTCTCTTGGGCTCTTAGTGGTGGTCGGATGGTTCGTTCCTCGTCTCCTTCTCTTGCCGAAGATGGATCCACCTGAAGGTCTCTACCTTGAGCTTCTTTCTCGAACTTGAGAAAAATAAAGTGTCCTGCTTGCTAGACCTTCAACCTTAGGATGAGTAGAGAGTAGCTTTGGTGTTTTATCTCCAAGGAAATGTTTCTCAACACATGAGATGAACTTTCCTTGAGCTAGAGGAAGAGGGAGAGCAAAATGGAGGAGAGAGAATCAATATGATGGAATGAGAATAGTTTTTACAACCATAACAATATATGTGAATTATCTAATTAATAATATTAATCCAAAATGAAAAAGGTGATGGTTGGTTTGATAAGACCATTATCATTTCACATTAAATGTTTTTGCAAAGATCAAAGAGCATCTTTGGAAAGAAATGATGATGGTCAATGTTTCAACCTTGGTCAACAAGTCAACCTTGGTCAACAAGTCAACAAACCCTAACCATAACCCAATTTCATTTAAATGACATTATCAATTGATATTTCACATATACATTAGGGTTTGGTAAACGACAACTGTCAAATGTGCATACACACCAGTACCAAAACCCTAATGAGAATCCTCTTCCTCTGCCTCAGTCAACTGTGCATACACACCCGCATTCGTGTTCCAAGGAGCACGAATACTATGAGATAAAACTAACACCAAAGCATATACTAGGATCTGGCTCAAACCAGAGCCTGCTACTAACAACTGTCCGGAAACCAAACGAGGACAAGTGCGCGGATGTGAAATAACCCTGTCGCAAAACCATGCGACCTCTACTCCGTTTTGCCCAAAGGCGAATAACCATCTGTATGGAACTCTAAAGACTCGACACTACGCTGGCAGTGGGTTTAACCACAGACCGCAAGCGGCACTAGCTGTACGTAACCGTCCCCAGGTAGATGCCGATAAGAAGACGGACGAGGTGAAACCCTTCTGAACTCCTACTGAGCCTGAATGTGACAATCTCCGTACAGTCCGGTTTGTTCGTCTAAGAACATCGCATGGGGGGCCTTGGGGGCGGTAAACGTCAGTCCCCTAATAGCGGTACAAGTCATGTCGGAGTGTAGCCTAGAACACCCTGAGATAACACTGGAAACCTACCAGTATATCTCGCTTGCCCTGGCCAGGGACTTTGTGTAATGGCTCTCCTAGACACAACGTGATATCAACCCCCAATGCCGGGAGAGGCGAATCCTGTCTAACCGTCACTGCCTCTAAGTGCTTCTGGACTGCACCCAAAAACTACCTGTTTGCACGACTCCTTTGAGCCGTAATAGGGTAGAAATCAAAGTACAGTGGAAACACACTCGAGGCGCAGTGACAGTGTCAAGTCAACGGACAAAGCTGTACTCATGTCACCTGGGAACTGATAGCTGACGATAGGTATAGTACCAACCAACGATTCCTGACGAGTCCTGTCCAGTGTATTCGTAACCTAACGAGCACCCGCATACTATCTCAAGTACGACATACTGACGGCTGTGGGACAGACCGTCTCCTGTGCTGGGATGAGAAGCGCATACGCTAGTCTACTACGGAGTATCGATGCCCTGTCTCGATAGTCCTACGACTAGGGACCTGCATAAGGATGTGCTTGTGGATTACCTAGCCTCCACGAGTGTGACTTCTATCAAAACGCTGGTAATCAAGCAAAGATCCTAAGGGCTCCACTAATGTGTAAAGGCGATATGCTGTAATAAACACATGCACACATTAAAGTAGAAACAAACCAAGTAACATACTACTATATTGAGCAAGATTGACAATACAAGGTGAATATCCCAAGCTTCCATCAAGTAATATACATACTAGTATGATACACTAATGGCCTCTAGGGCATATACACTAACACCCTCTGCACTCCTCAACATGTTAAGGAGTTCTGGAAGGTTCAACTTCTTTACCTTGAATGTTGAAATTCAAGATAAACTGGGCATAGGTGGAATGAAGGGACTGGAGAATCAAGTTTGTATACAGCTCGTTCTCTAATGTTGTCCCGAGGTCAGCGAGCTCTTCAATATAGCCAATCATCTTAAGGACATGTTCCCCTAGAGATGATCTGACGGCCATCCTCGACTCAAACAAGTTCTTCGAGGTCTCGTATCTATCTATACGAGATTGCTCTCCATACAGTTCCTTGGTGTGGAGAAATATGGATTCTAGATCCATATTCTCGTGCCTCCTCTGATGTTCATTATTCATAGAGGCAAGCACGATGCACTTGGCCTTCGCATAGTATAACTCCCAGGTCTTGCGGATTTACTTATCCGCGACACTGGATTCAGGACCTGGGACGGCAGGGGCCGTTGTAGTAAGGACATACCCAAATTTATCATAGGTAATAACCATCTTAACATTCCGGATCCAATCTTTATAGTTTGGCCCTGTCAAAATATTTTTATCTAATAATAACTTAAGGCCTGTCATGTTCTGAGTCGCTGCAATGAAAGAGAGATGGAACACTTTAGCATGACGCTCTTGCAAGTTTAGAGTGGTTTTTAGTTTATCTAAACAGGATGGCTCCCACTGTTTCTTGAATCCCTCCTCAAACCATAAAGGAAGAACTAGTCAGGACTATTCTCATCGTACAATACTTGCTTAACCGTTCGGCCAGGCCGGTGTCGGTACTTCGAGGGAGGTTTTACGATGCTTTCGCGAAGTTCCTTAATTAAATAACCTCTTTTCCTGGGGGCGTAGCCCCGCTGACACCTTTCTCGACACCTACTTGGTTTATAGCATTGATCGTTAAGTGAAAGAATCTCCTGATGACTAGCATATACTCATAGTAGGATCGGGATCCAAATATCATCGTTTGATAAAGCCGAAGGAATCCTTCCAAAATTATCACACTCTAAATGGTATGCAATCTCTTGGCAAGTTTCAGTTTCTTTAGAAACTCCCGATATGGATTTCTGCCCCATGCTCTCATGACCTTGGCGTTGGTCAAAATGTCATAAGTCACATGTCCAGTTCTACCCATCATTATCTTGTTAATTTGAACCCATCCGTAGATACCCCTGACGTTGGCCAAATGGCAGTATGACTGTCCCAAACTAACTCATCTATCTATGCAACAAATGAATACCCAGCAACTACCAAAAACTATGCCTTGGCGTTGGTCAAAATACATAGCTTGAAGACTACTGAATACCCAAATGAAATGACGGAAGGCTACGATGGGTTTTGGCGAATCCATGAACATAGTGAACCTGATATGATCGAAGAACCTGATAGCTTTTAAAAAGAGTGGTTTAAGCTCCGCAATTTTAAAAAAAATATCTTCTGTTTTAAAATAACCGAGTGGTTTCTTTTAAACCGTTCCAACGATACAACTTTGGTTTATTTTCTTTGCATTAATATAATGCGTCCCATCAATTAACCTATCATTGCAGAAAACAACGAAAATACAACGTTCTCTTATGTCATCCGCATTTTCCACTAGACCCCGTCATTCACCCGTTAGGTTACTTAACTAACGACAGAGCGGGGGCTGGGCAAGCGCGGGTGCAAAACATAAGTGACGCCTACTAGATATCATATATAGATATTGTACATTCATTAGACGCAATAATAGGCATTCCAGATCACAGATGAACATATTGGATTTTCTAGGAATCCGCTGTCACGACCCGAAATATTAGCTCGTGACCAGCACTTGAATCACGCCACGTCTAGAGGCGTAACGGGATTGAAGTAAGCTGAAACCCAGAAATGTAAACCTTTTTAGAAAAATAAAGGAGGTGAGGTATTGAACTAAAGGTACGATGAAAACAAGTTTTCTTAATGCATAGAAAGGAAAATGAAAGATGCAAGTGAAATTTATAAGTTTAAAAAAACATGTTTCATCTTTGAAAAATTTCGGCAGCACCTCCTTTGTATATTTTGATCCAAAACCACAATACATAACAAGAATAATGTCATCCCCAAGCGGGAGCTAGCTCTTCGCCAAACGGCGGATCAAAACCACGCAAAATAGTATAAATAAGTATACGACGCCCAACGGCGAAGTTCACCACAAAAAGATAAATGAAAGAGCAAGATGTAGGGTTGCTAGGCACGCGCACAAGGATCTACGAGGCTTCAACCATGCCCGATTAAAAATTTAGCCGTGCCGAACAACCCGAATACGGAACTTTAAACTAGAGATTAGGCGATAACTTGCATGCTAAACAATTTAACACTAAGTGAGAGGGATTACAACCTTTGTAGATCCGGTCCTTCACTTCATATGCTCCGTGTGTGGTCCCTTCGCTGCGATCATCGGGATCCGGACTCTCGAGAGGTTCCACGAAGAGAAAGACGCAACCTTTGCTTCCGATCTTCGATACTAAGATGATCTACCTCGAAGTTTCTTTAACACAAGCTAACACTCATGAAATGATGTGAACACCCTCATCTAAATGGCAAGTGAAGATGAGGATGATGAAGTAGGAATTTTGCTCTATTTATTTATATTTTTCTCACATTTATCCATCACAAAATCAAAGCAAGAAACCATTTCAAGCTTAGAAGAAGAAGGAAGAAGATGATGAATAATGAATATTAATCCTTTTGTGATGAATAGGAAAAGGAGATAATGATCAATTATACAACCATGGTTCACATAACCATTGTAGAGAATAGACTAGGGTTAGGGTTTGGGTTGGGTTAAAGCATGAGTCATGAACAAATATCTTTCACAAAACAAAACAAATCCTTCTAGAAACTTCTAGAAAGTTTAACCCTAATCCAAACCCTAATCATGTTTAAACTCCACTAAATAAGTTGCATTATTTATCATATCATGTTACAATATTATATATCACATATATAATATTTATCGTAACAAAATAAAATAATACAATTAACATATATCGCATATATATCAATGTATTACCCGAGTGAGAAAAAGAATCTTTTAGTGAGCAAATATTAGTTAATGCAATTTAATATATCACATATATTATTATACATTAAATTATCGAATCAACACTTGATCCGACAATCCGGCTATATCCCATATAACCGACTAATATTTATCCACACCGATTCATCGAATCAACACTTGATCCGATGACCCGGCTGATATCAAATATCGCGAGAATATAATACGGTATCACATATCGCATTATCCTCGGTCCCGTACATATCACATATGTGCTCCTACTCCGTTTTGCCTGAGTCAAGAAACCTCTGTGTAGGACTCTAAAGAATCGTCAATACGCCGGCAGTAGGTGATGATCATATCAAACACCCATAAGCTGCAAGCGGTCAGCTAAACGTAACAGCTACCCAGGTATTGAGCGCTCAGAAGATCAACAAGCAAGACTGTAACTTCTCCTGTGAATCCAAACAGTAACACTCCCGTACAGTCCGGTCTCGTCGTCTGATATGTCGCATATCTCGCCTAGGGGTGGTAAACGTCAGACCCCAGTAGCTCGATAAGTCGTGTCGATATGAGGTCTATAACAGTTCGAGAAACTACTGATAACACTTACCAGTAAATCTCAGCAACCCTAGCCAGGGATTTCCGGTTATAGCCAATCGAACACTGCACAACATCAACTCCCTATACCGGGAGAGACAAATCCCCTCCTATCGCTCACTGCCTCCAAATGATTCGGGACTGTACCCAAAAGCCACCTTTTTGCACGCCCTCTTGGACGTGGTATGATGGAAATCAAAGCACAGTGGGAATCACACAAGATTCTATGACGATCTCGGGTCAACAGACTACTCTGTACCAGTGTCACCGGAGAACTGCCATCTGACGTATGGTATAATACCATCTGGGAGTTCTCGGCGAGTCCGTCCAGTGTACCCAGTCTCCACTGAGCACCCGTACACCATCCTTGATGTCAAACACCGATGGATATGGGATCATCCATCGCCCATCATATGGGTCAAGATGCGTATACGCTAGTCTACTCTGGTGCATCGATGCCCTGTCTCGATACACCCTCGACTAGGAACAGTTATAGGATGTACTCGTCGACTACCGTGGCCCCACTAGTATGATCTCATCATAGTCCCAGTAGTCGAGTACATATCCTAAGGGCTTTATCAACATGTAACATAGAGACAATCAGAATACATGTTAAGATAAAGTACAACCAGATAGCATACTATCATGTCGAGCAAGAAAGTCCTCCCTATATATGTCCAAGCATCCACTACAATATACATCGTATGTACAGTAATGGCCTCTAGGGCATACAAATAACTAACAATCTCCCACTTGCACTAGGGCCATCTGTTATGGTATCGCATACCCAACAATTAGCTGCGGTTGAAGTATCTCATACTCAACCATCCCATAAAAGTCTCTTCTGGGAAAAAGGCCTTCGTGAGTGGATCCGCGCAGCGTCCTCTGTGTCTACTCTCCTAACCTCGATCTCCATGGAGATCAACCATCTCCATGATCAGGTGATACTGCCTAAGAATTATATCTGGATTTCTGATGGGACGTTAGTTCCTTGGCTAAAGCCACAACTCCATTGTCACACAATGGTAGGAACGAAGTTCATCTTATGAACTTATATATATCCAGACTTCCTCTTTGGCAGTATCCTTGGTAACGATGCATCTTGCCTTTAATCGTCTAGTATGTCACGGTATCTAGCTTGGAACTCTTCCAACATACCGTCCCTCCACTGAGGGTATAGACAAGCCTGCGACTGACATTCAGTCGTCCTTATCACCCTGGAACCTTTCCAGTGATTCTACCCAGGATCGATTGATACCATCTCACTATAACTAGTGAGTGTCCTAACATCCAATTAGATCTATCTCATAGATTCAAAACCCAGGATTTAGGAGGTATCACTTTGATCCTATATGGAGAATCCTTGTGATAAGCGGAGATTAACCGAGCGTAGCATAGGAAACTCCTTCCCTATCAAGAATATGTCATCCACGTACTCTACGAGGATCACCACCATACTCCCTACTACCTTTTTGTATATACAAGGTTCATCTACCATTTTGATGAAGTCAAACTCTTTGACTACCACATCAAAACAGATGTTGCAACTTCGCGATGCCTGTTTTATCATATAAAACATCTTGCACACGTTTCCGCTGCTCCCACTGTCAACGAAGCCCTCTGGCTGTGTACTTATAGACGCTCTTTTCTAAAACATCATTTAGAAAAGCATTCATGACACCCAACCACCAGATATCGTAGTCATGGTATGTAGCCGTGGCAAGTAGGATCTGGATGGACTTAAGCATAGATCCTTAGAAAAGGTTTCAACATAATCCATAACTGGTCTATGATGCAAACCTTTAACAAGTCTAGCTTTGAAAGTCTCAACTTTTCCATGTACACCAAGTAATCTTCTCAAGATATACTTGCTCCTGATGGGGATTTAATCCTTCAGATAAAGCAACCAAAGTCCATACTTTGTTGGTGTAAAAGGATTCCATCTCAGATCGATAAGAATCCAGCCATTCTTACAGAGTCCCACTCCTGATGGCCAGCTCGAAACTAGTTGGGTCATCATCTCATGATGCAATCCTCGCTCCCACTGTCATAGAGAAACTAAAGTATCTCTCAGGTGGGTGAGGAATCCTACTAGATCGGCGGAGAGGCTGAGGTTCGTTGGTTACTATTGAATCCTTTGGTTGTACCAAATCATCTGCTGTATTTTGTATAGCTGGAACCCTTCCAGTTCTATATAACAGACCTTGCCTCGAGCTTGTCCGGATTTTACTATCAGACATAGGCCGGACAACCCCAAATCTTAACAAACTTAAGATATAGGCTCTTCCCCTTTCATATCACATATGAAGTGGTAGGCAACTGATTTGATTTGAACCCTATTCAATAGGTATGCAACTTCACAAGTGCATATCTCCCTAAAGGAAATAGGATACTCAGTAGTACTCATCATAGAGCACACCATATCACATAAGGTGTTGTTGCTCCGCCCGGATATACCATCGTGCTATGGTGTATACGAAGGAGTAATGCTGAGAGAGAATCTTATTCTCCTATAGAATAGTCCAGGAATTCCGTGCTCAAGTATTCTCCTTCTTGATCTCATCAAAGGACATAATACTTATACCCGTATTTTGGTTCTCTACTTCTAACTTATATTCTGTGAATATCTCAAAAGCTTCGGACTTATATTTCAACAGGAACACATGTCTGAATCTTAAGAGATTATCAGAGAATGTAATGAAGTAAAAAGAACCAATCTTGGCATGTGTAGACAGGGGACTTTCATACATCAGCATGTATCAATCCAAAAAGTTCACTAACTATTTCTCTGTTTCCAATAAACAGAGCTGTGGTCATCTTATCTTTGTGACATGATTGGCAAGTTTCACAAGATGTAAATTCAAACAGATTTAAATATGCATCTAAATGTAACTTCAGCCAGTCGGGTCGCATTGATATGACCTAGTCTACAATGCCTCAAGAAGGATTCGTTCATATCTGAACTCTTCCTCTTGTGTGTGTTCTGTATACTAAGAACTGTAGTTTGATTTAGAACGTCAATGCTTTTAGATAACGTGCCTGAACCGATCAACTCTTGATATAGGAAATGTTCAAAACATTATCCAACAATACAAAATTATATCCTTTCTTTTCTAATAAAGAGACTGATATGATTTTGTATATCAGGTTCGGTATCTAATAACATTTGTTCAGAATCAATGTATTCAGGTAATACAGGGTGACAGTGACCAACAGACTTGGCTACAACACTTGCACCGTTTTCTGCCTCATGAAACTTATCACCCGTTCTCAGTTCTCTACCTATCTGTAGCCCATGTAACAGATTACATATACGGGATCCTGATCCGGTATCACATACCCAGGACGTAAAGGATACTGAGAAACAGTTCTGTGTAATGAACACACCCGAAGATGATGCATCAACATGCACTTTCTTCGTTTGGGCGGTACGGGAAATCTGGTATTCCCCAATTTCCTGCTCTGTCTTATAACAATTATAAGTTGGAGCGGGACCAACGTTCCCCAGCTCAGTATAACAAGCGGGTTCGGTCAATATATCCGTTTTATTATCTTGATTAAGGCGTGATTTGTTCGCTACCTGGAGAGAGAGAGAAGAAAACACTCAGCGTATGCTCTTGCAAGATTAGATTGGTTATCTAATATATCTAATCAGGATGTCTCCCACTGTTTTAGTCAAATCTTCCTTCAAACCCTAAAAGGAAAGACTAGCCGGGATTAATTACACGCTACAAGTTCGCGAATCTTTCAGCCAGGCCAGTGTCGGTACTTTGAGAGAGGTCCCCCGTGCTTTCGCACGAACCTAATTAATGTAAACCTCGTTTTCCTAGAGGCGTAACCCCGTTGACACCTTTCTAGACACCTACTTGATCGGCTAATTG
Source organism: Agapanthus africanus (assembly GCA_030015575.1). Lineage (NCBI taxonomy): Eukaryota > Viridiplantae > Streptophyta > Magnoliopsida > Asparagales > Amaryllidaceae > Agapanthus > Agapanthus africanus. The sequence goes on along the minus strand of JASDDO010000006.1, from coordinate 123,741,955 downwards.
TAATGTATAAAACTCTCCCAGGAGTAACTCTTACTCGCAGTGGGTATTGGGATCCAACTATCTCATAGAAGGTATGCAATCTCATTGCAAATTTCAACACTTGAAATTCCCAATAATATTTTACCCCTCGCACCCTATGACCTTGACGGAGGCCAACAAACTATAGGCTACTAGTCAAGTTCAACCCGCCATTTCCTGATCGAATCAAACCCATCCGAACGACCCTTGACGGAGGCCAACAAGGTCGCACGACTACCCTAACTCAATCTGCATCATATGCATAAGCAGATAAATACTGGTTAGCTACCGCACACTGCGCCTTGACGGAGGCCAACAAACGCAGCACGAATACTAAACAGCACTTATCTGAAATGACGGAGGGCTACGACGGGTTTTTCAGAAAACCCTTTGCGTAATGAACTTGATATCGTTGTAGAATCGAGTGATTTTAAATGGAGTGTTTTTGAGGCTTTTCTAGTTTTGCTAAAGGGGTCACTCCCGGTGAAGGGATCGTCGGCCCTTTCCTCATCGAATAAGGTGTAGGGTATATCACATATACCGCTGTGCAAAGCAAGAACTATAGAAGCAATCAAAAGACAAACCGAGTTTGTAGCATCTGCCAGTTATTGCTAAAGGAGTCACTCCCGGTGAAGGGATCTCGGTCCTTTCCTTATCGAATAAGGTGCTGGATGTTCTACAAGGAACACCGCTATGCAAAGCAAGAACTGTAGCTACCAGTTTTTATAAACAAGTTTCTACAACATCTTAGGTTTCTTTTATTTCATTAATCTCATTAATGAAGTCCCATTTTATTATGCTTCACAAGCATCTCTTTTGAAACGAAATCTGCAATATAACATATATCTCATATATATAATATATAAACATTCGTCTCAGGCAGTAATATGATCTCATTACAGAACATTGCAGCAGAAGAACATATATGAAATATTGGATATACTAGGACGTCCGTGTTTTCAATACGAGCCTGTATAAAACACGGATTCCACGGTCGCGATGAATAGCCAAACCCACATCCCTAGACCCCTACGAGAGCGGCAAGTGACACTGCCAATTCTAGGGTTAGGAGACCCGGTCTCGACTCCTTGAGATGGTCTCCCACTGGACCCTAGAACCCGGTTACTTGTGCTCCCCGCCTTGGGTCTACCTAATGCGGAAAAGTAAATAATATACAACGGTGACAACTTCCGCTACCTGGAAGTGCCCCAATAAAAGAATATTACATACAAAAGAATTTTTACATGAATGAAAAAGAAAAACTCTTATCTCACATAAAACCCCCGGCTATTCAAAACGCGACGATCCAATATAACATATCACGGCAACACATAATATCTCATATCATCAACGTAAGCAAGTATGCGTATCCCGATTGTCGTTGATGTATAGCAACGAAGCCGGCGATACTCCACATACTACGCTTACGGTCACAGAAAAGAAAGTGTAAAACTACAATAGTTGGAATCCGCAATCTCCTTAGACATCGCATGCCTAACCAAATGAATACCTTTAGACATCGCATGCCTAACAATTATAAACTCCGCATTTTAGTCTCATTATCGAAAACTCTTTTCAATATCAAGTCGGGCAATTCAACAAGATTCCCGACATCCTGATCGAATGCTCGTCGCAAACTTTAGTAGACGGCCGCACCCCTGATACCGTCGACGAAGTGCACCAAGGCGGAACACCGCTACCGGGAGCACCCGAACGGATGCTTTCGGCGACGAGGTTCTCCTACAGTCACTTGGTCGGGGCTATGGAGTGAGGCTGTCTATTAAGTTTACCCGGCGAGTATCCGCGTACCCTACGTGATTGCGACGGAGTTTTGATCACATCAAAATTCCGTGGCAACCGATCATCTGAGACTAAACTGCTATGTTTATAATATTCAAATCAGTTATCTCATAACTACTTGTGGATTCCAAATATTGTATCACATTCCAGATAAATAGAAAAAGTTAAACTTTCCGATCGAATCATCAAGCACCCAAGATTTCCCCAATATATTTCAACACTTGAAAACAGTTTAAAAACATCCATTACATGCCACAATACCAATGGTCCAGCCGTAGAAGGGTCAAGCCAACGCCTCACATGTGGCACGCCGTACTGCCCCAAATCCTAAGGTTCAAAAGGCAGTTCAAGACGGTCACATAATCGAGTTAAGGTTTGTTGTCTTCTAGAGGGTCCATCGAGTTACTTGCATGACTTAGAACATTCTTAAACACGAGGAAAAATCCAACTTTTGAAAAATTTTCCGACAGGGGAAAAAGTGAGTTATTGATATCCGTTCGAACTTTTTAACAGTTTCTATAAGATATCCGGAAAGCCACATAGACAAAATCTAATACTCCGATCGAAACATTGAATCCCTAAAACAACTCCAGAAAACTCAACTGTAGAATAAAAATTAAAACATTCCAGAGAACTCAGCACTGTGTAATTGGAATTACTGTGCCAAATAGGAGGGGTGACGTCATCAAGTGGCCGCGGAACCGCCGCAGAAGCCAGGCTTCTGCCGCGGTTCCGCCGCACTATTGACGAATTACCCCCTCGAATTTCACAGTAATTCTAATTAGACCCTGCTGAATTTTTTAGAAACTTTTAATTGACAAAAATCCAAATTTTCAGAAAATTTCCAGAGAGCATTTTGGAGTCGGGGTTCCGGGTTCGGTCGGACTTTAAACTTCGTCTAGACTTCGCCTAAAGCTCTAGCTTGGATCTGATACCACTGTAGGTCAGGCAGCCACCCCATCCAATGGGGTCGCCGTGGCACCAACGGGTCCCTCAGCCGCTACTTTTTACGCATGCCCCCTCGCTAGGACTACAACCCGCCGGAACACCTTCCGGTCTCGGGACACCCTGGGGGTAAGAGCCTATGCTTTGCCACACTGTCACACAGTGAGAACCCCCCATAGGTCGACATCAAATGCCTAGTAGCTCTGATACCACTGTAGGGTTGCTAGGCATGCGCACAAGGGTCTACGAGGCATCAACCATGCCCGATTAAAAATTTAGCCGTGCCGAACAACCCGAATACGGAACTTTAAACTAGAGATTAGGCGATAACTTGCATGCTAAACAATTTAACACTAAGTGAGAGGGATTACAACCTTTGTAGATCCGGTCCTTCACTTCATATACTCCGTGTTGTGGTCCCTTCGCTGCGATCATCGGGATCCGGACTCTCGAGAGGTTCCACGAAGAGAAAGACGCAACCTTTGCTTCCGATCTTCGATACTAAGATGATCTACCTCGAAGTTTCTTTAACACAACCTAACACTCATGAAATGATGTGAACACCCTCATCTAAATGGCAAGTGAAGATGAGGATGATGAAGTAGGAATTTTTCTCTATTTATTTATATTTTTCTCACATTTATCCATCACAAAATCAAAGCAAGAAACCATTTCAAGCTTAGTAGAAGAAGGAAGAAGATGATGAATAATGAATATTAATCCTTTTGTGATGAATAGGAAAAGGAGATAATGATCAATTATACAACCATGGTTCACATAACCATTGTAGAGAATAGACCAGGGTTAGGGTTTGGGTTGGGTTAAAGCATGAGTCATGAACAAATATCTTTCACAAAACAAAACAAATCCTTCTAGAAACTTCTAGAATGTTTAACCCTAATCCAAACCCTAATCATGTTTAAACTCCACTAAATAAGTTGCATTATTTATCATATCATGTTACAATATTATATATCACATATATAATATTTATCGTAACAAAATAAAATAATACAATTAACATATATCGCATATATATCAATGTATTACCCGAGTGAGAAAAAGAATATTTTAGTGAGCAAATATTAGTTAATGCAATTTAATATATCACATATATTATTATACATTAAATTATCGAATCAACACTTGATCCGACAATCCGGCTATATCGCATATAATCGACTAATATTTATCCGCACCGATTCATCGAATCAACACTTGATCCGATGACCCGGCTGATATCAAATATCGCGAGAATATAATACGGTATCACATATCGCATTATCCTCGGTCCCGCACATATCACATATGTGCTCCTACTCCGTTTTGCCTGAGTCAAGAAACCTCTGTGTAGGACTCTAAAGAATCGTCAATACGCCGGCAGTAGGTGATGATTATATCAAACACCCACAAGCTGCAAGCGGTCAGCTAAACGTAACAGCTACCCAGATATTGAGCGCTCAGAAGATCAACAAGCAAGCCTGTAACTTCTCCTGTGAATCCAAACAGTAACACTCCTGTACAGTCCGGTCTCGTCGTCTGATATGTCGCATATCTCGCCTAGGGGTGGTAAACGTCAGACCCCAGTAGCTCGATAAGTCGTGTCGATATGAGGTCTATAACAGTTCGAGAAACTACTGATAACACTTACCAGTAAATCTCAGCAACCCTAGCCAGGGATTTCCGGTTATAGCCAATCGAACACTGCACAACATCAACTCCCTATACCGAGAGAGACGAATCCCCTCCTATCGCTCATTGCCTCCATATGATTCGGGACTGTCCCAAAAGCCACCTTTTTGCACGCCCTCTTGGACGTGGTATGATGGAAATCAAAGCACAGTGGGAATCACACAAGACTCTATGACGATCTCGGGTCAACAGACTACTCTGTACCAGTGTCACCGGAGAACTGCCATCTGACGTATGGTATAATACCATCTGGGAGTTCTCGGCTAGTCCGTCCAGTGTACCCAGTCTCCACTTAGCACCCGTACACCATCCTTGATGTCAAACACCGATGGATATGGGATCATCCATCGCCCATCATATGGGTCAAGATGCGTATACGCTAGTCTACTCTGGTGCATCGATGCCCTGTCTCGATACACCCTCGACTAGGAACAGTTATAGGATGTACTCGTCGACTACCGTGGCCCCACTAGTATGATCTCATCATAGTCCCAGTAGTCGAGTACATATCCTAAGGGCTTTATCAACATGTAACATAGAGACAATCAGAGTACATGTTAAGATAAAGTACAACCAGATAGCATACTATCATGTCGAGCAAGAAATTCCTCCCTATATATGTCCAAGCATCCACTACAATATACATCGTATGTACAGTAATGGCCTCTAGGGCATACAAATAACTACCACAAGATATAACCCCAAAGGGAAAATAAAACCCATCGCTCAATCTCGCAACTACAAGTCTCACTAAGTCTCATTACTTACAAATACAACATTTGATTGATTGATGGAGTCAACTAGATACAATATGAAATAAAATACAAGAATGGGTACGATACAAGTGCCCCACCTTCCAATGCAAAACACCCTAAAGAATCTGTGTGCCATCGAATCCGCTACTGATCCAAGCGGTCAACCTACAAGAACTGTGGCACAACGGAGGTGAGTTGCCAACTCGTGAATAGAAATGTATCTACAAGTAGAAATCGAATAAACAACGACTCCTAGGTCATCTACATCAAAAGGTAGTACTATGATATCTAGGGTGACCGGGTCGTATATGTGCCAACAAGGCAGTCACTATCTATATGCACGTGGATAACATCCAACAGTAGTAATCAATGCATGCGGATATGTGGATCTCGTCCACCCATAAATCAATGTCTATAAGCATGTGTAAAATCTCCGATAGTAGCATCGGTGTATGTATGTATGTATGTATGTATGTGGATCCAGTCCACGCGTCAACCACTGACGCAACAATATCATGCATGTAAATATCATAAAAGAGTGTGCATGAAAATATGAGGATATATGTATATCGACAGTGTCCCTCCCGACACATCAAATCATGGAACCTGAGTGCCTAGCATCGACACTCGAAAACATCATGAAAACCGTACCCAGCATCGGCACGTAAATCCTCATATACCTCAGGCGCCGCATCCTCAGATCGGCCCTGATATCCATCTTGCTACTCCGGTCGGTATCCTCCGGATAACCGCCGAGTCTACATACTATCACCGGTAGGTAGTGCTCCCCCTGCCGGGCTCACCGTCTAACATATATGAGTCTTCTTGCCCCGGGGTACCTCACCGGTTCCACCATGTACCCGCAATCGGTGCCTACCACTCCTCGAATCGGGTCTCACATGCCACTTTCAGAACCGAGAAAACGCATGGTGGACGCACTGAAATATCACATCAAGAGAAACCGGGTTTTAAAATAGTACATGCTTCCTTTTGAAATAGCCACGGTTCTCAAATCCAGAAATCTCATAAAAACAGCACGTCTCAATGCGTAAAATAATAGAGCATGTTGTATGCGACATGCAGAAAGAAATGCGAGCATATCCGTGTATCATGCAATATGGAATAGTGATATGACATATTAAGGGAAAACCGCTCTTTTAAAATGATTCCAGGTTTTAAAGTATAGCATGCGGTTCCCTATTTTACAAATAAACCGGTTATTTATGTAGGTACAATATGTATATGCGTAAGTAGAGATGTACCATGTATGCGTGCACAAATATGAATATACAATGTGTATGTGCACAAGTATGTGTGTATCAAGGTATATGTACACCAATATGGATATATGAATGTAATATATATCCACAAGTATGAATGTATCTATGTATATGTCATGATACAACAATTCTACTGTGTAGTGACATTGCAATTATCGATGATGAAGTGTGCGTGCCGGCAAATAAGTGTACGTGTAACATACGCATCATCGATAATGGTGCAGGTGTACTACCACAGGTATATGCGATGCAATGATAATATCATGAATACAGCATGTAAATCATCAGCTAACAGCTATAAGGTATACATAACTACCATATGTCCGAGTCGGCGAATCTATCAATCGGCATCTAGCCCTTAAACATCGCGTACGGTATAATCACTCGTACGGCAACCTCTAGTCAAGGGTAAGGATCAATCATCAAGTCAACTCATCACGCACGGAATATCATCGTGCGGCGGCATTAAGCTAATAGGGATCCTATCATCCTATACGACAAATGAGGGTATGGCCTAACATCACATACAGCCTATCATCCATGATTCACATCATTCTATATGTATATAACCCTATATACCTATGTCCCGGGTCGCATCTGCAATGATCTCATATCAGGGGACCGGCAGGGTAAAAATCATTTCGATCGACTCGCATCCGTATACCATCATATCATATCATCATCTCATTATATCATCAAATTCGTCTTGTAATCTTTCATCGCATTCATGTCTCATATCATGTCGAATTTACATAAACACGCTATCTCTACTATGTAAAAGTATCTAATCTAACAAACACACCGAACCATACAATCAGATTTTTAAAGAAGTGAATCGCAGTTTTGAAAACAGGGGTTACGGTGTTTTTTAAGGAAAGATATCATTTGAAAATCCATAACATCCCTCAAGATATACATTTAAAAGAGACTTACGATTCTTGGTTTAGAAAAAGGTATGGTTCGGATGACGCATCTACATCGACTATCTAGTCCTACAGAAACCTAAGCGGTAGTATCGCTAAACATCATCCTAGGGTAGTAGTAGTAGCATATCACACTTAACTGTCTTCTAGTTTCTAACATGGCTACATACCTATCTATATTCTCACCCTAGTTTCTTAATCTCGGTTTCCTAACCATACTTTATAAATCGGTTACCATCAGAAATTTGCGGGGGTGCTATACGCCATCCACCCGACTTCCCCGGTAGATATAGATCTACTCACCTGTCTTCGCTCGCCCAAATCGATGACGCCACGCTCCTTCGCCTCGGAATCCATGCGAGGGTACCTACAATAATAACAATCGCAAGACGTATTAAAAATCGAGGCAGAAAACCGATACAGCGCACAGTGTGCTCATAGGTTGGAACCTATGGCCCAAACATGCAAATCCAGCAACTAACCCCTGTTGTCGATGTACGAACACCCGACAACAAAATACAAATCCAATTATCAAGAAAGTGCATTTAAAAAATACGGAAAACATCGCCTAAAACACACCAAAATGCTCCCAGATTTTGCCCAGATGACAATTAGCCAAAACAACATATAGGAGGGGTCTAATTTAGAGCAAAATGAGCCCTGGAAGAAATCTGAGCCAAATCCATCCTACTCTGGCCACAAATTGCAGCCAGAATGATGAAATTTGCGGCCTGGGCTATGAGTTAGGGGCTCGGGTCTCAGTGGTAGCTTCCTAGGTGCCTGCACGACTCACTGTCAACTCAATTTTATTTTAGGGGTCTCGGGGTGATAGCAGATTCCTAATTACATTCCCAGATTTCAGTTTTTTTCCAATGTCGGGTTTCTAAATCCTTGTTTTGGGGTTACTAGGGTCTGTTCCAGGTCACTAAACAGCACCTAAGGCTTGCGGTCAGCCACTACACATCACCATTTTCAACAAACACTCAACCTCTTTCTAGGGTTTCCCAATATCTCACTAATCTCCACAATACGATATCTAAACATGATATCACACAAAACTAATCTAAAGGAAAGAAATTATACCTTATCTAGTCCACTCTATGCAGCACTAACTTCCCAACGTCGTCAAAATCGCATTTTGCTCGGTCCATCGTGTAGAGGATGAAGAGGGGATTAAAATTTGTGAAGGGTGTGTAGGGTTTTGGGGCATGGTTGGAGATGGATCTATGGATTTTTGTGGAGGGATTTTGGAGTTGAGGAGATGAAGAGGATGATGGAAAATGAGGTGGGAATGGCAAAGGCAGCAGCCCCCCCTCTCTCTCACAATTCACACACACTCTCTCTCTCTCCAAGCTTACCTAACCTAATCATTATGTCTCCTTGACTTTTCCCTTTTTCATTCTCGCTTTTCCATCCATCAAAAAACATAATATAAAGCCCAAAAGAAATGAAACATGTAACAAAATGAACATGTCATTGTGCACTAACCATGGAAACTGTAAAAACGCGGATTTGGCTTAATCGCAATTAGCTGTGCACTAATCGGGTTTTTATCGAAACTGCGTATAATCAATTTTAAAATTGCCAAATCCTTTAAATATATTTTCAAATGAATAAATCATTTTAATTTCTATTTATTTCACAATTAATGGTATATATTTATACCCTTTTTTCGAAAACCCCAATTTCGCAAATCGACAGTTTTCGGGAAAAATATTATTTTAATATTAAATTTCCAAAAATAATATTTTATATTTTCTGAGATGTTACATCCGCATTCATTTTGAGCCTGCTAAGAAAGATGGATTACATAGTCACGATGAATAGCCAAAACCCCACCCTAAACCCCTACGGGTACGACAAACTACCCGTCAAGTACCCGAAGTGAAGCGGTCTCCCTCAACGACGTGAGTAGGCCACTAAACACTTCAAAGTACCCGGTAGTTTTTGCAACCCATCATCGGTCTATCGTAGGAGCAGAAAACAGTAAATGAAATAATACAACGATGGCTACAACCTCAACCCGGATGTGCCCCCCAAAAGGATATTACAACAAATTACAATTTACATTTAAATGAAAGAAACACTCGTCTCACAACCCCGGCTATCCATTCACGACAATCCAACAAGTTCATATTCACAAACCAGTAAAACCCATTACAGAAATGTGCAACCCCCTGCTAACCGACATACTAGTAGTTATGGGTGGTTTACGAACACATTAAACACAACACAGATATAATCCAGTTAGCCAAACATCTTAGAATTTCGATCAAGCAATACTTATGAATCCACTCCAAACAATTCTCTGTGCACAAAAAACCGGAGCAGAAACAAAACATCCCAGAAAATACAACATGAACACAGAAGAATAACCGAGCAAGTTTGGGTTGACTCGGTGTCAACTCGGCCGCGGATCCGCGGCGGATCGCTTGGATCGGCCGCGATTCAGTGGTGGTATGGTCGAGCCACGATCCCAAATTTCTTCACAATTCTTTAAAAACCCTGCTTGTATTTTTAAAGGTCACTGAAAAAATTTTATACCCCGTTTTAAAATCGGCTGAAACTATGTGAAAATGTTGTTTTTTCGGGTTCGTTTTGCGATCGAATTTCTAAAGACTTTGCTAACCTGTTAGTTATGGTTTAGCTAGGCTTTGAAACCACTGTAAGTCGACGTTAGACAACCCACATGATGCGGGGAGGCGGAATAGGTAAAACAATCATTATGTTCAAGTTAATATCGACTAACTTTACGGATCTTTGCTAAACCCTAACTAACAAACTATCTAGAAATGCTAAACTACTATGATAGATGATTATACCTCAAGATACTATTCCTTCTTGTTCTTTTTTTTCACATCCTCGTCGGCCTCCTCGATGTGATAGAAGATCCACCCGAGAGTTCCTCGTCCAAGCTTGAACCTTTTACTTGAGGTAACTAAGTGGCTAGGATTGCTAATCCAAGTGACCTAGAAGATATAGAAGTGGATTAAGGATCTATTAGTCTTGCTAACCCTTGGGATCTCAACACATGAGAGAATTAGGGTTAGGTTTAAGAAGATGAGAGCTTGAGAAGAGAGAATGTGTTTGTGAGAATGAAATAAAAAAATAACTCATTTCTATATTTATATGAAGCATAATCAATTATCAAATAAATTAAATATGATAATTACAACCATTCTTCATTTAATACAATCAATGAATCATCACATGAGCCATTAAGAAATAAATGATTCATTAACTCATTTGGATGAATCATCTCATGGGTCACTAATTCATTTAATGCAATTTACACCTAAGCTCTCCACCACACCTTTCTTCTAGATGCTTCTCGAATAATTACGAGAATGCCCCCCCCATCTGTAAAACACGGATATTCTGAGACTGCATAAATCCAATAATCCAATACTAGAATCTGGCTTAAAATAAAGCCCGCTAGTATAATCTGTCCGAACATCATACGTACACAAGTACACTGTTCATACCAGAATATTGCATTTTATACCGCCCATTCTTATGCTCGTGTGTTTATAGGTAGGTAATTTTAAATTCGTGTTTGTTACATATTTACAGATTACAGGTTTCCAGTACAAATATTGCAAAGCAAGACAAAATCTCCACAGTTACGCCAAATACAGAATATCTGTTGACAGCAAATAAAAGCCGGGTTCCGGTCATTCATATCCGTCCAGTGCCGAGTACCAGTTCCAGAGACAAGACATATGATAGTGGTCATTCGTGTCTCGGACAAGCACAGAGCACGAGGGGGGGCAACACAAGAATCAATGGGTGCGCGGAGCTCGAGGGAGATAAAAGTCAAAAGTAAAGAAACTAATACAATATTGGACTAAGAAATCTGAAGATATTCTGGAAGATTTTGTGCAGTTTAAAGTTGGAAAACACGACGAAACATAAAACTAGGGAAGCACACAAAACCCCATGACCCAACTCATCAAGATGGCCGCGGTTCCGCCGCCAATAGGGGGTCTAGGCCGCAGAACCACGGCCATATGGTCTCCTCTCTGTGTCGTCTTTTGGGGACAGTTTGGTAATTTTATGTGGAGCCAGATTCTTGCACTTGGTTTCTAGTTCCCTGCCTATAAATACCAGAGTTCTGAGCCAAACCAAAGGTGTTAAGTTCTTTAGCCTCTTTTAGTGTAGTTTAGTCTTCTTCTTCTTCTTCTTCATTCTTTCTTCCATGAAAATTGTAGTGAGAGCTTTTTGAGTGGATGATGAAATGAAGATGAGGGTTTTTGTATCATTCTTTTGTTTTAGCTTCCCCTTGAGATCCTTGCTTTCTCTTGATCTTTCAACCTCTTCATTGAGCTTGAAAGTTTAAGGGTTTGTTATTGATTTCAAGGGTTGTATCTTCTTATGGAATTAGTGCTTCATTTCACATGAGTTCTTTACCCTTCTCTTGATCTTGCAACCTCTTGATTCAGCTTGCAAGTTTAAGGGTTGGCTATTGATCGCATGCTTGTCTTGAGTTTTAGTGTTCTTGTAATTACTTTCTTGCTTATTTCTTTCTTTCTTTTTATTACTTGCTTTACATTCATGCTTTACTTTCTTGCACTTAAATTCCATGCACTTGCTTACTTGTAATCTTTTCTTTTGCTCTTTTTGTTTCGTCTTTGTGAATGGTTGTAATTATCGTTGTTAAGAATAAATACGGTATTATAAGTTAATATTTATTTGCTCATTTCTTTTTCCCGTTATTTTCCATTGAACTCCGCCCAAACGTTACGCAAGCGCTCCGTTAGGCACCCTACCCTACCAAGGTAACGGTGATTCCTAACCGCGACCGGTTGCGTTCGGTTTGGCCGGAGGCGAAAGCAAGAGACAAGAACGGAAGGACAAGGGTAAATAAGCCGGATTCCACGAATACCGTGCTTAAATCCCCTAATCCACGTTGTTGCCGATTGCTCTAGCTTCAATTGATCAAGACTCGGCTCTAAGGTTTTGAGTACGGATTTCTTTAGCTTACAATTTCGTATCTTTTTCTTAACAACTTTATACTTGCATATAACACATAGGTTAGAATCGAACAAACATATATACATTCTTTATTGACTCGTCTAAGACAAGAACGGAAATACAACCATCTCCCCGTGGATCGACCCATGCTCAACCGGCTAGCTGCATAGCGACACCGTCTTGATCGCGATTATAACTTTAGAACTTTGAACATCCGACATGCCAAAAGCGTGCGATCAAATGGCGCCGTTGCCGGGGAGACGGTTGCGTATTTTTCTTTCTAGTTATTCGGGTTATATTCTTTTTGTATATAAAAAAAAATCTTTTTGTTTTTTTTGATAATTTTTGTGAGCAGTTCTGCAGATTTTTGCGGATTTGCGAACGGCGATTGTGGGGAGCAAAGTGTACGTTCAAGGCTAAGGTGATTGCAAAGTACAGTGCCAAAGATCCGGGTAGTTTGACCCGCGCAAGCTAACTTTTCAAGCTTACCGGATTTGATTCAACGGGGGTTTCCTAACCCAAAAACTTAACGGTACGTACTTTACTAACACCTTCTTATCAAATCCGACGCATCCAATATACTATTATTTGCAAGATTCTTTGCAAGTTCGCTAGCAAACGCTAAAAATTAACTAACCCGTATTTGTTGCAGTGCCGTGCTTAAACTAAAAACGATTGTTTGATTCTTTATAGAATTTTTATTGAATTGCGCATTGCATATATGAATACGGATTTAAGGGCCAGCGAACCCCACAACATACGGTAAAGGATTTCATCACCTTTTTCGTGGCCCATAAATCACGAACTTGAGCATAATGTTTACCCGCACAAATTTTAAAAGAAACTAGACTTTAAGCCTTAAGGACTTCGCGCTCACTAGGAGAAGTTAACTGTGTTTAGAACCTCGCTTAACGGTATATTGTTTACGGGGTGTCTAGGAAAGTGTTAACGGCGAAACCGCCAATAGAGAAAAGGTTATTTAATTAAGGAACTTCATGAAAGCGTTGGAAAACCACCCCTTATCTCTACACTTACCTGGCCTCGTGATCAGTGTATCTTGAGCCCGTTTCTCGACACAGTTTTACTTCGACAATCAAGTTCTGGAGCAGGTCTAGTTGACCTAGGTGAACCATAGAACGATTATGTGTGTGGTATTTTTGTGTCGTGATTATTTTGCCCAGATTCTTTTTTGTATATTTCATTCTTTTGTTCATAACTAACTAAAAAAAAGCTAATTAAAAAAAATCACATTCTTTTCCCCCTCCTTTTCTCTGCCTTTCTTTCTTTCTCTCTTCATATCATGGGTACTCCACCTCGCAAAACTCTTGCCGAACTTTGGTACCCATAAGCAGACATTACTTCTTACGGTTCTTGCTTTGGCCGAACTTCGAACGATCCATCCATGCCAAAAATTTCATTGAGAGATCGGATAGACGCGTCTAGGACAAACAATTTGACTCCGCAATCCACTTCGTATCAACCTTTTCAAACATTCACCCCTTCTTACGTTGATACCCCTTTTTCGAGTCATGTTGCAACTCCAAGACCTATGTCTATTGCAGAACGTATTGAACAATCTCATAGCCGATCTTTCACTCCTGTCACCACTTCAAATTCTTGGGATCAACAAATTCATTCACCTTCTTATCCAAATGTTGATCCTACCCTTGTCCAACCATTCAATTCCTACCAGTCCTACCCAACTTTTGCACCTTCCCTAGACATTGCTTCTGAACCGCCATTTGGGAGTTTTCAGTATCCAAAAAACTTTGAATCTTTTACTAAAACCCGTTCACAACCCATGTCTAGTTTGGAACAGTCATTGGAAGAATTTAGGGTAGCGTCGTACCAACAGATGATGGATTTGAATTCGTCCATGGCCGCCCTCATACAACCTAGTGTCCCGGTAGCTAGTTTTCAATTAGCTCCAAATTTTTCAATGTATGAAGTGGCGGTAGGACAGGCTGTGAATTTGAGTGGTGAGAGTGAGCTGTACCCCCTTCCGAATCAAGCCTACCCGTTTCAACTTGAATCCCACAACTCCAGTTTTGAATGTCTATCTAGTGTTCCCAACGATTCACCGATTGAAGATAGAATGATTAATGAGTTGTGCGACTTTGTAGTGTTTGATTTACCCGATTGTGAAGGGACCTTGCCAAGTGAAACCACACCCAATCCTTTTGACCTCTACACCTCCACTCTAGAACCTGAATTGATTGATATCCATGCTTTTGTTGAGGTTTCTGAGAATATTGATTTTCACTTGATTGAGGATATTGACGCCGGGAATATTTTGGATGATGAACCTGTAAATTTGGCAGAGTTTTTCTCTCCAATTCATCATCCCGAGTCATTAACTGTTTTTCCCGAACCCCACATGCGTCTTGATTATGATGAAATTTGCATGGATAAGCTAAATTTTGAGGAAACTTTTGAGGATATTTTTAAGGATGAACCGGTTTTAATTGATGAGTCGAATTTTCCAATTCATCCTGTTCCTTTTATTGACTGTGTACATCCTCCTGAACCCTTAATCGATACCCTTCCTCAATCACTTCCCCCCATCCTTTCCATCGTTCCGACATTGTAAGAAACCGTATCATTTTCACTTCCTGTTTCTGGTTTGCCAAGTTCGGTTTAACCATGGTTTCTCACGAATCTTGAGGGATTTGACCCCATTTCTTGTCATATTGATAGATTAGTACAATCCATCTTTTCACATCGATCATTGCTGATTGTACTAATTTATTCAATCCATTTCCACCCTCAAGTTCGTATTTCACTTCTTTCTCCCTTCCGCCGTTCTTCTTCTCATATACCGAGACCGTATCCCGCTTCTTCCTCCATACGGTCTCGTGTAGTCTCCATTTCTTACCTCTCCGCATTCTTTCACCAACCAGCACATTATAACGATAAAATCTTTGAATGGTTGATGTTAACTTTTGGTCTGTGTAAGGCCTTGTATAGATTGATACTATTCTCTTTCCCCCTGATCCTGAACTTCAACGCTTAACAGTGGGAACATTGTTTTACTTAAGTTTGGGGGTAACCTTTTTTGTATATATTTTTTGTTTTCCTTTTTGTTTTGTATATAAATTATTTTTAGGGAGGCACCGACAATTTTGACCCTCTTGGTGTAGCCTGACAGTGAGGGCACTGTCAAGTTTTAGTTTGGGGGTGTGCTCGGTAAGCTTTCTACCTTCGCATTCATTTGTATATTTTGCATTTGCATACGTATTTAAAAATCCATAAAAATCAGAAAATTTTCTAAAAACATAAAAACGTTTTGTCAAGTTAGCTTGTGGGAGAACTCTAATTCAACATTTCGACGGTTTTGTTTGATAAGATAAGAATAACTAAATCTTATTTTTGTATTTTGAAAACCTGAAAGATAACTCTCCTTTGAAGTTAACAATAGCTGATATACGTCTTTACATCACACTACACGTGTCGTGAGTTTTGGAAATTAGATGAAAAGTCTATTATGTCTAAAAACTTTTAAATGGATAAATGAATTTCTGAGGATCAAATAGGTTTGTTCTGAAATAAGTAATATCAAGAATAGTTTATGAAGTGAAGTGAAAATGAAGGAATGTTATTGATGCCTTAATTGGAACTAATTCTGAAAAATAACCCATCTGGAACTTGATAGGAATGATTACACACCAAACCCACTAAACACGTCTTTTATCCAAAAAAATAATTGAACTGCCGATTATATCTCAGTTCGTATTGAATCATCATGATTTTCACGCCAAATTGTCTTTTGTTTTTGGACCTAGGTAACTTGAGTAATTAAGTCCGCTGGGGTGTTTCTACACCTAATGCCCTAAAGCCAACTGGTTTGGGTGCATTGGCCCAAAGCTCGTTAAGAAGCCTAGAAAGTCCAGTTTAAAACAAAGTCAAGCAAGTGTTCTCTCCGAGTTAAAATTCCTAACGGTTCTTTGTGTGAGAATAATCTTGACAAAAGACAGGTTTTATAAAAAAATATTTATAGCGGAGATATGAAGGTTTTATTCTATGATAAAGACTATTGCACGTTCACAGAGGTGTGTATGAAATGAAAACAAGAAAAAGGTGGAGTGAAAAATAAGACCTAGTTCCCTGTTAGGGAAGATAGAAATTCTAAAGTTGAAACTTTACTGGAAAACGAAACTTGAAAAATACTTAACTCTTTATAAAACTTATGTGATCCTTTTAAAATTTTTATCTGGGCTTTATTGTGTGACATGATGAATTTAATCGATCCTTCTGGAACATAACGACACTATTTGCACTGCACGTAAAGACATATAAAATCTTTAGTTAAATAAGAAGCGATGTGTGAAAAATAAGGGTTCGATAGTCTAGACTTAAGATCATAGAATTGTTATTTTCTGAAACAAAACTTTAGGGTTTGAATCATAGTTATTTCGCAACACTAGCTTGACGGGATTTTGTAGGTAGTATTCGCTGAAAACCCTCAGGAGACAACACTCCACCTACTAGGGACACCTAGAGGTTTAACGGCTTGTTGCACGTGCTCAGTGCAGTCGCGTTCCCTACGAAAATGCGGTTAGGACCTTTTTATGAATAATTGGTTTTTCTCGGGACGAGCAAAAGTTAAGTTTGGGGGTATTTGTTCATACCAGAATATTGCATTTTATACCGGTCATTTTTATGCTCGTGTATTTATAGGTAGGTGCTTTTAAATCCGTGTTGGTTACATATTTACAGATTACAGGTTTCCAGTACAAATATTGCAAAGCAAGACAAAATCTCCACAGTTACGCCAAATACAGAACATCTGTTGACAGCAGATAAAAGTCGGGTTCCGGTCATCTATATCCGTCCAGTGCCGAGTACCAGTTCCAGAGACAAGACATATGACAGTGGTCATTCGTGTCTCGGACAAGCACAGATCACGAGGGGGGCAGCACAAGAATCAATGGGTGCGCGGAGCTCGAGGGAGATAGAAGTCAAAAGTAAAGAAAATAATGCAATCTTGGACTAAGAAATTTGAAGATATTCTGGAAGATTTTGTGCATTTTAAAGTTGGAAAACACGAGGAAACATAAAACCAGGGAAGCACACAAAACCTCATGACCCAACTCATCAAGATGGCCGCGGTTCCGCGGCCAATAGGGGGTCTAGGCCGCAGAACCGCGGCCATATGGTCTCCTCTCTGTGTCGTCTTTTGGGGACAGTTTGGTAATTTTATGTGGAGCCAAATTCTTGCCCTAGGTTTTCAGTTCCCTGCCTATAAATACCTCATTTCTGAGCCAAACCAAAGGTGTTAAGTTCTTTAGCCTCTTTTAGTGTAGTTTAGTCTTGTTCTTCTTCTTCTTCTTCATTCTTTTCTCCATGAAAATTGTAGTGAAAGCTTTTTGAGTGGATGATGAAATGAAGATGAGGGTTTTTGTATCATTCTTTTGTTTTAGCTTCCCCTTGAGATCCTTACTTTCTCTTGATCTTTCAACCTCTTCATTGAGCTTGAAAGTTTAAGGGTTTGTTATTGATTTCACATGAGTTCTTTACCCTTCTCTTGATCTTGCAACCTCTTGATTCAGCTTGCAAGTTTAATGGTTTGGCTATTGTTCTCATACTTGTCTTGAGTTCTAGTGTTCTTGTAATTACTTTCTTGCTTATTTCTTTCTTGCTTTTTATTACTTGCTTTACATTCATGCTTTACTTTCTTGCACTTAAATTCCATGCACTTGCTTACTTGTAATCTTTTCTTTTGCTCTTTTTGTTTCGTTTTTGTGAATGGTTGTAATTATCGTTGTTAAGAATAAATACGGTATTGTAAGTTAATATTTCTTTGCTCATTTCCTTTTCCCGTTATTTTCCATTGAACTCCGCCCAAACGTTACGCAAGCGCTCCGTTAGGCACCCTACCCTACCAAGGTAACGGTGATTCCTAACCGCGACCGGTTGCGTTCGGTTTGGCCGGAGGCGAAAGCAAGAGACAAGAACGGAAGGACAAGGGTAAATAAGCCGGATTCCACGAATACCATGCTTAAATCCCCTAATCCACGTTGTTGCCGATTGCTCTAGCTTCAATTGGTCAAGACTCGGCCAAAGGTTTTGAGTACGGATTTCTTTAGCTTACAATTTCGTATCTTTTTCTTAACAACTTTATACTTGCATATAACACATAGGTTAGAATCGAACAAACATATACACATTCTTTATTGACTCGTCTAAAACAAGAACGGAAATACAACCATCTCCCTGTGGATCGACCCGTGCTCAACCAGCTAGCTGCATAGCGACACCGTCTTGATCGCGGTTATAACATTAGAACTTTGAACATCCGACACGCCAAAAGCGTGCGGTCATACACGTATATGTCCGAACCCTGTCGTAAAACCATACAACCTCTATATCGTTTCTCCTGAAGCAGGGAAACTCTCTGTGTGGGACTCTAAAGACTCGACACTATGTTGGCAGTGGGTTAACCACAGGCCGCAAGCGGAACTAGCTGTACGTAACGGTCCCCGGGTAGATGTCGATAAGAAGGTCGATGAGGAATCCATCCAAACTCCTACTGAGCCGGATGTGACAATCTCCGTACAGTCCGGTCTGTTCGTCTAAGACTATCGCATATCGGGCCTATGGGCGGCTTGCGTCAGTCCCCTAAAAGCTGTATATGTCGTGTCGGAGTGAAGCCCATTACACCTTGAGAAGCTACTGGAAATCCTACCAGTAAATCCCGTTTGCCCTGGCCAGGGACTTTGCGTAATGGCTCTCCAGACACAGTGCGATATCAATTTCCAATATCGGGATAGTCGAATCCTATCTAACCGCCACTGCCTCCAAGTGCTTCGGGACTGCACCCAACTGCTAAATGTTTGCAAGACTCCTTTGAGCCGTGGTATGGTTGCAATCTAAGAAAAGTGGGAACACACTCAAGACGAAGCAGCAATATCAAGTCAACGGACTATGCTGTACTCATGTCAACTGGTAACTGTTAGCTGACGACGAGTATAATACCAACCAACAGTTCCCTGCGAGTCCTTTCCTGTGTACCCGTAACCCAATGAGCACCAGCATACTATCTCCAGTACAGCGTACTAATGGCTATGGAAAAGACCATCTCCCCTGCTGGGATGAGAAGAGTATACACTAGTCTACTCTGGAGTATCGATGCCCTGTCTCGTTAATCCTACGACTAGGGACCTGAAAAAGGATGTGCTTGTAGACTACCAAGTTCCCACTAGTGTGTCTGCCATCACAACGCTGGTAGTGAAGCAAGATCCTAAGGGCTCTATCAATATGTATTCGCGATATGCTAAAAGAAACATATACACATATTAAGATAGATATAAACCAAGTAGCATACTACTGTGTTGAGCAAGACTGTTAATACAACTGTGAATATCCCAAGCTTCCATTAAGTAATATACAAGCTAGTATGATACAATAATGGCCCCTAGGGCATATACACTAACATGACTTTGGCCTAGGAACACCGGTCCCATCAGCGATCCAGACAAATTCGGAGGCATGTATCACCTGATCAGGGAGATGGTTGATCAACAGGGGATCGAGGTTTGGCAACTCGACACGAAGGATAACACAGCGGATCCACTCACAAAGGCCTTTCCCTAGAGAGAGATCTATAGGACGTTGATTAAGAGATACTACAACAAATGGCCTTAGTGCAAGTAGGAGATTGTTAGTTATAGGTATTCCCTAGAGACCATTACTGTACATGCGATGGGTATTATAGTGGATGCTTGGACGTATATAGGGAGGACTTTCTTGCTCGACATGATAGTATGCTATCTGGTTGCACTTTATTTTACCATGTACATTTATTGTCTCTCTATTACATGTTGATAAAGCCCTTAGGATGAGTACTTGACTACTAGGATTATGATGTAGATCACACTAGAGGGGCCGAGGTAGTCGTTAAGTACATCCTTCAAATGTTCCTAGTCGTGGGAGTAACGAGACGGGGCATCGATATTCCATAGTAGACTAGCGTATATGCTTCTGCACCCATATGATGGGTGAGGGATGATCCCACATCCATTGGTGTTTGACATCATAGATGGTATACGATTGCTTAGTAGAGTCTTGGTATATTGAACGGACTCACCGAGAACTCCTAGATGGTCTTAGATATATCGTCAGATAGCTGTTCTCTGGTGACACTGGTACAGGTTACTCTGTCGAACCGAGATCGTCATAGAGTCTTGTGTGATTCCCACCGTGCTTTGATTTACACCTTAACACGTTCAAGATATCGGGCAAAACGATGGTTTTTGGGTACTGTCCCGAGTCACATGGAGGCAATGAGCGATATGAGGTGATTCTTCCCTCCAGGTATTGGTTGTTGATGTTGCTCTATGCTCTGGAAATCCCTAGCCAGGGTGGCTAAGATCTGCTGGTAAATGTTATCAGTAGTTTCTCAAACCATTATGTGTTAGTGTAATATGCCCTAGAGGCCATTATTGTATATTACTAATTTGTATATTACATTTTGGAAGCTTGGGATATATACACGGATTGACATTCTTGCTCAATATGGTAGTATGCTACTTGGTTTGTATCTATTTTATTATGTGTATGTGTTTCTTTTGACATATTGCTAATACATATTGAGGGTGCCCTTAGGATCTTTTGCTTTACTACCAGCGCTGTGATGGCAGTCACACTAGTGGGGGCTGGGTAGTCTATAGGCACATCCTTGTACAGGTCCCTGGTCGTAGGATTATCGAGACAGGGCATCGATACTCCAGAGTAGACTAGTGTGTACGCTTCTCATCCTAGGAGGGGAGATGGTATGTCCTACAGCCATCAGTACGTCGTACTGGAGATAGTATGCAGGTGCTCGTCGCTGGGAATTGTTGGTTGGTATTATACCTATCGTCGGTTATCAGTTCCCAGGTGACATGAGTACTGCTTAGTCCGTTGACTTGACACTTCCACTTCGCCTCGAGTGTGTTCCCACTGTTCTTAGATTGCTACCCTACCACGGCTCAAATGTGTCATGCAAACAGGTAGTAGTTGTGTGCAGTCCCGAAGCACTTAGAGGCAGTGACGGTTAGACAGGATTCGTCTCTCCCGGTATTGGGAGTTGATATCGCGCTGTGTCTAGGAGAGCCATTACATAAATTCCCTGGCCAGGGCCAGCGAGATATACTGGTAGCGTTTCCAGTGGTTTCTCACGGTGTTCTGGGCAACACTCCGACACGGCTTATACCGCTAATAGGGGACTGACGTTTACCGCCCCCTATGCCCGACATGCGATACTCTTAGACAAACAGACTGGACTGTACGGAGATTGTTACGTTCAGGCTCAGTAGGAGTTTGGATGGGTTCACCTCATCGGTTTTCTTATCGGCATCTACCTGGGAACCGTTACGTACAACTAATACCGCTTGCGGCCTGTGGTTATACCCACTGCCAGCGTAGTGTCGAGTTTTTAGAGTCCCACACAGAGGGTTGTTCGCCTTTGGGCAAAACAGAGTAGAGGTCGTATGGTTTTACGACGGGGTTCGTTCACATATGCGCACTAGTGCACGTTTAGGTGTACGGGCAGTTATTACTAGCGGTCTTTGGTTTAAGCCCGATCCTCGTATTTGTTTTGGGATTGGTTTTATCTCATTGTATTCATGTTCCTTGGAACACGGATACGGGTGTGTATGCACAGTTGACAGAGGCAGAGGAACCTCATTAGGGTTTTTGACCGTTGAATTTTTCGAAACCCTAACGAGAATGAGAAATATGATTAATAATATTAATTAAGGATAATTGTGCCATGGTTATAGTTGGGTTGACCATTTGATTTGTTGACTTTTGCTGACCTTGATCTTTTCTTTTGTTAAGCAAAAGATGCTTCTTGAAACTTGCATTAGCATTAAATGTGAAATGATAATGGTCAAATTAACTAACCATCACAATTTTCTTAATTATTATTATTATTATTCTCATATATCTCTCATATGAGAGAAAGGTTGTGGTTGGTCTCTCATTCTCTCATGCTCTTTCTCTCTCTTGCAAAGCTCTCTTATCTCCCTCTCTCAAAGCTCTCTTGTTTCATGAGTTGAAAAATATGAGCTTTGTGAGATAAAACCATCAAAAAACCTCTATACTCATTCTAGGATTCTTATTATAGCAAGCCAAGCACTCTAGTTACTTCTTGGTTGAGGTAAGAGCTCAAGGTAGAGGCCTTCCGGTGGATCTTTCTTCGGCAAAGAGAAGACGAAGAGGAGAAGCCGTCTACACCACTCAAAGGAGCTATCAACAAGGAGGACTACAACAAGAAGAGAAGGAGTTCAAGAACTTGGTATAACCATCTAACCTAGTGGCAAGAACTTGTAGTTAGTTTGTTAGTTTTTGTTTAGCAATGATCCTTCATGGTTAGTCTACGTTTCCTTGTGATAAAAATCTGATTTTTACTCTTTCCGCCTCCCCGTAAGTACCGGGGTGGGTTACATAGAATTACAGTGGTATCAGAACCAGGCTAAACAATAACTAACATGTTAGCAAAGTGTTTAGAACTTGGATCCGGAAAAAATCGCAAAATACATCAAAAATTAGTGTTTTCTGCCGATTTTAAAAACAGGTCTAAAAATATTTCCAGAGACATGAAACGTGCAGGGTTTTTTAGGAACACCCAAGAAAAACAAGCTCATGACTTGGTCAGACTGCCGCCGAAGCGCGGCGAAACCATGCGTTTCGCCTCGGATCCGCGGCCGAGTCGACTCGGAGTAAACTCGTTTTTCCTGCAGTGTGTCCTGCTTGATGTTTTTTGATTTTTAAGATGCTTTGTTTCTGCCTAGATTCTTCTGAGAACAGTGTTGTGTTTGGGGTAGTTTCAAATTAGAATATTGATCGAAATTCTATAAACTTTAGCTAATTGATTATATTTGTGATGTGATATATGTACTGAACGTCGACTAATCGCTATACGTCGATTAGTGGGGGTTGTACATATCTGTGATCTGTGATGTTGGATTGTGTAAATGAACTTGTTGGACTGTCGCGGATGAATAGACGGGGTTGTGAGATGAGAGTTTATTTATCTTTCATTTGATGTAAATTGGAAATTGATGTAATATTATTTTTTATGGCCGCACATCCGGGTTGTGGTTTTAGCCGCCATTGTATATTATTTCTTTTACTATTTTTGCTCCTAGGATAGAACCAAGGTGGGGTGCACAAACTACCGGGTACTTTGAAGTGCCGAATGGCCTACTCACGTTGTTGAGGGGGGTTGCTTCACTTCGGGTACTTGGCTGGTAGTTTGCCGCACCCGTAGGGGTCTAGGGTGGGGTTTGGCTAATCATCGCGACCGTGTAATCCGTCTTTCGTTGCAGGCTCGAACGAAACTGTCACGACCCAAAGTTTGGCCCGTGACCGGCACTTAACCACGTAATGTCTACAGGCGTAACGTGACTAAGTGAACCGAAAACCCAGAAATCAAACCAGTAAAAGTATAGAGTGTTATAAGTTTTAAATGAAAGCACTTACTAACATGTTAAGAAATCAAAGTAAACAATCACCAAGATAGCAATATACGACGCCGTAGCGAAGATCAAGATCCACAAGTGGGAACATCATAGATAGAATAAACTGCAAAGTACATTCGACTCACAACAAGCACGACACCAGAAAACAAATAATATACATCATCGTCCTCACACTGTCTCTAAGTCAAATACATACATGGTAGATGGAGAATACTAGATACAACAATATACATAACTGAAAGATAAACAGATACCGTGCAAAACCCACCTATCAGCAAAAGAGCTAGTACACCAACTATGGGGGTATTTGTGTCAAAAGATGCAAAACGCAGCCTGCCGCGACTACTCCGAAGGGCAACCTGCAAACGCTGTGGCACCACGGGGGTGAGTTGCTAACTCGTGAATAGCGATAACATATAAAGGTAATCGCGAGCATGCACGTACTGCGCTACTCTATCATATGCCAACAGATGATATCAATACGTGGTAAGAAGTATGTGCAATAATCATGCAAGTACTCTATCAGGTAATATAACTACAGGATGAGATACAATAATGAATGCTGAGCATGGGAAATATAACATCTACACGGAATGTCAACGTGGAATATATACTCGGTGTCCATCAATGCACCCAGATCCCCCAAATAACTCAAGCGCCGGCACTCTCATCGGCCCTCCAATCCTGTACAACTCTAGGAATCACAAGTGCCCAACATCGGCATCCAAATATCACAAATACTCGTGTCCAACATCGACACGCAAATCCTCATCCATCGGGCCCCGTCAGTCCGGGTCACCCCACGGGCTCCGTCTGCGGTATCGGCCCTCGGCCCCGGCAGTACGGATCATCTCGCATCCATCTATCGACTCTGATCAGTATCCTCCGGATAGCTGCCAGGTCCAACCAATCACCGGTAGGTAGTAGTCCCTCTGCCAGGCTCACCGTCTACTACACAGCGAAACCGTTCCCGCCCCGGGTACCATACCGGGTCCACCATGTACCCGTAATCGGCCTCATCCAGCTCCTCGATTCGGGTTCACATATATCACTCTAGCACCGAGGAAACACATGGTGGACGCACCGAAATATCATATCAAGGGAACCGGGTTTTTAAATTATTATATATTTGAAATAGCCACGGTTCCCAATTCCAGAAATCACATGTAATCCAAACCAATATGCAAGTCAATGTGAGGTGATATGCGCATCAAGCATGAATATCATATCTAGTCACATAAAAGATGAGCTACAGCATAATGATCAAGGAAATTCTACAGTGTGAGTGTCATGGCAAGTACTAACGGTGTGTGTGTAACATGCAGGATAGTGCTCGTGCAACATGAACCGTTAGTAATGGTGCGGTGTTCTATCAATTCTAGTTTATATCCATATAGCAGGGAATGCAGTATGCACTAAATAGTAGCCATGAACAGTCAATGTATGTAAATGTAGCTATAAGTTCCTATCAACCCTGACGTAGAACGCCATGCGGGCGATATCCCCATAGATGTTAAATCTACTCACCGTAGTCTCTCGCTATGTATAGCCGACGACTTGTTTCCCCTTCTGCGCGGCGTCCGTCGTACTCGCCTGCGAACCTAGAATTACACAATATATCACACATAAGCTTGAAGTCACACAAACACGACATTAAAGCCGAACAAGTAACTCGTGTCGTGAACCAAGCGCGCGTGTGCGCGATACGCTAAAACGTACGATTACGCGCCTGAAGCCACTCCGACGCGTCGCGATACGCAGAAACCCAACCCATACACACGTATCACGCGTGTTGCGAAGATTAAAATACGGGAAAATAGGTATTCACCTCCAGATTTTGATACAGAAATGATATTGTAAAACTATATATACCAAAATAACCCACATTGCAGCAGACTTTAGTGTCCCAAACCCTAACCCCTAACTCACCCATCTGGCCGCAAATTGCGGCCAGAATGAATATTCCGGCGGCCTTACTTGGGAATTGGGCTCCCAGGTTTTGTGTGTGCACTCTATACCCGCCATACATGCTACAGAAAAATCTATTTTTATTCAGAAACGACTCGGGTAGAAGCAGATCCCATAGAGCCCAATTTTTAGTTGAAAATCACATTTTTACACTAAAACGGTACTTTATGGTATTTCTGTGAAAACTGAAACAAGCCTGGCCTAAAATAGCTCTAATAACACATGATAGAGCTAACCAAACTAACAAAACCCTAATCTAACATGTGAATCACAAATATCCTTTAATATCACTAAAAATTACCCAAAAACATGATTTTTTGCTAAAGAATACTAAAAGTTTAAGGAAAAGGAGTGCTAACATGAGTTAATACCTTCTAAAATCCTTATAAAACACCAAAAGTACCTGCTCTTTCCTCAAGTGAGCAAATTTGCCTCCAAACACCTCAAAAAACTCACTTTTCCATGGTTTTGTGATGAAAATGAGTGGTTTTTGTGTAGGATTTTTATGCAGATCAAAGAGAAGTGAAAAGGAGAGGAAAAGATAAAGAAAAGGTGGGGGTTTTCTGCGGGAAATTCCCAGAATTCTGAGATGGGGAAAGAGAGAGAGAAGAGAAGGAAAAAAGGGGGTCAAAACTCAATTTTCTACCTAACACCATACCTTCATATTCTATTCAATTTTGAATTATAAAAAAAAAGGGTTATGCCATGATTAAAATGGTGGGGATAAGTTAGCAACCATGCAACAAAAGAATGGTTAACATGCTATACCAAAAACCCTAAGTCACAAAATGTTAAGTGTGCAAGTGTACACTACAAAGGAAAATTTTACAATTAGGGTAAACCCGAATAAAATAACTAATAATCCTATGAAAACATATATAAGAACACGTACCATTACTAATTATCATGAAAAACATTCTAACGGAAATTCAAAGTGGTACAATATACCCCTCTTAAAGAAATTCGGTCCCCGAATTTAAAAATCTAACTACACGCACCTTCAAAAAGATGGGGATACCTCTTCCTCATCTCGCTCTCGGTCTCCCAAGTGACCTCCTCGCCGCTCTGGCCACGCCAAAGTACCTTGACGGACGGTATCTCTTTCGACCTCAATTTCTTCACTTGTCGATCCTAGATCATCACCGGCTGCTCTGCATAGGAAAGGTCGCGCTCAAGCTGGATCGTCGGGTGCTGAATCGCATGCGAAGGATCATGAAGATATATGCGGAGCATCGAAACGTGAAATACGGTGTGCACGTCTGGAAAACTGGGCGGAAGGGCTAATCGATACGCAACCGCACCAACACGCTCGAGGATCTCGAAAGGGCCCACATATTTTGGACTAAGCATCCCCTTCTTCCCAAACCTCATCACGCCTTTCATTGAGGAGACCCTTAAGAAAACATGATCACCAACAGAAAACTCAAGTCTGCGCCGACGACGGTCCGCATCAGATCTCTGCCTACTCTGGGCCGCTCTCATCCTATCGCGAATCAACTGGATCTTCGCGGTCGTCTCCTCCACAATTTGCGGCCCTAAGATACTGCTCTCACTGAGCTCCGTCCAACAGGTCGGCGATCTGCATCTCCTCCCAAAAAGATCCTCAAACGGTGCCATCTGAATGGTCTCCTGGTAGCTGTTGTTGTAGGAGAACTGTACTAAGGGCAAATGATGATCCCAGCTACCTCCGAGTCTAATACTCATGCTCTGAGCATGTCCTCGAGAGTCTGAATAGTCCGCTCTGACTGTCCGTCGGTCTGCGGATGGAATGCTGTACTGAAACTCATGCGAGTGCCCAAAGCCTCCTGAAGCCTCTGCCATAACCGGCTGGTGAACTGGGTGCCTCTATCGGACACGATACATGTCGGAACTCCATGCAGTCGTACAATCTCGTCAATGTAAATCTGGGCATATTGAGCAAATACGAAAGTCGTCTTCACCGGTAGGAAGTGAGCCACTTTCGTCAAACGATCCACGATCACCCAGATGGAGTCATACCTTCGACTAGTCCTGGGTAGACCTACAATGAAGTCCAAAGATATATGTTCCCATTTCCACTCCGGAATGGGTAACGGCTGTAGCTCTACCGTGGGCCTCTGGTGCTCAGCCATGACTTGCTGACAAGTCAGGCATCTCGACACAAAATCTACGAATTCTCTCTTCATTCCGTCCCACCAGTAAACACCTCTCATGTCATGGTACATCTTGGTGGAACCAGGATGAACACTATATACCGATCGATGTGCCTCCTCAAGAATCTCGCGCCGCAATCCCTCAGCATCTGGTACGCACAGTCAAGTCCCAAATCGTAATATCCCCTGATCATCGATCACGAACTCGGAAAATCTGCCCTATCCCATCTTTGTCCTGATCTCTGAACAACGGTCATTACTGTGTTGTGCAGCATGTATACGGTCAAGCAACTGTGGGCGTACACAAACATGCGCAATCTGTCCTCCGATCGGCGTAAACTCGAACTGTACCCGGCTGTCGCATAAGATCTGCCAATCTGCCGACGACCGCTTCTGCACTGCGCTCAAACAATATAGAGTACCCCCAGGCCTCCTGCTCAAAGCATCCGCCACTACATTCGCCCTGCCCGGGTGATACAAGATCTCACAATCACAGTCCTTTACTAACTCCATCCATCGGCGCTGTCTAAGGTTCAGGTCTCGCTGCTGGAATATATACCTTAAGCTCTTGTGATCAGTGAATATCTGGCACGACTCTCCAAACAGATAATGTCACCAGATCTTAAGTGCAAAGACCACTGCAGCCAAGTACAGATCATGAGTGGGGTAATTCTGTTCATGTTTCTTTAATTTCCGCAAAGCATACGCGATCACCCTGTCATGCTGCATGAAAACGCACCCTATCCCCACTCGTGAAGAGTCACAGTAGACCACAAATCCGCCTGATCCTGAAGGCAATGATAGCACTGGTGTCGTAGTCAGTAGAGCCCGTAGCCGCTGGAAACTGTGCTCACACTCCTCCTTCCAATCGAAGCGAACTCCCTTCTGGGTCAACCCGGTCAAAGGTGTAGCAATGCGAGAGAAGTCCTGCACGAATCGCCTGTAATAGCCTGCCAGCCATAGAAAGCTGCGAACCTCCTTCACTGACGTGGGTCTAGGCCAACTCCGAACAGCCTCGATCTTCCTCGGGTCTACACATATACCATCTCGTGTAATCACGTGCCCCAAGAAGTCTACGCTGTCTATCCAGAAAGCACACTTTGAGAATTTGGCGAAAAGGTGATGCTTCCTCAAGGAATGCAGTGTAATCCGCAGGTGCTGCTCGTGCTCCTCTCTACTCCGAGAATACAACAAGATATCGTCAATGAACACTATGATGAACAGATCAAGATACGGCCAGAGAATGCGGTTCATCAAGTCCATAAATGCTGCTGGCACGTTGGTGAGTCCGAACGACATCACCAAAAACTCATAATGGTCGTAGTGCGTGCGGGAAGCTGTCCTAGAAATGTCCTCCTGGCGAACCCGCAGCTGATGGTAGCCTGATCGCAAATCGATCCTCGAAAAGTATCCTGCCCCCTGAAGCTAGTCGAACAAATCGTCGATGCGTGGCAAAGGATACCTGTTCCGCAATGTCACCCTTTTCAGCTGGTGGTAGTCAATACACAGACGCAAACTGTCGTCCTTCTTCTTGACGAACAGGACTGGAGGACCCCAAGGAGAAACACTAGGTCGAATAAGTTCCTTATCCAGCAAATTTTGCAACTGACCCTTCAATTCTCTATGTTCCGCCGGGGCCATCCGATAAGGCGGCAAAGAAATAGGCCCCGTGCCAGGAACCAAATCAATACAGAAAGAAATATCACGCTCGGGCGGTAGCCCAGGAAGCTCGTCAGGGAACACATCAGGGAACTCGCTAAAAACCGGAACCTGATCCACCGGAACCTCTGTAGCTTTAGTATCGCAATCATAGGCGAGAAATCCCTGACACCCCCTCCTCAAATGCTGTCCAGCGCGAAAAGAAGAAATCAAACTATGAGGGGCGACACCACGGTCCCCCAACACAACAAAAACCGACTTGCCGGGAAAACAAAATCTAACTGTCTTCTCGCGGCAGTTCACAGAAGCATAGTACGTGGCTAACCAATCCATGCCCAAAAGAACGTCGAAGTCCAACATCTCAAGAAGGATCAAGCCGACAGGCAACTCTTTCTCGCCAATACGGACGGTACGGGATCGGAACACGTGCCTAGCAACAAACGACTCTCCTACAAGAGTAGTCATAACAAGCGGCTGGTCAAGAAAACCGGACTCTCTACCAAAACTCGGCACAAAGTGTGTGGATACATACGAATGTGTGGATCCGGGATCGAATAACACGTGTGCATCAACCAAACATACTGGAAGGATACCTGAGACCATCGCATTGGACGCCTGCGCGTCCTGATGCGGCAAAGCAAAAACTCACGCCTGTCCTCCACCTGCAACTAACTGTCCCCTGCCGGCCGCTGGCTGCCCTCTGCCTCGGTCACCTCATCCTCTATGAACAAATCCTCCGCGACCACGACCTATCTGTGCATGCGTCTGACGCGGAGTAACAGTAGGGACTATCGGCAATGCCGTCTGGGGTGGTGAAGGTGGAAATGTGACATGCGGTGCTGCCGCCTCATTCCGGGGTACCTCCGGGCAATCTCGCACACGATGATAAGAGCTCCCGTAACGGTAACATCCCAATGATGGTCGCTGACCCTCCTGGGGATAGGAGCTAAACAACCGGCCTCGCCTCGAATCTCTGGCACCTGCAAGGTGCCTGTCACGATGCCGAAAAGGCTGTCTCTGCACTGATGTATCCACATGAACTCTCTTCGGCGCTGGGACTGCCGAAGTCTCAGCAAGGCGCTTCTCAACTAATAAGGCTGCATCTACAGCTGCTGCATATGTCTCATAGTGCTGCGCGCCAATCGCAAGGAACAGTGGTGTGAGCAAGCCTCGGACAAATCTCTTAACTCGCATCTCTTTGGTAGCCACTAGGTACGGAGCATAAACTGATAGCTCGGTGAACAGGACATCATACTATGCCACTGACATCTCCGGAGTCTGGCGTAAGGACTCGAACCTGCATGCTCTAGCATCTCTGACACTCAGGGGAAGAAAGTGGGCAAGGAATAGCGCCACGAACTCTGTCTAGGTTATAGGAGGAAGACCTGCTACTCTACCCTTCTCGACTGATTCGCACCATTTCTGCGCAAGACCTTCCAGGCGAAAGCTCACGAACTCAACCCATCTCGCATCTGCGCATCTGAGGGAACGTCATATCCGTGCCATCCTATCAATGAAAGACTGTGGGTCCTCGGCCACATCGGTGCCTGTGAAGTCCGGAGGCTTCAGCCTCATAAACTCTGACAGTGATACAGTAATAACCTCTATAGTCGCAAGTGCAACTGCCTGCACAGTGGTTACCACCGCGGTCTCTGCAACGGGTGGACCTACCTCTGGTCGCTGAGCTCGAAGTGTCTCAACTAGAGATCCCATCATCTGGCACATCTCCTGCATACTGGATCCCATCGTCTGGCGCATCTCCTGCACACCAGCCCCTAACATAGCAATCTGATCTGTCACGGCAGGAACAGCCTACTCGGGCACAACCGGTGTACTACCCGGATCAGTCCTCGTCTCAGACGAGTCAACTCGAATCTCGGCCCTCACAACCGCTCTCTGCGCCCTCGTAGTGTTTGGCGGCATAATGGCTGAAAGGAACAATAGGATTCGTTAAGGATACGGAAATCGAATCGCAAGAATGTATAGACACAAGAAGGAATTTAAATCAATAAGTCCTAAGGTCGCGTACGCGGAGTACCGTGTCGTGAGTATGCCGCTGAACATACACACGCTACGCTACCCTGCTGCAGCTACCTACTCCATCATACCAGGGTCATCCTACATTCCGAAAGGTAAAACCTACGCTCTGATACCAACTTTGTCACGACCCAAACTTTGTCCCATGACCGGCACTTAACCAGGTAACGTCTACTGGTGTAACGCAACTAAGTGAACCGAAAACCCAGAAATCAAACCAGTAAAAGTATAGAGTGTTATAAGTTTTAAATGAAAGCACTTACTAACATGTTAAGAAATCTAAGTAAACAATCACCAAGATAGCAATATACGATGCCGTAGCGAAGATCAAGATCCACTAGTGGGAACATCACAGATAAAATAAACTGCAAAGTACAGTCGGCTCACAACAAGCACGACACCAGAAAACAAATAATATACATCATCGTCCTCACACTGTCTCTAAGTCAAATACATACATGGTAGATGGAGAATACTAGATACAACAATATACATAACTGAAAGATAAACAGATACCGCGCAAAACCCACCTATCAGCAAAAGAGCTAGTACACCAACTATGGGGGTATCTGTGTCAAAAGATGCAAAACGCAGCCTGCCGCGACTACCCCGAAAGGCAACCTGCAAACACTGTGGCACAACGGGGGTGAGTTGCCAACTCGTGAATAGAGATAACATATAAAGGTAATCGCGAGCATGCACGTACTGCGCTACTCTATCATATGCCAACAGATGATATCAATGCGTGGTAAGCAGTATGTGCAATAATCATGCAAGTGCTGTATCAGGTAATATAACTGCAGGATGAGATACAATAATGAATGCAGAGCATGGAAAATATAACATCTACACGGAATGTCAACGTAGAATATATACTCGGTGTCCATCAATGTACCTAGATCCTCCAAATAGCTCAAGCGCCGGCACTCTCATCGGCCCTCCAATCCTGTACATCTCTAGGAATCACGAGTGCCCAACATCGGCACCCAAATATCACAAATACTCATTTCCAGCATCGACATGCAAATCCTCATCCATCGGGCCCCGTCAGTCCGGGTCAGCCTACGGGCTCCGTCTGCGGTATCGGCCCTCGGCCCCGGCAGTACGGATCATCCCGCATCCATCTATCGACTCTGATCAGTATCCTCCGGATAACTCCCAGGTCCAACCAATCACCGGTAGGTAGTAGTCCCTCTGCCAGGCTCACCGTCTACTACACAGTGAAATAGTTCTCGCCCCGGGGTACCATACCGGGTCCACCATGTACCCGTAATCGGCCTCATCCAGCTCTTTGATTCGGGTTCACATATATCACTCTAGCACCGAGGAAACACATGGTGGACGCACCGAAATATCATATCAAGGGAACCAGGTTTTTAAATGATTACATATTTGAAATAGCCACGGTTCCCAAATCCAGAAATCACATGTAATCCAAACCAATATGCAAGTCAATGTGAGGTGATATGCGCATCAAGCATGAATATCATGTCAAATCACATAAAAGATGAGCTACAGCATAATGATCATGGAAATTCTACAGTATGAGTGTCATGGAAATTACTAACGGTGTGTGTAACATGCAGGATAGTGCTTGTGCAACATGAACCGTTAGTAATGGTGCGGTGTTCTATCAATTCTAGTTTATATCCATATAGCAGGGAATGCAGTATGCACTAAATAGTAGCCATGAACAGTCAATGTATGTAAATGTAGCTATAAGGTCCTATCAGCCCTGACGTAGAATGCCATGCGGGCGATATCCCAATAGATGTTAAATCTACTCACCGTAGTCTCTCGTTAGGTATAGCCGACGACTTGTTTCCCCTTCTGCGCGGCGTCCGTCGTACTCGCCTGCGAACCTAAAATTACACAATATATCACACATAAGCTTGAAGTCACACAAACACGACATTAAAGCCGAACAAGTAACTCGGGTCGTGAACCAACCGCGCGTGTGCGCGATACGCTAAAACGTGTGATTACGCGCCTGAAGCCACTCCGACGCGTCGCGATACGCAGAAATCCAAACACATACACACGTATCACGCGTGTTGCGAAGATTAAAATACCAGAAAATAGGTATTCACCTCCAGATTTTGATACAGAAATGATATTGTAAAACAATATATACCAAAATAACCCACATAGCAGTAGACTCCAATGTCCCAAACCCTAACCCCCAACTCACCCATCTGGCCCCAAATTGCGGCCAGAATGAATATTCCAGCGGCCTTACTTGGGAATTGGGCTCCCAGGTTTTGTGTGTGCACTCTATACCCCCCATACATGCTACAGAAAAATCTAGTTTTATTCTGAAACGACTCGGGTAGCAGTAGATCCCACAGAGCCCTATTTTTAGTTGAAAATCACATTTTTACACTAAAACTGTACTTTATGGTATTTCTATGCAAACTGAAACAAACATGGCCTAAAATAGCTCTAATAACACATAATAGCGCTAACCAAACTAACAAAACCCTAATCTAACATGTGAATCACAAATATCCTTTAATATCACTAAAAATTACCCAAAAACATGATTTTTTTTCTAAAGAATACTACAAGTTTAAGGAAAAGGAGTGCTAACATGAGTTAATACGTTCTAAAATCCTTATAAAACACCAAAAGTTCCTGCTCTTTCCTCAAGTGAGCAGATTTGCCTCCAAACACCTTAAAAAGCTCACTTTTCCATGGTTTTGTGATGAAAATGGGTGGTTTTTGTGTAGGATTTTTATGGAGATCAAAGAGAAGTGAAAAGGAGAGGAAAAGATAAAGAGAAGCTGGGGTTTTTCTGCTGGAAATTCCCAGAATTCTGAGTTGGGGAAAGAGAGAGAGAAGAGAAGGAAAAATGGGGTTCAAAAGTCAATATTCTACCTAACACCATGCCTTCATATTCTATTCAATTTTGAATTATAAAAAAAAGGGTTATGACATGATTAAAATGGTGGGGATAAGTTTGCAACCATGCAACAAAAGAATGGTTAACATGCTATACCAAAAACCCTAAGTCGCAAAATGCTAAGTGTGCAAGTGTACACTACAAAGGAAAATGTTCCAATTAGGGTAAACCCGACTAAAATAACTAATAATCCTATGAACACATATATAATAACACGTACCATTACTAATTATCACGAAAAACATTCTAACGGAAATTCAAAGTGTTACGGAAACGCGGATTCCTAGCATATCCAATGTGGTAATCTGTGATCTGGAATGGCTATCATTACATCTGACGAATGTTTATATCTATATATGATATCTAGTAGGCGTTGCTTATGTTTTGCATCTGCGCTAGTCCAGCCCCCGCTCTGTCGTTAGTTAAGTAACCTAACGGGTGATGACGGGGCCACGTGGAGAATGCGGATGGCATAAGCGTACGTCAAATTTTCGTTGTTTCTGCAATGGTAGGATTAATTGATGGGACGCATTATATTTATGTAAAGAAAACAAACCAAAGTTAAATCGTTGGAACAATTTCAAAACCACTCGGTTTTTTTCAAAAACAGAAAACTTTTAAAAACGCGGAGCATAAACCACTCCTTTTAAACGCTATCAGGTTCCTTCGATTATATCAAGTTCACTACGTTCACGGTTTCGCCAAAACCATTCGTAGCCCTCCGTAATTTCAGTTAAATATTCAGTAGTATTCAAGCTATGTATTTTGACCTTCGCCAAGGCATAGTGATTGGTAGCTACCGAATATTTATCTGTTGTATAGATACATGCATTGGTTTGAGATAGTCGTACTACCATTTTGGCCTTCGTCAAGGGTATGTACCGGTGGGTTCAAATTAACCTGGTTAATGACGGGTAGAACTTGACATGTGACTTATGATATGTTGGCCTTCGTCAACGTCATAAAAGCATGGGGCAAAAAACCACATCGGGAGTTTTTAAAGAAACTGAAACACTAGTAAAATAGAGGGTTGCCCCTACGGATGAAAATATTCGTAGGGGCAGATTTTACTTGGACCTACGGATTAATCCGTAGGGCTAAAAGGTTGGCCCTACGGGCACAGACGTCCAAGAATAAAAATATTAATTCTTAATTTGGTGTTTGCCCCTACGGAGCCGCAAACAAAGGACCTACGGGTAAATCAGTAGGGGCAAGTAAATATTTATTTAACAAAACCCCAGATCGATCGCCTACGCTCACTTTCTCTCTCTCTCTCTCAATCGCGCGCGAGAAAAAACCCCAAATCGCCTCCGTCGTCGCCACCGTCGCCTCCGTCGTCGCCACCGCCGGTTTCGTCGCCACCGTCGTCGCCAACGCCTGTTTCGTCGCCACCGTCGTCGCCACCGCCGGTTTCGTCGCCAAATCGCCACCGTCGTCGCTCCAGCCCACCAGCAGCCGTTCAGGTATAAATCTCGAGGGAAATTAAAGCATTTTTGGATTATTTTGGGCTTAGGGTTAATGGCTGGGTCAGGGTTGCGCGCGCGAGAGTTGGGGTTGGGCAGGGGTCGCGGTGGCGGTCGGGGTCGGGGTCGGGGTAGGGTTAGGGTTGGGGTTCGGCTGCTGCTGGGGTGTGGCTGGGGTTAGCGTTACGGTGGGGCTGGGGTTAGGGTTACGGTGGGGCTGGGGTTAGGGTTACGGTAGTGGGGCTGGGGTTAGGGTTACGGTGGGGCTGTTTGAATGGCTCTTCTGATTAGTTGACAAATACAATGTTAATCATAATTTACTCGACACAGATGGTAGAAAATCAGAAAAAGATCAAGAAAAAAATAATCGATTTTGATTTTAACATGAAGGGTGTTGATGCAAGATGTAATATCTAGTAGCAGATGCTAGGTATATAGACTAAAGAATAGTTGTAAATGAAACGCTAGCAAGAAAATCCTATAATTATACGTACACATCGCTTGACTCATGAAGCCTGAAGCTCTTTCTTTTGGGGGATAAAACTAGTTATATTCCTGCATTGCCTAGAAATAGCACTGAGTTGGTTAAAACTTTTCAAACACATCCCCCCACCCCCCAAAAAAAAGAAAGAAAGAAAGGACAAGGAAAAAAAAGAATAGCAACAAGCAATACAAGCTAGCAACTGTAAATAACTGCTGAGATTATGTCTACCTTGGCAATTTGAACAATGATGGTCTTGTCTGGATTGTTAAGATCCACTTTATGGGGGTGAGGAACACATTTTGCAACTGTATTTATGATTTTCATTCTTTCAAGTGTTGAAATAAAAATCAACACTTGACAATCAATCCAAGATGCTCAATAACTTGCTTCAAAACCATAATCTAATCTTGATGATGCTCAATATTAGCGATTTCCATGATCACGACACGTGGAAGATGACGTGTCTCATAACACTTTATGATATCAGTATCCTATATTTGTAGTTTTAATTGTTGATTGTTATAGATGTATACCATTGCAATAATAGTTTTTGGTTGATGAATGCTATTGCAATATAGGATGATTAGTTCTATCAATCTTGATCTCAATGGTTTAAAATCATATTACACATACAACACGAATGCACAACAAACGCATAATTAGAGAGCGACTTGAGATATTCAGGTTAATACCAATATATGATACTCGATGATAATATCAAACCTTCATATTCCCATCGATACCCATATATGAAACTAAAAGCGCCACTTAGTCCCCGTCTATCGGTTAACATACGTGCGATGCTCGTCGTGACCTAGAACTATACGAAGGTTGTTAAATATCGGACAGTATAGCTCGATACTAACAACCGTCGTATAGTCTACGCGACGAGAAAATTCAATCGTATGGTAACCCATAGATTTGTCCCGTATGGACAAGTTAAGAATGTATAAAGCAAACGCCTTCATTCACTTGTGTTTTCATCCGTTTCGAGATATTTCGTCGGTATCTTTCCGCTGGTTCTCCGTGTACAAAGATAGATTAGATGTTCATTTCAACGTTGTTTCACAGCTTTGAAATGATTATCTATTCTATTACAGTGTACTCGGAGAACACCGGGGAGGTGCTGCCGAAATTTACTCGAAACGGTTGAAAGCACAAGTGATGGGCGTTCGCTCTATACATTCTTAATGGGATAGAAGCCTACCCCCGACAGCCGGAACACATACATACAAACGCATAATTAGAGAGCGATTCGAGATGTTCGGGTTAAAACCAATATATGATACTCGATGATAATATGAAACCTTCATATTCCCATCGATACCCATATATGAAACTAAAAGCGCCACTTAGTCCCCGTCTATCGGTTAACATACGTGCGATGCTCGTCGTGACCTAGAACTATACGAAGGTTGTTAAATATCGGGCAATATAGCTCGATACTAACAACCGTCGTATAGTCTACGCGATGAGAAAATTCAATCGTATGGTAACCCAGAGATTTGTCCCGTGTGGACCAGTTAAGAATGTATAAAGCAAACGCCTTCATTCACTTGTGTTTTCATCCGTTTCGAGATATTTCGTCGGTATCTTTCCGCTGGTTCTCCGTGTACAAAGATAGATTAGATGTTCATTTCAACGTTGTTTCACAGCTTTGAAATGATTATCTATTCTATTACAGTGTACTCGGAGAACAGCGGGGAGGTGCTGCCGAAATTTACTCGAAACGGTTGAAAGTACAAGTGATGGGCGTTCGCTCTATACATTCTTAATGGGATAGAAGCCTACCACCGACAGCCGGAACACATACATACAAACGCATAATCAGAGAGCGATTCGAGATGTTCGGGTTAAAACCAATATATTATAATATGAAACCTTCATATTCCCATCGATACCCATATATGAAACTAAAAGCGCCACTTAGTCCCCGTCTATCGGTCAACATAACGTGCGATAATTTATTCTTTTCAACGACAAACGCACACACAAAGCATATACACGGATTTTCTCCTTTGTCAGTAACTATCCCGTTCTTATATTTCTCAATATAGTCAGCATAACCTACAATTTATATGTTATTCAGTCTAACATGGCCCATGAGTACGTCAGAGTTAAGGACTGGATGTATGTGGATTGGAAACAACGTATGCAACCTAAGTTTGTCGCAGGAGTTGCTGCTTTCCTTGAATTTGCACGAGCACATAATAAGATCATAATAGAGAAGATTCTCTGTCCGTGCGATAGATGTGGCAATAAGTACTGGCAGAAAGTAGAATTGGCAGAGCTTCATATTGTAAAACATGGGTTTACTAGACTTTATTCAACTTGGAAATATCACGGGGAAGGAGAAGAATGCAGTACTGCGGTAGAAGAAGAAGGAGAACACGATAATACGGCAGGAGAAGAAGAAGAATTCGGTAATACGGCAGGATACGGAAATTTATTTCCATCAGAAGAAATGGAGGATATGGTAGAGGCTGCCCTAGGTGAATCTATTCGTACCGAAGATGACATTCCTTCCGGTCAAGGACCGCGTGCGGATAAATATGAAAATTTCATGAATGATGCTAGGAAACCAATTTATGAGAATGCGAAGTATTCCACCCTCTCATGGTTCGTACAACTTTTCCAAATTAAGTGCCTAAATGGATGGAGCAACAAGTCATTCACAATGCTTCTTTCGTTCTT
This sequence comes from Agapanthus africanus, assembly GCA_030015575.1. NCBI lineage: Eukaryota > Viridiplantae > Streptophyta > Magnoliopsida > Asparagales > Amaryllidaceae > Agapanthus > Agapanthus africanus. Next base: position 123,702,764 of record JASDDO010000006.1, on the reverse strand, counting down.
GAAAGATTCTATGCCTCCGGGAAATAATGTGCCCGAAAGCTGGTACGAAGCCCAGAAAATGATGTCTGATTTGGGTCTAAAGTGCGAGAAGATTCAAGCATGTCCAAAAAATTGCGTGTTGTACCGGAAAGAGAATTCAGATTTGAAAGAGTGTCCAACATGCGGAGAGGCCAGATATAAGCCGAAAGATTCTGATAAGAAGCCTGATATACCTGTGAAGATAGCAAGATATTTTCCCATTAACACAGAGGCTACAGAGGCTATTCAGGTGCAAGAAAACAGCCGAGGCAATGATTTGGCATCACCGTGCTCCTCCAAGAGAAAATGGAAAAATGAGCCAAACAAGAGATTCACCGGCATGGAAGGATTTCGATAGGAGGCACGCAATATTCAGTAGTGATCCTCGCAATTTCCGGCTCGGACTGGCAGCCGATGGCTTCTGCCCATTCAACTTCACATTTTACGCTCTAGATCATATATAGTCAATACTTTTAATGATTGTCTAATGCGTCCACGAACCGTTTATCTAGATTTGATGACGATGTCGGGAGCAGCGAGGGGCGGCAGGAGCTCCAGCCGTGGCAGAGGCAGGGGCAGAGCGGTTCTGCCGCCCGGAGAGCTCCGTAGGGAGCTTCAGAGGGCCGGTCTTGCACCCAGATCGGAGACCCCTTCGGATGCCTCCTTCCGTGTGGATTTTGCCACACCTCCAGGTATACTGCACGCATATCCATTTTCAATGTAATATTACAGATATTCATGCATGTTTATGTCAAAATTACTTATATTGTCAATGTTTGATTGTCTAGTTGTTGGTCCTACATCCACATCTGGGACAGAGGCCACCCCCGCTCCTCCAGGTATGTTTATATATCATATAGTGTATGTATATTGATTTAGAATGCTATATCATAAATATACACATTCCTTTTGCTCTTACTTAGCAATTTTTATTATTGTCTAGCTGTAGGTGGTGACACCACCGCACCTGCGGGTATGTTTATATGTTCTATAGTGCATGCATATTGATTTAGAACGTTATATTATTGATCTACACATTCTTTTTGCAATTATTTATAAAATCTATTTTTAATTGTCTAGTTGTTGGTCCTGCGTCCACATCTGGGACAGAAGCCACCCCCGCTCCTCCAGATATGTTTATATATCATATAGTGTATGTATATTGATTTAGAATGCTATATCATAAATATACACATTCCTTTTGCTCTTACTTAGCAATTATTATTATTGTCTAGCTATAGGTGGTGACACCACCGCACCTGCGGGTATGTTTATATGTCCTATAGTGCATGCATATAGATTTAGAACGTTATATTATTGATCTACACATTCTTTTTGCAATTACTTATAAAATCTATTTTTAATTGTCTAATTATAGGTGGTGCGTCCACACCTTCCACAGGGGCCACTCCTTCCGCTTCCATACCCTCCGCATCGTCTGCAGGTTAGTATGAATAAATTTAAAATATTTATTTATTTTACATATACTCTATAGAATAAATATGAACTTCATGGAGATTTAGCGTCGATGTTTATTTTATAGTTGGAGGGGATGCGTCCGGGTCCGGGACCCCGGTTGTTCCTCACCGGAGGAACTATCGTCCCGCTCGTGCTGCTGCTCGGGCCCAGGCTCGTGCGCTTTTCACCGGAGGTATATATCACACTTGAATTTTTGTTTAACCTTGATTTCTTAATACAACTTTGTCTTATTATTGATTGTCTTGATATTTCATGCAGACGCAGGGCCTCTCCATCCCCAGAGGGGGACTCGAGGCCCGAATCAGTCCCATAGGCTGAGGCCTGATAGAGTTAGGGGGGAGGCAGCATTCCCACTATTTTTTACCCTTGACTATCGCTATACCGGTCCTCATGCCGAGAGGTTCGGCCGGTATTTGGGGGACAAGAGTCGGATCGTGAAGAATTATCCACTTCACGTTGAGTGGGGCGAGCAGCACCAGCGCTCATTCGCCCTCTTCTTTGATCAGGCTCGGGTATGTATTAATATATATTTTCATTTGATCTATCCAATATATTTATTATTAACACTTGCAATCTAATAACAATATTTTTTTTTGTATTTTCAGTTGGATTACGATTTTCAGCCTGTAGCCGACCCTGATCACCCGGGGAGGGTGCTCGACCTTCATGCTCTGTACAATGGCCTGATGAAGAACATGAAGGCCAAGGTCCGATACAACAGGAATGAGCTGAAGGCCGACTGCTACTTCCTGTGGATAGCGACCCCCGAGGCAGTGAGAGCGGCCCTCCTATCTACTCCGGCGTTTGCGAGAGTCGACGTAGAGACATGGCCTCTATTGTGCGCTTATTTCAACTCCGAACGCAAACAAGTATGTATTTTAAATTTAATTCATTATTTATGATATAATTTATTTCTTTGTGTTTCTTAATTAGAAAACTAAATGTTATTGCGTTGTGCAGAAACAGGCCGCTCAGAATACGGAGAACAGGAAGTCGGCGAAGAGGGGTCGCCCCACTTACACAGGTGGCTCGAGGAACATTACTCGAGCCATGGAGTTATCGGTAAATTAAGAGTTATTCTCTAATATTCTGCAATATTAAGAGTTAATCTCTAATATTTCTAATATTAAGAGTTACTTTCTAATATTGCAGACATCTCGGACAGTGGCGTCAGGTGGTACACCGAGCGTACTGTCCGCATATCTTGCCGTCCACGGCACCTCGACAGATCTCGCCACGGGCGAGCTTCGATGTCCCGACGTCGCTACCCAGGAGTACTGCGTAAGTGTTAATATTTTTTCTACCCAAATTTGAAATTTTAGTTTTGGAAGGTTCAAGTTTAAATTTTATACTTATACTTTACTGCTTAATGTGGGTGTAGGAGCGGGTGGTTGAGCAGGCCCAGGCCTCAGGGATCGATTTTACCGGACAGAACGATCTGAGGCTGCTGACCCCTGTTCTGGAAGCCGCACACGGAGGGCACCACGGAGGTTGGGAGAGAGGCCAGGGATTGGGCCCTAGCAGGGCCCATATGAGGTTGGACTCCACCCCGGCGGTTACTTCCTCCGTCTCCAGTGACCGGCATGTCCATCAGGAACTGGATAGCTTGAGGGCCACCGTTCAGGAGTTGAAGGAGATGCTGGTATGTATACTACTTTATAGTAAAATATCATTTCATATTATATACATATCAACATATCCATAATTAGTACGTAGCTTGAGCTTATTTGGTTTTAGACTTAAGTTTGATTAATCATACATACATATGTAATTAAAATAAACAACGCTTTTCCAAACTAGATATCCAAACAGGGTTTCGAAATAACTTAATAATGAAACGAATTCGAATAATACACAGTTCTTACACGCTTCTTACACACGTTATGTCCAGACGCGACAGGGTAGATCGACCGAGCCTCCACATGCATCTCCTTCGGCTGCGGCTCCGCAAGCCACTACATCGGCTGCGGTTCCGCAGACAGCTCCTGTAGCTCCACCGCCCACTCAGACTCCCACAGCCGCGGCTCCGCAAGAGACTACCTCGACGGCTGCTGCGCAGACCACATCGACAGCTCCACATGCCGCTTAGACTCCCTTATATGTAGCATTGCAGAGTGTATTGACCGAGGAGCAGGCGCGCGTTATTCTAACGTTATTCGGAGGTGGAGCTGGACCGAACTAGGGTAGCTTTTTGGTTCTTATTGTTTGAAACATGTATTTATATCACATTGTACTACATTTTGAAACGATATTGATATTGGTTTGTATTTATATCATATTCAGTTTTTGGGTTTCTTTTGTATATTATATATATGCGTGAGATGTGATTATGAATACTGCAATATATGATTTGATTGATGTATATAGTAATGTGCACAGGGCGGGAAAAAATCTAGCAGCCCATTTTTAAAAAAAAAATACAGACAATATGTACCTACGGATTAAGCCGTAGGTATATATGTTGCCCCTACGGGCATATCCGTAGGGGCAAACTATCAGGAAACCTGATATTTTCCCACCTGATATCAGTGCAGGGTGTTGGGAGTGCCCCTACGGATATGTCCGTAGGGGCCACTGTTTATCCCCTACGAATTTATCCTTAGGGGAAAAATATCATGTTTCCTGATATTTTCCCCCCTGATCTCAGTGCAGGGTGTTGGGAGTGCCCCTACGGACTTATCCGTAGGGGCCACATTATATCCCCTACGGAGGTATCCGTAGGGGTAGAACAAGGACCTACGGATATATCCGTAGGTATATACAATATATTCAAAAAAAAATACATATATGATTTGATTACCCCTACGGAGTACTCCATAGGGGCTATAACACCTACAGATATATCCGTAGGGGCTCTAATTTGCCCGTAGGGGCAAGTTCAGGGCCTCAACTTGCACCTGCGGCCTTTGCACCTACGGGGTCTTTTTTCGCCCCTACGTACATATCCGTAGGGGCAGTGGGTTGCCCCTACCGATAAATCCGTAGGGGCAACCCTTATTTGTAGTAGTGAAACTTGCTAGTGTTGCATACCATATGGAGTGTGATGATTTTGGTAGGATTCCTTCGGCTTTATCACACGATGATATTTGGATCCCGATCCTACTGTGAGTATATGGTACTCCTCGGGAAACTTTCTCACGTAACGATCAATACTATAAACAAAGTAGGTGTCTAGAAAGGTGTTAGCGAGGCTACGCCCACAGGGAAAAGAGGTTATTTAATTAAGGAACTTCGCGAAAGCGTCGTAAAACCTCCCTCGAAGTACCGACACTGGCCTGGCTGAACGGTTAAGTAAGTATTGTACGGTGAGATTGATCCTGACTAATTCTTCTTTTATGGTTTAAGGAAGGATTCGAGAAACAGTGGGAGCCATTCTGTTTAGACAAATTAAAAACCACTCTAAACTTGCAAGAGCATCATGCTAAAGTGTTTCTTCTCTCTCTCCTAATTGCAGCCACCAAACATCATGACCGGCCTCAAGTTACTACTAGATAAAAATATACTGACAGGGCCAAACTACAAAGATTGGCTCAAGAATGTCAAAATGGAAATTACTTATGACAAGTTGCGGTATTTCCTTACCACCAAATCCCCAGCCGTCCCAGGTCCTCAATCCAGCGTTGCGGATAAGGAAATCCGTAAGACATAGGAGATTGACCGCGCGAAGGCCAAGTGCCTCGTGTTTGCCTCTATGGACAATGAACATCAGAGGAGGCATGAGAATATGGATCTTGAATCCATATTTCTCTATACTAAGGAGATATGAGATATATGGAGAGCAATCGCGTATCGCCGGATACGAAATCTCGAAAAAGTTGTTTTCAGTGAGGTTGGCCGTTGGATCATCTGTAGCGGAACACGTGCTTAAGATGATTGGCTATGTTGAAGAGCTCGCGGACCTCGGGACCACATTAGAGAACGAGCTCTACACTGACTTGATTCTCCAGTCCCTTCCTTCCACTTACGCCCAGTTTATCCTGAACTTCAACATTCAAGGAAAAGAAGTTGAACTTCCGGTACTCCTCAACATGTTGAGGAGTGCAGAGGGCACCCTACAGTAAATCCGGGAAACACCCGCTTTGTCTGTTGGAGGAGCTTCTTCTTCTAGGTCTAGAGCGAAAGGCAAGGGAAAGAAGACGAAGGCCCCCACAAAACCAAGGTCCGGTGTTAGTAAAGTGGAAGCCAAGGGAAAGGCAAAGGTAGCAAAGGTTGCGGGACAGCTTGTGGGGAAGTAAGAGTGATTTTATTGTCACTAGAAAGGATACTAGAAGAAAGATTGCCGAGCTTGGAAGGCAAAGAACCAGGACCCGAAGCAAGTTGTGGCTTCGGCTTCAGGTGTGTATGTTATTGAAAACAGTCTATCAATCAACTCTACTTCCTGGGTATTGGATACCGGATCAGGATCTCATATCTATAATTCTTTGCAGGCACTGTGAAGGCGTAGAGTTTTGATGGCAGGTGATATGACCCTCAGAGTTGCAAACGGAGAAGGCATGGATGCCGAGTTCGTGGGGGACTATCGCTTGGGATTGACAGATGGAAATGTTTTGGTTTTACGTGACTGTTATTTTGTACCCAGTTCGACTTGTAATATCATATCTGTATCTTTAATGTCTAAAGAAGGTTATGATTTTGCATTTGTAAGCAATGTTGTAAACATTCACCTTAATCATGTTTTGATTGGGTTGGGTACGTTAAGCAACGGTATATACGTATTAAACCAACCGCGGATTTTTAATATCCAGAATACACACAAAAGGAAGTCTCCAGAAATAAATCATGATTTCTTATGGCATTGTAGACTGGGTCATATCAATGAGACAAGTTTTACTAAGTTGCATAAAGAAGGATATTTGGATCCGTTTGAATATCAATCATATGCAACTTGTCAATCATGTCTCAAAGGAAAGATGACAAAGACTCCATTCAATGGACACGGAGTAAAAGCGAGCGAGCTCTTGGGACTCGTACACAGCGATGTATGTGGTCCAATGTCTACACATGCGCGAAGTGGTTATTCTTACTTCATTACTTTTATGGATGATTTTTCAAGGTATGGACATGTCTTCTTAATGAAGCTTAAAACTGAAGCCTTTGAAAAATTCCAGGAATACAAGAATGAAGTAGAAAAACAAACAGGCAAAAGTATCAAAACACTGAGATCTGATCGAGGTGGTGAATACTTGAGTGCCGAGTTCCAGGGTTACGTAAAAGAGAATGGAATTCTCTCTCAACTTACTCCTCCATACACACCACAACTCAATGGTGTATCGGAGAGACGGAAACGAACCCTATTGGATATGGTACGTTCCATTATGAGTAACGCTGAGTTGCCGCGATCTTTCTGGGGATATGCACTTGAATCAACTGCATATCTTTCGAACCGAGTTCCAATTAAGTCAGTGCCTACCACACCATATCAGATGTGGAGTGGGAAGAAACCTTATCTTCAATATCTGAAGATTTGGGGATGTCCAGCCTTTGTCAAAAAGCAGCATATGGACAAACTCGAGGCACGCTCAGTACTGTGCAAGTTTATGGGATACCCAAAGAACTCCAGGGGATATCTTTTCTATTACGCAGAAGAACAAAATGTTTTTGTCTCTCGTCATGCCCACTTTCTGGAACATCAGTTCTTAGAAAAAGAAACAAGTGGGAGCGCAATAGAACTGGAAGAAATTCCAGAACCACAAGCTATTACTGAAAGCTTAGTAGAACCAGAAGGTTCGAAATGTCAGGACATTCCTGCGCCGCTCCGCAGGAGTAGTAGGCAGTCTCATCCGCCGGAGAGATACTACGGTTTTCTCATAGACGGAGATAAAGAGGATTGCATCATTGATAATGATGAGCCGACTAGCTTCCAGCAGGCCATTCAGAGCACTGACTCGGTAAAATGGCTGGATGCAATGCGGATCGAGATGGAGTCCATGTACACCAACAAAGTATGGACTTTGGACATTTCTCCAAAAGGGGTAAAACCCGTAGGCTGCAAATGGATCTTCAAAAGAAGATAGGTGTAGATGGACAGGTTAAGACCTATAAGGCTAGACTTGTTGCAAAGGATTTTCGTCAAAGGCCTGGTTTGGACTATGACGAAACTTTTTCTCCAGTGGCTATGCTCAAATCGATTCGGATCCTTCTTGCCATTGCTGCCTTCCACGATTATGAAATATGGAAGATGGACGTAAAAACCGCTTTTTTAAATGGAAATTTACAGGAGTGTGTCTATATGGACAAGCCAGAGGGTTTCATTCAGAGTGGGAGCAGCGGGAAGGTGTGCAAGTTGCTGAAGTCCATTTATGGACTGAAGCAGGCATCTGATCGCACGTTTTTGGCGTGTCGGATGTTCAAAGAATTTAAGTGTAACCGCGATCAGGACGGTGTCGCTATGCAGCTAGCCGGTGAGCACGGGTCGGTCCACAGGGAGATGATGTTATCTTACCTTCTTGTCTTAGACGAGTCAATAAAGAATCTTGTATGTGTTGTTCAGTCTAACCTATGTGTTTATCTGCAAGTATAAAGTTGTTAAGAAAATACGAGATTGTAAGCTAAGAAATCCGTACTCAAAACCTTTGAGCCGCGTCTTGACCAATTGAAGCTAAGCAATTGGCAACAACGTGGATTAGGGGATTTAAGCGCGGTATTCGTGGAATCCGGCTTATTTACCCTTGTCCTTCCGTTCTTGTCTCTTGCTTTCGCCTCCGGCCAAACAGAACGCAACCGGTCGCGGTTAGGAATCACCGTTACCTTGTCAGGGTAGGGTGCCTAACGGAGCGCTTGCGTATGGTTTGGGTGAAGTTCAAATGGAAAATAACGGGAAAAGGAATTGGCAAAGAAATGTTAACTTACAATATCGTATTAATTCTTAACAATAAAGATAATTACAACATTCACAAAATGAACAAAAGAGAAAAGAACAAAAGAGAACAAAAAGAAAAGAACAAAGAAAAGAAAAGATACAAGTATTAAAGTGCATGAATTAAAATTGCAAGTAAGTAAATAGCAAGTAATAAAAGACAAGGTAATAAATTGCGAATAATAAAAAGCGATAAAAAGAACACGGAAGTAGAACCCAAGCCAAGCATGTGCTCAATAGCCAACCCTTAAACTTGCAAGCTCAATGAAGAGGTTGCAAGATCAAGGGAAGGGTAGAGAACGCATGTGAAGTGAAGAACTAGTCCCGTGAGAAAATACGACCCTTGAGATCAATAACTAACTCTTACCCATTCAAGCTCAATGAAGAGGTTGAATGAGCAAGAGAAAGCAAAAATCTCAAGGGGAAGAAGAAACACAAGAGAATGATACAAAGCCCTCATCTTCATTAATCTCCCACTCAAAAGCTCTCACTACATTTTAATGGAAGAGGAATGAAGAAGAAGAAGAAGAACTATACAAAATCCTAACAAAAGAGGCTACAAGAATGAACACCTAAACTTGGCTCAGTTTTGTTGTATTTATAGGCAGGGAAATGGAGTTCTAGGGCAACCAGCAGAGCATAGATGAAATCCCAAAAATACCCCCAAAAGACGACATGATGATCCCACCGTATGGCCGCGTTTCCGCGGCCAATACCCCCTATTGGCCGCGGAAACGCGGCAGTATAGGGGAATTGGGAAGTGATTTTTGGCTGGGTTCCCTGGTTTTCTGTGCCCTGTTGTTTGGTACATGTAGTTTCTGATAATCCCTCCACATTTCTTCCAGAATTTCTGTTGAGGGAAAGGTGGACTTTTTTGTCAAGATTTGGAATGATTGCCTCGAGCTCCGCGTAGATCTTTTGGATTTTGTGCTACCATTGAGCCTTGTGCATGAGGATGACATTGATTTGACATTTTGTCTCCCTAAACTGGTATCTGGCAGCATACGGATGAAGAGCGGAGACCGTGTTTTATCTGTGGTTGGCAGGAACCCGGATTTTGTCGTGTTTTCCGTGAATTTCACCGTTTTAGAACCGAGAACCTGTATCCTAAAAATATATAACAAACACGGATCAAAAGCACCTACCTATAAACACACGAGCGTAAGAATGGGCGGTATGAAATGCAGTATTCTGTGATGAACAAATACCCCCAAACTTAACTTTTGCTCGTCCCGAGCAAAACCAATTATTCACAAAAATTAAATGATAACCGCACTTTCGCAGGGAACGCGATTGCACTGAGCGTGTGCAACAAGCCGTTAAACCTCTAGGTGTCCCTAGTAGGAAGAGTGTTGTCTCCTGAGGGTTTTCAGCGGATTACACCCACAAAATCCGGTCAAGATAGTTTTGCAAAATAACTATGATTCAAACCTTAAAGTTTTGTTTCAGAAAATAACAAATCTATTATCCTATGTTTAGACTATCGAACCTTTAGTTTTCACACCTCGCTTCTTATTTAACTACAGGTTTTATATGTCTTTACGTGTAGTGCAAATAGTGCCGTTAAGTTCCAGAAAGGTCGATTAAAGTCATCATGTCGCACAATAAAGCCCAGATAACAATTTTAAAAGGATCACATAAGTTTTATAAAGAGTTAAGCATTTTTCAAGTTTCGTTTTCCAGTAAGGTTTCAACTTCAGAATTTCTATCTTCCCTAACAGGAAACTAGGTCTTATTCTTCACTCCACCTTTTTCTTGTTTTCATTTCATACACACCTCTGTGAACGTGCAATATTCTTTATCATAGAGTAAAACCCTCATATCTCCGTTAAAATTTTTTATAAAAGCTTGTCTTTTATCAAGATTACTCTCACACAAAGAACCGTTAGGAATTTTAACTCGGAGAGAACACTTGCTTGACTTTGTTTTTATCTGGACTTTCTAGGCTTCTTAGCGAGCTTTGGGCCAATGCACCCAAACCAGTTGGTTTTAGGGCATTAGGTGTAGAAACACCCCAGCGGACTTAATTACTCAAGTTACCTAGGTCCAAAAACAAAAGACAGTTTGGCGTGAAAAACATGATGATTCAATACGAACGGAGATATAACCGGTAGTTCAATTATTTTTTTGGATAAAAGACGTGTTTAGTGGGTTCGGTGTGTAATCATTCCAATCAAGTTTCAGATGGGTTATTTTTCAGACATAGTTCCAATTAAGGCATCAATAACATTCCTTCATATTCACTTACTTCATAAACTATTCTTGATATATTACTTATTTCAGAACAAACCTATTTGATCCTCAGAAAATCATTTATCTATTTAAAAGTTTTTTTTTTTAAACATAAAAGACTTGTCATCTAATTTCCAAGACTCACAACACGTGTAGTGTGATGTAAAGACGTATATCAGCCATAGTTAACTTCAAAGGAGAGTTATCTTTCAGGTTTTCAAAATCTAAACATAAGATTTAGTTATTCCTATTTTTTCAAACAAAAACCGTCGAATGTTGAATCAGAGTTCTTCCACAAGCTAACTTGACAAAAGAGTTTTTTATATTTTTTGGAAAATTTTTGATTTTTATGGGTTTTTAATAAGGTATGCAAATGCAGAATATACAAATGAATGCGAAGGAAGAAAGCTTACCGAGCACACCCCTAAACTTAAACTTGACAGTGCCCTCACTGTCAGGCTATACCAAGAGGGTCAAAATTGCCGGCGCTCCCTAAAAACAAATTATATACAACAAAGAAAACAAAAAATATATACAAAAAAGGTGTCCCCCCAAACTTAAGTAAAACAGTGTTTCCACTGTTAAGCGTTGAAATTCAGGATTAGGGGGGAAAGAGAACAGTATCCATCTATACAAGGCCTTACACAGGCCAAAAGTTAACACCAACCATTCAAAGATTTTATCATGGTAAAGCAGTGGTTGGTGAAAGAAGGTGAAGAGGAAAGAGATAGAAAATACGCGAGACCGCTTGTGGAGAGAAGTGGAATGCGGTCTCGGTAGATGAGAAGAAGAATGGCGGAAAAGAAGTGGAGTACGAACTTGAGGGTGTAAATGGAGTAAATAGATTAGCACAATTTGTGATGAGTGATGTGTAAACAGCGATTGTGCTAATCTATTAACCCGTCGAGAGATTGGGTCAAATCCCTCAAGATTCGTAAGAAACCATGGGTACGCCGAACTTTGTAAACCAGACATAGTAAATGAAAGTGAGACGGGTTCTTGCAAGGTCGGAACGATGGAAATGATGGAGGGAAGTGGTTGAGGAAGGTTATCGATTAAAGGTTCGGGAGGGTGTACACAGTTAATGAAAGGAACATGATGAATTGGAAAATCCGACTCATCATCTAGAACTGTTTCATCCTCAAAAATATCCTCAAAATTCTCCTCAAAGTTAAGCTCATCCATGCATATTTCTTCAAAATCAAGACGCATATGGGGTTCGGGAAAAACATTTAATGACTCGGGATGATGATTTGAAGAGACAAACTCAGCCAAATCTACGGGTTCATCATCCAAAATGTTCCCAGCGTCAATATCCTCAATCAAGTGAAAATCAAAATTCTCCGACACCTCAACAAAAGCATGGATATCAATCAATTCCGGTTCTAGAGTGGAGGTGGAGAGGTCAAGAGGATTGGGTATGGTTTCACTCAAAAGGGACCCTTCACAATCGGGCAAATCAAACACTACAAAGTTGCACAACTCATTAAACATTCTATCTATAATTGATAAATCATGTGGGATACTCGATAGACTTTCAAAACAGGAGTTGTGGGATTCAATTTGGGACGGGTAGGTTTGATTTGGAAGGGGGTATATCTCACTCTCTCCACTCAAATTCATAGCCTGTCCTACCGCCTCATCATACATTGAAAAATTTGGAGCTAGTTGAAAACTAGCTACCGGGTCACTGGGTTGTATGAGGGCGGCCATGGACGCATTCAAATCCATCGTCTGTTGTGAAGCTACCCTAAATTTTTCCAAGGACTGTTCTAAGCTAGACATAGGTTGTGATGGGGTTTCAGTAAAAGATGCGAAGTTAGTTGGATACTGGAAACCCCCAAATGGCTGTGTAGAAGCAATGTCTAGGGAAGGTGCATAAGTAGGGTAGGATTGGTAGGAATTGAATGGCTGGACAGGAGTAGGATCAACATTTGGATAAGAAGGAAGATGGATTTGTTGGTCCCAATAGTTTGTAGTGGTGAAAGGAGTGAAAGATCGGCTACGAGATTGTGCAATATGTTCAGCAATGGACATTGGTCTCGGGGTGACAACTGGATTTTCAAAAGGTGTATCAATGTAAGAAGGGGTGGATGTTTGAAACGGTTGATAGAAGTGGATTGCGGGGTCCAGTTGTTTGTCCTAGACGCGTCTATCCGATCTTTCAAAGAAATTTTTGGCATGGATGGATCGTTCGAAGTTCGGCCAAAACAAGAACCGTAGGAAGTTATGTCTGGTTGTGGGTACCAAAGTTCGGCAAGAGTTTTGCGAGGAGGAGTACCCATGATGTGAAGAGAGAAGGAAAGAAAGGTAGAGAAAAGGAGGGGAAAAATGAATGATTTTTTATTTTTTTTTAAAACAAAAGAATGAAGTATACACAAAAAGAATATGGACAAAAATAATCACGACACAAAAATACCACACACCTAATCGTTCTAGGGTTAACCTAGGTCAACTAGACCTGCTCCAGAACTTGATTGTCGAAGTAAAACTGTGTCGAGAAACAGGCTCAAGATACACTGATCACGAGGCCAGGTAAGTGCAGAGATAAGGGGAGGTTTTCCAATGCTTTCGCGAAGTTCCTTAATTAAATAACCCTTTCTCTTTTGGCGGTTTCGCCGTTAACACTTTCCTAGACACCCCGTAAACAATATACCATTAAGCAAGGTTCTAAATACAGTTAACTTCTCCTAGTGAGCGCGAAGTCCTTAAGGCTTAAAGTCTAATTTCTTTTAAAATTTGTGCGGGTAATCGTTATGCGCAAGTTCGTGATTTTTGGGCCACGGAAAAGGTGATGAAATCCTTTACCGTATGTTGTGGGGTTCGCTTTCCCTTAAGTCCGTATTAATTGATGCAATGCGCAATTCAAAAAATTCTATAAAGAATCAAACAATCGTTTTTTATTTTAAGCGCGGCGCTGCAACAAATACGGGTTAGTCAATTTTGGCGTTTGCTAGCGAACTTGCAAAGAATCCTGCAAAAGAATAGTATATTGGAAGCGTCGGATTTGAGAAGAAGGTGTTAGTAAAGTACGTACCGTTTAAGTTTTGGGTTAAGAAACCCCCGTTGAATCGAGTCCGGTAAGCTTGAAAGGTTCGCTTGCGCGGGTCAAACTACCCGGATCTTTGGCACTGTACTCCGTAATCACCTTAACTTTGAATGTACACTTGGCTCCCACAATCGCAGTTTGCAAATCTGCAAAAATCTGCACACTTGCCCACAAAAATATTGTCCAAAAAAAACAAAAAGAATATTTTTTTTTATATATATACAAAAAGAATATTAACCCGAATAACAAGAAAGAAAATACGCTACCGTCTCCCCGGCAACGGCGCCATTTGATCTCACGCTTTTGGCGTGTCGGATGTTCAAAGAATTTAAGTGTAACCGCGATCAGGACGGTGTCGCTATGCAGCTAGCCGGTGAGCACGGGTCGGTCCACAGGGAGATGATGTTATCTTACCTTCTTGTCTTAGACGAGTCAATAAAGAATCTTGTATGTGTTATTCAGTCTAACCTATGTGTTTATCTGCAAGTATAAAGTTGTTAAGAAAATACGAGATTGTAAGCTAAGAAATCCGTAGTCAAAACCTTTGAGCCGAGTCTTGACCAATTGAAGCTAAGCAATTGGCAACAACGTGGATTAGGGGATTTAAGCGCGGTATTCGTGGAATCCGGCTTATTTACCCTTGTCCTTCCGTTCTTGTCTCTTGCTTTCGCCTCCGGCCAAACCGAACGCAACCGGTCGCGGTTAGAAATCACCGTTACTTTGTCAGGGTAGGGTGCCTAACGGAGTGCTTGCGTATGGTTTGGGCGAAGTTCAAATGGAAAATAACGGGAAAAGGAATTTGCAAAGAAATGTTAACTTACAATACCGTATTAATTCTTAACAATAAAGATAATTACAACATTCACAAAATGAACAAAAGAGAAAAGAACAAAAGAGAACAAAAAGAAAAGAACAAAGAAAAGAAAAGATACAAGTATTAAAGTGCATGAAATAAAATTGCAAGTAAGTAAATAGCAAGTAATAAAAGACAAGGTAATAAATTGCGAATAATAAAAAGCGATAAAAAGAACACGGAAGTAGAACCCAAGCCAAGCATGTGCTCAATAGCCAATCCTTAAACTTGCAAGCTCAATGAAGAGGTTGCAAGATCAAGGGAAGGGTAGAGAACGCATGTGAAGTGAAGAACTAGTCCCGTGAGAAAATACGACCCTTGAGATCAATAACTAACTCTTACCCATTCAAGCTCAATGAAGAGTTGAATGAGCAAGAGAAAGCAAAAATCTCAAGGGGAAGAAGAAACACAAGAGAATGATACAAAGCCCTCATCTTCATTAATCTCCCACTCAAAAGCTCTCACTACATTTTAATGGAAGAGGAATGAAGAAGAAGAAGAAGAACTATACAAAATCCTAACAAAAGAGGCTACAAGAATGAACACCTAAACTTGGCTCAGTTCTGCTGTATTTATAGGCAGGGAAATGGAGTTCTAGGGCAACCAGCAGAGCATAGATGAAATCCCAAAAATACCCCAAAAGACGACATGATGATCCCACCGTATGGCCGCGTTTCGCGGCCAATACCCCTATTGGCCGCGGAAACGCGGCAGTATAGGGGAATTGAGAAGTGGTTTTTGGCTGGGTTCCCTGGTTTTCTGTGCCCTGTTGTTTGGTACATGTAGTTTCTGATAATCCCTCCACATTTCTTCCAGAATTTCTGTTGAGGGAAAGGTGGACTTTTTTGTCAAGATTTGGAATGATTGCCTCGAGCTCCGCGTAGATCTTTTGGATTTTGTGCTACCATTGAGCCTTGTGCATGAGAATGACATTGATTTGACATTTTGTCTCCCTAAACTGGTATCTGGCAGCATACGGATGAAGAGCGGAGACCGTGTTTTATCTGTGGTTGGCAGGAACCCGGATTTTGTCGTGTTTTCCGTGAATTTCACCGTTTTAGAACCGAGAACCTGTATCCTGGAAATATATAACAAACACGGATCAAAAGCACCTACCTATAAACACACGAGCGTAAGAATGGGCGGTATGAAATGCAGTATTCTGTGATGAACAGCATCGCGGAGTTGGAACATCTGTTTTGATGAGACGGCCAAAGAATTTTGTTTTACCAAAAATCCAGATGAACCATGTATTTATAGTAAGATTGTAGCACGAAATGTCGTATTCCTCGTTTTATACGTGGATGACATTCTCTTGATAGGAAATGACATTCATATGCTATAATCTATCAAAGGGTTCTTGTCACACAGGTTCTCCATGAAAGACCTGGGTGATGCCTCTTATATTCTGGGAATCCGGATCTGTCGTGATAGGTCCAAGAGGATATTGGGACTTTCACAGTCCAGGAACATCGACACCATACTGAAAAGATTCTGTATGGAAGATTCGAAGCACGGTAATTTACCGGCTTGTCACGGGATCACTCTCTCCAACAAGATGTCTCCCAAGACTGATTTGGAAAGGGATCGCATGTCTATTATACCCTACGCCTCTGCGGTATATAATATATACGATGTTGTGTACCAGACCAGATGTAGCTTTTGCACTGAGTGTATTAAGCCGATATCAGTCAAACCCTAGGGAGAAGCACTGGATAACGGTAAAGAACATTCTGAAATACCTCAGAAGGACTAAGGATATGTTTTTGGTTTACGACGGAAAAGACCACCAGATCGAGGCCTTTGCTGACTCCAGCTTCCAGAGTGATAAGGATGTCTCCAAATCCATGTCAGGTTATGTCTTTACCCTCAATGGAGGGGCGGTGTGTTGGAAGATTTCCAAACAGGAAACCGTTGCTGAATCGACGATGGAAGCGGAATATATCTCAGCATCTGATTCAGCAAAAGAAGCCGTCTGGATGAGGAAGTTCTTGACAGAACATCCGGTGGTTCCGTCCATTGTTGATCCAATACCTCTGTATTGTGACAACAACGGGGCTATAGCTTTAGCAAAGGAACCCAGGTCCCCTCAGAAGTCCAGACACATCTTGAGGTGGTATCACCTGATCAGGGAGATCATGGATCGCCGGGAGACGAGGTTCGGAGGGTTGCTACAGAAGATAACACTACAGATCCATTCACAAAGGCCATTCCTCAGACGCTGTTCGAGAGGCTATTCGAGATGATAGGTGTGCGATATGCCAGCACATGGCCTTAGTGCAAGTAGGAGATTGTTAGTGTGATATGCCCTAGAGGCCATTATTGTATAGTACTTGTTTGTATATTACAATTTGGAAGCTTGGGATATATACATGGATTGACATTCTTGATCAATATGGTTGTATGCTACTTGGTTTGTATATATCTTAATATGTGTATGTGTTTCTTTTCACATATTCCTAAAACATATTGATAGAGCCCTTAGGATATTTTGCTTGACTCCCAGCATTGTGATAGCAGTCATACTAGTGGGGGTTTGGTAGTCTATAAGCACATCCTTATACAGGTCCCTGTTCGTAGGATTATCGAGACAGGGCATCGATACTCCAGAGCAGACGAGTGTGTTCGCTTCTCATCCAAGGAGGGGAGATGGTCTGTCCCACAGCCATCAGTACGTCGTACTGGAGATAGTATGCATGTGCTCGTTAGGTTACGAGTACACTGGACATGACTCGTTGGGAACTGTTGGTTGGTATTATACCTATCGTCGGTTATCAGTTCCCAGGTGACATGAGTACAGCTTAGTCCGTTGACTTGACACTGCCACTTCTCCTAGAGTGTGTTACTACTGTTCTTAGATTACTACCCTACCACGACTCAAATGAGTCATGCAAACAGGTAGTAGTTGGGTGCAGTCTGTTAGTTATATGTATGCCCTAGAGGCCATTACTATACATAGGATGTATATTGTAGTGGTTGCTGGAACATATATAGGGAGGACTTTCTTGCTCGACATGATAGTATGCTATCCGGTTACTCTTTACCTTAATGTGTATACTGATTGTCTCTCTGTTACATGTTGGTAAAGCCCTTAGGATGAGTACTTGACTACCTGGACTATGATGCAGATCATACTAGTGGGGACATAGTAGTCCATAAGTACATCCTTCAAGGTCCCTAGTCTTGGGTGTATCGAGACGGGGCATCGATATACCAGAGTAGACTAGCGTATACCTTCTCGACCCATACAGATGGGCGATGGATGATCCCATATCCATTGGTGTTTGACATCGGAGATGATATACGGGTGCTCAGTAGAGACTGGGTACACTGGACGGACTCGCCGAGAACTCCCAGATGGTATTATACCTTACGTCAGATGGCAGTTCTCTGGTGACACTGGTACAGGTTAGTCTGTAGACCCGAGATCGTCATAGAGTCTTGTGTGATTCCCACTGTGCTATGATTTCCACCTTACCACGTCCAAGAGGGCGTGCAAAACGGTGGCTTTTGGGTACAGTCCCGAATCACATGGAGGCAATGAGCGATAGGAGGGGATTCGTCTCTCCCGGTATAGGGAGTTGATGTTGCACTGTGTTCGATAGGCTATAACCGGAAATCCTTGGACAGGGTTGCTGAGATTTACTGGTAAGTGTTACCAGTAGTTTCTCGAACAGTTATAGAACTAATATCGACACGACTTATCGAGCAATTGGGGTCTGACGTTTACCACCCCTAGGCGAGATATGCGACATATCAGACGAACATACCGGACTGTACGGTAAGTGTTACTGGTTGGATTCACAGGAGTATGAGCGCGCTTGCTCATTGATCTTCTGATC
The DNA here is from genome assembly GCA_030015575.1 of Agapanthus africanus. Taxonomy (NCBI): domain Eukaryota; kingdom Viridiplantae; phylum Streptophyta; class Magnoliopsida; order Asparagales; family Amaryllidaceae; genus Agapanthus; species Agapanthus africanus. The sequence goes on along the minus strand of JASDDO010000006.1, from coordinate 123,684,435 downwards.
GCTCAATACCCGGGTGGCCGTTACGTTTAGCAGACCGCTTGCGGCTTGTGGGTGTTTGATATGATCATCACCTGCTGCTGGCGTATTGACGAGTCTTTAGAGTCGTACACAGAGGTTTCCTGGCTCAAGCGAAACGAAATAGGAGCGCATATGAGATATGTGCGGGACCGAGAATAATGCGTGTATGTGATACCTTATTCTATTCTCGCGATGAATGTATCGATTGGTTGTATGCGATATAACCTAGTTATCGAATCAAGTATTAATTCGATAAGTCGATACATCGGATATTAGTCGGTCATATGCGATATGACCGGATCGTTAAATCAAGTGTTGATTTAATGATTTAATGCATGATTATATATTTGATATATTACTTTGCATTAACTAGTATTGGTTCACTTGAAATGGATTTTCTCACTTGATATGCACATTGTATATGTGATGTACTTTTGTGCACTTGTTTGTATCATGTTTGATGATACATGCTAACTTGAGTTTGTGTGTATGATTAAACCATGGTTATATGAATGGTTAGGGTTTTGTTTACTTATTCATTTATTTATTTTGTTTATTTATTTTGGAAAAGATAAATAGAAATGGTGGCTTTCTTTGTTTCTTTCATGAAGCTTCATGAAGTGTTGAAAACTTTGACCATTTTGTTTTATTCCTTTAACCTAACCATTCACCTAACCCTAGTTTAGTCTCTACACTTAACCATGGTTGGTATATGATAAGTATTCATTTTATTTTCTATTTGGAAATACTTATCATATTATCTTCTTCATCTTCTTCTTCTTCTTCAAGAAGAAAAAGCTTGCTACCAACAATGGCAACTTGAGAAAAAGAGTGAGAAATCCAATTCCAAAGTGAACCCATTTCCTATTTCTTCATCCTCTACCTCTTGCCAAGTAGTAAAGGGTGTTTTCTTCACAAGTTTCATGACTTGGTGAAGTGGGAGCTTGATCTTGTGTTGCCTCGACGTAGATCATCTTCGGCATCGAAGTCGACGACCTAGCCCGCCTATTTCTCCGATGAAGCCGATGCTTGAGCCCGGGATCCGATGATCGCAGCAAGGGGACTTCATCACGGAGCTATGGAGGTGGAGGACCGGATCTACAAATGTTGTATTTCCGTTCACTTAGCACTAAAGTAGTTTAGTAGCTTGTTGTTTCGCCTAAACTCTAGTTAACGATCTAGTCTAGGGTTTCTTGGCACCGTAAAATTTCAAATTGGCATGGTTGATGCCTTGTGAGACCTCATTAGTGTGCCTAGGAACCCTATATAGTCCCAAACCACATGGAGGCAGAGACGGTTAGACAGGATTCGTCTCTCCCGGTATTGGGAGTTGATATCGCGTTGTGTCTAAGAGAGCCATTACACAAAATCCCAGGTCAGGGAAAGTGAGATATACTAGTACCGTTTCCAGTGGTTTCTCAAGGTGTTCTGGGCTACACTCCGACATGACTTGTACCGCTATTAGGGGACTGACATTTACCGCCCCCTAGTCCCGACATGCGATACTCTCAGACGAACATACCAGACTGTACGGAGATTGTCACATTCAGGCTCAGTAGGAGTTCGGATGGGTTCACCTCATCGGTCTTCTTATCGGCATCTACCTGGGGACCGTTACGTACAGCTAGTACCGCTTGCGGCCTATGGTTAAACTAACTGCCAGCGTAGTGTCGAGTCTTTAGAGTCCCACACAAAGGGTTGTTTGCCTTTGGGCAAAACATAGTAGAGGTCGTATGGTTTTACAATGGGGTTCGTTCACATACGCGCACTAGTGCACGTTTTGGTGTCCGGGCAGTTATTACTAGCGGGCTTTGGTTTAAGCCAAATCCTAGTATTTTTTTTGGGATTGGTTTTGTCTCATTGTATTCATGTTCCTTGGAACACGGATACGGGCGTGTTTGCACAGTTGACAGATGCAGAGGAACCTCATTAGGGTTTATGACCGTTGACTTTTTCTAAACCCTAATGAGAATGAGAAATATGATTAATAATATTAATTAAGGATAATTGTGCCATGGTTAGGGTTGGGTTGACCATTCGAGTTGTTGAATTTTGTTGACCTTGATCTTTTCTTTTGTTAAGCAAAAGACGCTTCTTGAAGCTTGCATTAGCATTAAATGTGAAATGATAATGGTGAAATCAACTAACCATCACAATTTTCTTAATTATTATTATTATTCTCATATATCTCTCATATGAGAGAAAGGTTGTGGTTGGTCTCTCATTCTCTCATGCTCTTTCTCTCTCTTGCAAAGCTCTCCCCTCTCCCTCTCTCAAAGCTCTCTTGTTTCATGAGTTGAAAAACATGAGCTTTGTGAAATAAAACCATCAAAACACCTCTCTACTCATTCTATGGTTCTTAGTCTAGCAAGCCAAGCACTCTAGTTACTTCTTGGTTGAGGTAGGAGCTCAAGGTAGAGGCCTTCGGGTGGATGTTTCTTCGGCAAAGAGAAGAAAAAGAGGAGGAGCCGTCTACACCACTCCAAGGAGCTAGCAACAAGGAGGACTACAACAAGAAGAGAAGGAGTTCAAGAACTAGGTATAACTATCTAACCTAGTAGCTAGAACTTGTAGTTAGTTTGTTAGTTTTTGTTTAGCAAAGATCCTTCATGGTTAGACTATGTTTCCTTGTGATAAAATTATGATTTTTACTCTTTCCGCATCCCCGTAAGTACCGGGGTGGGTTACATAGACTTACATTATGTGCCTCACATCCACATGACTTATCAGGGCTATTAGGGTCTGACGTTTACCACCCCCATGCTGTGATATGCGTCATATCATACGAAGAAAGCAGACTGTACGGTAGTGTTACTTATTGGATTCGCTGGAGTATGAGCAGGCTTGCTTGTTGATCTTCTGATCGCTCAATACCCGGGTGGCCGTTACGTTTTGATGACCGCTTGTGGCTTGTGGGTGACTGATATGATCACTACCAACTGCCGGAGTATTGACGAGTCTTTAGAGTCCTATACAAAGGTTTCCTGGGTCAAGCGAAAAGAAGTAGGAGGATATATGAGATATGTGCGGGACCGAGATTAATACAAGTATGTGATACCGTATTCAATTCTCACGATATGTGATATCGGTCGGTTATATGTGATATAGCCGGGCTGTTGAATCAAGTGTCGATTCGACAAGTTAATACATTTCATATTAGTCGATTGTATATGATATAGCCAGATTATTAAATCAATTATTGATTTAATAATTTAATGTATAATTATATATATGATATATTTACTTACATTAACTAATATTAGTTCGCTTAAGTTTTCTTTTTCTCACTAGTGTACACATGGTATATATGTGATATATATTAATGTATATCTTTTGTGTCATGCTAGATGACACATGCTACATGGTTGTATGAGTGTCACACCATGGTTATAACAATGTTAGGGTTTTGTTTATTTAAAGTAAAACAAATTTGATGGAAATTGTCACATGGTTGATGCTTGTAGAAGCATGTGGAACCATTGACCAAGTCCATTAATTTTGTTTTACTTGAAGATATTTATTAACCCAACCATTATTATTTACCCATGTTTTAGTCTCTACATGAGTTAGTATATGATACTAACTCACCCATGGTTGCTATTCTCACCCATTATTCCATTCACACTTCATCTTCTTCCTCATCTCCAAAATGCTTTCTAGCTTCATGAGATGTGAAGAAATGTAGTGAGAAAATTATTTCTAAAGTGAGCAAAATTCATACTTCATCAACCTTTTCTCTACTAGACATTTAGATTGGGTTGTTTCTTCACCAAGTTCATCACCTAGTGAAGAGGTAGCTTGAGTTAGTGTCTCCTCGACGTAGATCAACTTCGACCTCGAAAACTTCAAGCAAGCTTGTTCATTTCACCTTGTGGAGCCTCACTAGAGTCCGGTAGATCACCACTTGGAGAGAAAGGACTACTACATGGAGCTATTCAAGTGATGGAACGGTCTACAAAGGTTGTATTCCTTATTCACTAAGATGTAAATATGTTTACATGCTTGTTCCTCTAATTCTCTAGTTTAGATTCTAGCGTAAGGGTTCTTTAGCGTGCCAATTTTTTGAAAACGGCATGGTCGATACCTCCCGAAACCTATCGGCCTCCTAGGGAACCCTACAGTGGTATCAGAGCCATACTAGAGAATTAGATGATATTTGTAGAATTACGAAACCGAAATATCTCTGAAACACCTGATACAAAAACCCAGTTTCTGGCGAAATTATTAAGTTGTCTAATTTTTTTTAAGCAGTTGCAAAATGTTATTTTAGATGTAACATGAACACAGTAGAAAATTGGACCCCTCTCGCCGGATTTTGGCCGGCCACATCACCTTAAATTCCTAGCTGGCCGGTTTGTACAGGTGTTTTGGCTTTAATTATCTGCTATGTTCCAGTCTCTGGGTTTTGATATTTCAGGTATTGCTTGTTTTTGCTAAATTCGCATGTGATGTTATCTTTGTGCAAAGGCAATTAGGAGTATTTCGTAGTCGTAATTATAACATCTATTCGGCTTATTAAGAAGACGTTAAAAAGTTTGAACGGATATCAATAACCCATATTTTCCCTCCCTGAAAATTAACCAAGAGTTGGATTTTTCCAAGTTTAAAATCTTCAGAAAATCGTTCAGGTGTATTCTATGGAGCCACTCGAAGAACGAAACCCTAAGTTGATTCTATGACCGTCAGAACCGCCATCAAACGCTAGGGTTTGTGGTGGTTCCGCGGCGCTACAGCTGAGGCAAGGGTTGAACCTTCTACGGTTGGTCCATAGGTGTTGTGGCATGTTCTGGGTACTTTTTAAACTCCGCTCAAGTGTTGAGCTCTTTGGGAAATTTTGGGTGTTTGTTTCTTCAATTGAAAAACTTAACATCATCTAGCTATCTGTGATTGTGATACAATATTTGGAATCGACAAATTTAGTTTTGTGAAAACTAATTTGCATTTTATAAATCTAGCAAGTTAGTCTCATTTGATCGGTTACTACGAGATTTTGATGTGGATAAAAAGTCCGTCGCAATTACTTAGTGTACTCGGATACTCGCCGGGTAAACTTACCAGATAGCCACGCCTTATAGCCCCGACTAAGTGATTGTAGGAGAACCCGGTTGCCAAAACCATCCATTCGGGTGCTCGCGGCCATGGTGTTCCGCCTAAGTGCACTTCGTCGACGACATCTGGAGTGTGGCCGTTTACTAAAGTTTTCGACGAGCATTCGATTAGGTTGTCGGCAATCTTGTTAAATTATCCGAATGGTTATTGGAAAGTGTTTTCAATATCGCGACTAAAATGAGGAGTTTATAATTGTTAGGCTTATAGCGTCTAAGGAATTCATTTGGTTAGGCAAGAAATCCAAAGTTTGAGATACATTGGGTTTATGATGTCTAAGGTGGTTGCGGATTCCAATTGTTGTAGTTTTTCACTTTCTTTTCTGCGATCGTAAGTGTAATATTTAGTGTATCGCCGGTTTCATTGCTATATGTCAATGTCAATTGGGATATGCATATTTACTTACGTTCATGACATGTGATGTTATATGTTGCTGCTATATGTTATATTGGACCGTCGTGTTTTGAATAGTCGGGTGAAACGTTTTCAAAATAATAAAATATGATTTTTGGGAAATTTTATAATTTAATATTATTTTAATGAATATTTTAATATTTTGGTATAATTAAATACAAATAAATGGGGAAAAATTATGGAAAATTCTAAAATAGGGTATTTTATGGAATTATGCCATGTTAAAGTTTTTAAGATTAGTTATATGCTAATTTAGTGCTAACGCGATTAAAAATAGCTAATTTGATCTTTAGCATTTTTGTGCAAAAATATGCACATATCATTTTCCACCCTTGTTACACTTGTGTTACATTTCTATTGCCATGGTTGTTCATTTGGGTTCACTATTGGAGTGAGAAGAAAGAGAAAAGAAAACAAAGAAAAAGTAAGTATGATGATGAGAGAGAGAGAGTAGTTGCTTTTGACTTTTTGAACCATACCTATCATTTCCACACACCCATTTCTCTTTCCCCTCTCATGGTGCTGCTCCTGCTCCTGCTCCCTCTCATTTCCATCCCCTTCACTTCATAGATCCCTCTCATTTCCCTCCCCTTCACTTCATAGATTCCTCTCATTTCCCTCACCAAAACCCCATTCCCACTTCATAAAACTTGCTCCCAAGCTCACTAGCTACACATTGAACCTAGCAAGATTGGATTTGGAGGACTTCGAGCAACTCAAGAAAATTCTTGAGTTTCCAAAGGAGGTAATTTCTGCACCCCTAGTTTAGTAATTCAATTCTTATTGCATCAATACTAGTTTTGTGTCGATATGGTGTCGTTTGATGGATTTGTGAAACATCAAGTTAGGGTTTATGTGAGATCTGAAATTAAAGATGAAATTGAGGATTGTGGTGACCTTAGAACCCCTTGTGTGATGCTAATTTGGACCCAAACCTGAACTTGAAACCAGAATACGGAATTATGAAACGATGTCGGAGAAAAACTGTGAATCTGTGATCGTATTTAAGAATCTGCTATCACCCCGAGACCCCAAAAATAAAACTAAGTTGACAGTGAGATGTTCAGGCACCATGGAACCACCAAACCAAACCCTAGCCCCTAATTCATTTCCTTGGACGCAGATTTAATCCCCCTGGCCGCAATTTGCGGCCAGAGCAGGGGTTCTGGTCCTCGTTTTGGTTCTGTAGCGTTTTACCCTATAGACTTGACCCTGGGTATATCTAGTTTTGACTGATTCCAGTTAGGGTAAAATCTGGGTTCATTTTCTTGAGTTGGCGTATGATTTACGACTTGTTTTAGCATGTATTTTGGTATTTGGTGATTCATTCCTGTTGGGTGGCGTTTGGACGTCAACGACAAGTGGATATTGAACGTGTTTAAATGCGAGACGATAGGTTTTTACCTATGCGAGTAGCGTGTGCTATTTTGGTTTCCGATATGATTTTCATGTGCTTTAGCGTTGTGATATACTTTTAGGTACCCTACGTGATGTTGAGGCAAGGAAGATGAAGATGGCGACATCGGCACCGACACATGAGAAGCAAGGTGAGTAGATTTATATCTACGCGGAGAAGTCGGGTGGATGGCGTATAACACCCCCGCGGTCCATGATGATGTATACGAATACGTATACACACATATATTTATTATGTATTGTTAGGACTATTGATGGTAATAATGGAATTATTGATGATAAGGATGTATTGGTTTAGTAGTGTGAAACCCTAGAGTAGTGGGTGCACTCACTCATACACACATACACGCATACTTGCATACATTCGTTCATTTATCTATGCGCATATGCTGGTGTGTATATCTACACATGGTATGGGACTATGTGTTCATATACAAGATTTGAGGATGATACGTGGGATTGAGATGAGTCGATGATATTCGATTGAGGCCGTGAGATTTGGCGACATGACAGAGTTCGTATTGGAGGTGTGATATGATGGTAGTGATACCTGTTACGTGATGAGATAATGTGATATTGACTTAGATTTAGGTGGTTTTCATACCCCTCCGATTGACTTGATTGTTGGGTTCGTAGTTCGCATAGTAGGCGTTAGACTAGACCCGAGTCATACCTATTTCAAAACTAACGAATCGGGGATATTTTAAAGATAGGCAAAAGGGTTTCTACGGATATTTTCAAACGACACATATTTTCTTAAAACACCGAGCCCTTATTTTACCAAAATCCCAGATTCGTCTTATTTCAAAAGGCAAGGTTGCATGATATATCTATTGAGGCAGGTTCTTTACTGTTGCGCTGATTATTCGATTTCCGCATATTCATGCTATTTGCATTGCATCGCTTGTATTGTTGATATATTTCAGTCATCCTGCTAGGACACTAGCACCATAACCGATGATGCGTATGTTCCACGTACACTGTTGCCGGCTCACACACTTCATCATGGATAATTGCCATGTCACTACACTTTAGTACTGTTGCATTCAGGATATGATTCTTGCATGACAGACTGATGTGCTTACATTTCTTTTACATGTCACATACATCATGCTTTCTGATTATACGCATTGAGATATGTTGTTTCCATGATATTTCTGGTTTTTGGGAACCGTGGGTGTTTCAAAAGGAGAATATGTAATTGTTTTAAAACCCGGTTACCCTTGATATGATATTCCAGTGCGTCCACCATGTATTTTCTCGGTGCTGAGAGCGACATGTGAAACCCGATTCGAGGAGGCGGATGAGGCCGATTGCGGGTACATGGTGGACCCGGTATGGTTCCTCGGGGCAAGAAATGTTTTTCGTGGAGTAGACGAAGAGCCGGCAGGGTGGCGAGTACCTACCGGTGATTGGTTGGACCTGGCGGTTATCCGGAGGATACTGACCAGAGTCGATAGATAGATATGGGCGTACTGCCGGGGCCGAGGGCCGATACCGCAGACAGAGCCCGTGGGCCGATCCGGACTGACGGAGCCCGATATATGAGGATTTACGTGCCGATGCTGGGCACAGTTTTCATGATGTTTTCGAGTGTCGATGCCGGGCACTCCGGTTCCAGGATTTTGACGTGTCGCGAGGGACATAGATGGTGTATATCCTCATATTCACATGCACATGCTTTATGATATTTACATGCATGATGGTTATTGTCATTGGGTGATGAGTGGACGGGATCCACGTACATGCAGATTTGATTACATTGATCATACCTCACATTTATGATATGCTATTACCTGAGGCACTGGCACGAGCACTTGGCACTACACTCATGCATAGATATTACCTTGCCAGTTTAGCATGCTTCAGACTTATTCATATTGAGGTTTATTTATATCTGATAATATTGACCTAGGACGGGTCATACATTCGATCTCTGCTTGTAGATATTTTCTATTCACGAGTTGGCAACTCACCCCCGTTGTGCCACAGTCCTTGCAGGTTTTGCCATACAGATTCCATAGCGGCATTTCTGGCACACTGCTTCCTTATGGGTGACTTGCTTGGGTAGGTGGGTTCTTTTGTATCAGAACCGCCATTGTACATGTATTACTCTTTGTATCTAGAATTCCATCAGCCAAAACTTGTATATTGTTTCAGACTTAGAAAACAGTGTTGTATTATTTCGACCTTAGAGTCGCCCTTGTAGTATTACGGTTTTTTGGCTGTTTTGAGTTCTTTTTGGGTTTTGATCCTCGCCCTTTGGCGTTGTATATTATTATTGCTTGCGTGGTTGTGAGCTTCGATTGACGAAGAGCTAGCTCCCGCTTGGGGATGCCTTTTATCATTTCATATATATTATTCTTGTTGTACCCCGTTCGGGGCCAGTTTTTACAAAGGAAACTCTGCCGAAATTTTCCGGAATGGTTACACATTTTAAAAATGCATATTCGGCTTAGTTATTTAAAAACTTTGATTTTCGAAACATGATATCTTTACTTCTTAAAACCAGTTTTCCTTATTTACTCTTTAAATGGTTTTAGATTTCCGGGCTTTTGGCTTACTTGGATCAGATGGGGTCCTATAGACTTCATATGGTTCAAAGGCCAGTCACGTGCTCTTTCGGGTCGTAACAAAGTTGGTATCAGAGTGCTAGGTTGACCTTGGTTCGAGTCTAAGTTTGACTATGTGGAGCCTAGGGCGTTATATATATACGGAACATAGGCTTGACCTTACGGAACTTAGACTTAGTCGAGGGGGTATTATACCCGAACTTTCGTCGCATAGGATGACCCTTGGTTGATGGAGTAGGTAGCTTGAGTAGAGGGACGTACCGTTCGTATGTTCCACGGCATACTTACGACACGCCACTCCGCTTAAGAAACCTTAGGATGTACATTTCCTTGCACCGTATTATATTCCTTCCTATGATCTATCCTCATCGATACTGGTTATGGTTTTGCCGCCACGATTGCATATTAGGGCGTCGTCTTATTGTGTTTTCACGCCATGAGCGTTGGATTGATCGCTTTTACGAGATATCCCGGATGTGCTGATCGGTACCAGAGGATTGAGCCACTGAAAGAGGCCAGCCAGGATGTGATGACCGTTGATATTATCGCTTATCCAGGACGATTGAGGCACTGTTCAGCATACGGATGGATGATCCAGTTGCTGCTGCGAGTGATGAGATATCGCCCAGATGATTGGAGCTACTGCAGCATGAGAATATTCTTAGAGATATGATAGTGAGTCGTTAGTCACCGAGGATTAATGACTAGGATATATGGTTCGTTTGCTTACCCCGGTGCAAGGTCATCAGATAGATTGATTCCAGCTAGAGGCGACTTCACGCAGATTCGTTGAGAGTTGATTGAGACGATCGAATGTCAGGAACCCATTTTCCAAGTTTAAAGTATTCGGAAAGGCATGCAAGCGATTTTATGGAAGCTCTAGAAGAATGAAACCCTAACTCGACATAATGACCGTGTGAAAGCCTTTGAACCTTAGGGTTTGCGGCAGTTCCGCGGCGCCATTAGTGAGGCTTGGGTTTGCCCTTCTACGGCTGGACCACCGATGCTGTGGTATGTACTCGACACTATTAAACTGTACCCGAGATGTTGAGCTCTTGGGGGATTATGTGGTTCTGACGAGTCGATCGAATGGTTCGACATCTTTCGGATATCATGTGATGGGACACTTCTTGGGAGACTCCATATACGAGCATAGCCGTTGGAGCGTAGTCTGTGTAGCCACGATGAGATGAGTCCGAATCAGTCGATATTGAAGCAGAGTGGAGTAAAGAGTTCGCATGAGATTTCGACGAGATGATGTTCCACTCCACTGACATCAGAGATGCGATATGCATGCTGAGGACGTGATCGGCTAGATATCTCCTACTGAGTGACGAAGATACCGAGTTCATGATTTCGAGTCCGTGTTAGAGACTTCGGAGGGACCGTAGCCGAGGACATTGCATTGCGCAGATGGAGACGCGATGTCTAAATGGTCGATGATACAGACAAGCGGGATAAGAAGTTCGTGCGAGACGCAGACGAGCTGTTACTACACCCCGTTAAGATTAAAGGTCGGATATGCATACAGAGGCGCATGGATGAGACCAGCTTCCGAGGAGATGTTGTACTAAGGACGCAGATGTCCAGAGAGCGAGAAAAGATTATGCCAGAGTACCAGCCTCCGTACAGTTTGGCTTAGGCAAGATCAAATGAGACCTTGAGTAGGATTCCTTCCAGTACACTGCTGCAATAAGATTTGCACCAGGAGCAGATGCGTGATGTGCATTCAGAGGACCCGAGGTCGGCGCCAGAGATGTGCTGCTTTACGAGCGGTCGTGAGGATTGACCGAGAGATGACCAGGGAAGTGCCAGAACGGAATCGTTCCTGTCAGCACCCCTGACCGGGCCGATGAGCCGATGGATTGCGAAATTGGTAATCCATAGGGATGATAAGGACCAGAGGCAGAGGACGCCAGCCGCGAGCATGAGGCAAGTAGATATCTTGCGCGGCTAGCATTGGATGTACCGGCACCTTCTCGACTCGAAGGATGATATACCGACGACAGTATTTATGATTTTTGATTTTATGATTTGACTATCATGTATCCGTCGCTTTGGATTTCGGTATTTTGGCGATCTATTTGCATGATTTAGTCTTGATGACTGAGTTCCATGATATTTGATTTTGTGCACCATGGTTGCACCTACTGGGTATTTATACCTTGCGCATAGTTATTATTCTAAAGGTATTGATGGTGGTTTCATGCACTTTTAGTATTTTGATTTGATTTGTGCACGCTGATGCACACGGTTGTGAGATTTTCCATCGCGGTACACTTGATCTTGATTGAGCCGCATTATATATCGTCGACTTGAACCTGATATTTTTTATTCTTGCACTCCGTGCTTTCGACTGGACTTACGCATGTTCGGCGTTTGCTATTGGATTTTTTGATTCCGTGCAAGTTGAGTGCGCAGGGTTTAGATTTTCATTCGTGCACGATAGATGCACCGATTTGGATTTTCGCGCATGTTGGGCGCATGTTTTGAGATACGATTTTGGTGCACACCCGATGCACTAAATCGAGATTCTTCGTGCATGTCAGATGCACCGGATTTTGGCTGTCAGGCATACACGTTGCCTATGACAGATACTTCGTGCACACCCGTTGCACCTAGATGTTGTTTTGTGCACCTGTATGACACATATATGGATTTTGATTTCCATGCGCACCAGACGCACAGGGTGGTGTTATGTGCATTTTTGGGATTTATTCCTTTTGGAGCAGTACATTTTTATGATATTTCATACTGAGCAGGACTAGTCAGAGGACAGTACCTGGATATATTTTGCATGCAATGATAGTTCGAAGGGATTTCTAAAGAGCGAGCTATGGTCTCGATATATATATACCTACGTGTCCGATATGACAAGAAACGTTTAAAAGCAAGGAAACCCTTCAAATTGTTTTCAAAACAGTGGAACGTACTTATTAAACAAAGGATATATATATATACGTATGTAGTTATTTTCTTATGAAAAACGTCCGCCACTGTGCAGTGTTACGCGCATCGCACAACGACTTAAAAAGATTTGGCATGCATTTACATCAGCTATTCACATGTATAGATTGGATGTCTACATGTATAGTTCTGATTTATATCATATTGGTTTTGTATTGGATTTGATATTTGTGTCTTTACCATGACTCCGATGATTGCGAGATGCTTGACGGAGTATTTCTTTTGAGTTATCTGCTCAGTACTCATGCGCATGCATTGCGCTATGATACGTTTTATGTATTGCTGATTTCGGAGCCCCGATGACTTTGAATTTGTATTGAAATATTTTAGTATTTGGGGGTTTAAATTTAAATTCGGGGACCGAATTTCTTTAAGGCGGGTAGATTGTAACGTTTCCAAAATAATAAAATATGATTTTTGGGAAATTTTATAATTTAATATTATTTTAATAAGTTTTTTAATATTCTGGTATAATTAAATACAAATAAATGGGGAAAAATTATGGAAAATTCTAAAATAGGGTATTTTATGGAATTATGCCATTTTAAAGTTTTTAAGATTAGTTATATGCTAATTTAGTGATAATCGCGATTAAAAATCGCTAATTGGATTTTTAGCATTTTTGTGCAAAAATGTGCACATATCATTTTCCACACTTGTTACACTTGTGTTACATTTCTATTGCCATGGTTGTTCATTTGGGTTCACTATTGGAGTGAGAAGAAAGAGAAAAGAAAAGAAAGAAAAAGTAAGTATAATGATGAGAAAGAGAGAGTAGTTGCTTTTAACGTTTTGAACCATACCCATCATTTCCTCACACCCATTTCTCTCTCCCCTCTCATGGAGCTGCTGCTGCTCCTGCTCCTGCTCCATCTCATTTCCCTCCCCTTCACTTCATAGATCCCTCTCGTTTCCCTCACCAAAACCCCATTCCCACTTCACAAAACTTTCTCCCAAGCTCACTAGCTACACATTGAACCTAGCAAGATTGGATTTGGAGGACTTTGAGCAACTCAAGAAAATTCTTGAGTTGCCAAAGGAGGTAATTTCTGCACCCCTAGTTTAGTAATTCAATTCTTATTGCATCAATACTAGTTTTGTGTCGATATGGTGTCGTTTGATGGATTTGTGAAACTTCAAGTTAGGGTTTATGTGAGATCTAAAATTAAAGATAAAATTGAGGATTGTGGTGACCTTAAAACCCCTTGTGTGATGCTAATTTGGACCCAAACCTGAACTTGAAACTAAAATATGGATTTATGAGACGATGTCGGAGAAAAACTGTGAATCTGTGATCGTATTTAAGAATCTGCTATCACCCCGAGACCCCAAAAATAAAACTGAGTTGACAGTAAGATGTTCAGGCACCATGGAACCACCACACCAAACCCTAGCCCCCAATTCATTTCCTTAGCCACAGATTTAATCCCCCTGGGCGCAATTTGCGGCCAGAGCATGTTGGAGATGGTGCCCTCAGAGTCAATTATTGGATTACAGGCACATGATTGCAATGATTGAAGGAGGACCTATCCCGGTAGGACAGTCTTACTCAAGATGATAGTATGCTATCTGGTTTATCTTTATCATCGTGTACTGCTTTAGGTGACCTTACGAGTCGCTATTACATGTTGATAGAGCCCCTAGGATTCTTGCTTGACTACCAGCAGTATGAGGGCGATCATATACGTGAGAGCTGGAGTCTATAAGCACATCCTTAAAAGGTCCCTAGTCGTGGGAGTTTCGAGACAGGGCATCGATACTCCGGAGTAGACTAGTGTATACAGTCGAGACCCCGACGAGGGGCGGTGGCCGGTCTCACAAGCCACTGGTGTCAGTTGGATCACCTAAGATGTATATACAGGTGCTCATTAGGTTATGAGTACACCGGACAGGACTCGCCGGGAACCTGATAGTTGGTATTATACCTGACGTCAGATAGCAGTTCCCTGGTGACATGTGTACATGTTAGTTCATCGACCTGAGATCGTCATTTGTCTCGTATGAGTTCCCACTGTGCTTTGATTACTACCCTACCACAGCTTAAAGGAGTCGTGCAAACAGGTTTTAGTTGGGTACAGTCCCGAGCCACATGGAGGCAGTGAGCGGATCTGCAGGGGTTCGTCTCTCCCGGTATTGGGGGTGAGGTCGAGCTGTGTCTAGGAGAGCCAGAACATGGAAAGTCCTTGGCCAAGGTAGGATATTTACTGGTAGGTATTCCAGTAGTATCTCAGGGTGTTCTGGGCTACACTTCGACACGACTTGTACCGCTATTGGGGGTCTGACTTTTACCAACACCCTAGGCCCGCCATGCGATGCTTATAGACGAACGGACCGGACTGTACGGATATTGTCACTGACAGGCTCAGTAGGGTGTCGGGATGAGTTCGCTCATCGACGTCCCTTTTTGGTCAATAGCTGGTGGCCCGTCACGTATGGCTGATACCTGTCACGACCGGAAAGTACGGAACATGACCGGCACTTAGACTACGAACGTCTCAAGGAGTACGTATGCTAAGTAAGCCGAAACCCAGAAATCCAAACCAAGAGAAGTAGTAGAGAATAGGAAGAACCATATTAAATCAACCTGTATGCAACATAATATACAACGCCTAAAGGCGAGGATCACAACTGAAATGGAACTCAACCAGCAAGAAAACCAAGAAATAAAACATGATACTCTATGGTCGAAAGAATAACATTACTGGTCTCTATCTCAAAAAAATACAAGTTTGGTTGATGGAACTTCTAGATACAACTGAAATATAATATACAAGGTATAATGATGGGTAAGATACAATAAACCCACCTACTAGCAAGTCACCCGAAAAGAAACCGAGCCCGCAAAGCCGTAATGAAATCCGTACGGCAACACCTGCAAAAAACTGGGGCACAACGGGGGTGAGTTGCCAACTCGTGAGTAGAAAAAGATCTACGAACAGAAAATCGCATGAATAACGCAACCTAGGTCAATGATCATAATATATCCTCAAATATATGAATAACATGCAGCCTATAACAATGGCTAGGGTAATATCTAACCCGAGTGTGATCTCATGTGCCCGTGTCAGTGCCTCAGGTAGCAATATATCATATGAATGAGGTATGAATGCATGAAAACAGAATACATGTAAATGAAGAAACTGTTTTCATAAATTAGTGAGATTTCCTTTGTATTTTTAAAATGAGATATCATAAATGAAATCAGCATCAACAGTGTCTAGCATCGACACAAAACATAAATCTCAATGTCTCAAAACCTCAGGCTCCGGCCATCCGAACTGGCCTGTATCATCAAATCTCAGTACCTCAATATCTCGAAATCTCAATGTCTCAATCTTAATATCTAGGGCGCCGTCAATCCAGACCGGCCCCTACCATCCATCTCAAGACCACGACGGTATCCTCCGGATATCCGACGCGTCGGGTAAAATCACAGGTAGGTAGTCTCCCCCTGTCAGGCTCATCGTCATCACCACGAGCTTCTTGCCCCGGGGTACCTTACCGGGTCCACCATGTACCCGAAACGGTTCATCCAACTCCTCGAATCGGGTCTCCAAATCTATCAGCAAACTCATGGTGGACGACTCATACATCATGGGAAAAACCGCGCTTTTTATTTAAAAATAGAAAGAAGAAGTTTGTATATGTTTTGCGGTTTTCCCCAAATCCAGAAAATCTCATGGAAATCCAAATCCAAAACCTCAATAGCACGTAAAAAGTGAATATATGCATGAGAATCCATGAATGCGGCATAACAATGAATAACAGTATGCATGAGGTAGCAGGTAATAACTATAATGTCTAAACTAACATATAAGGCAAGTACACTAATATCATGTCTAAACTATTAGCTAACAGGCTATGTCAAGCAATAATATTTTCTAAGGTGTACGTGACATGGCAATTACCGATGAAGATGTGTGTGAGCCGGCAAGTAAGTGTACGTGGTACATACGCATCATCGGTAATGGTGCTGGTGTCCTAACCACAAGATATCAACAGTAGAATATGAAGCATAATATAAGCATGTGATGCGGAGCAAACAACAATAATGAGCGGGAGCTGAATACTAGACGCAACGATAATTAATCTATTTTAACCTAATATAAGTCCTACAATGGTGCCTTTTGAAATAACACGAATCGTGGGGTTTTGAAAATAGGGGCTACGGTGTTTTTAAGAAAAGATACGTTTTTTGAAATATCCGTAGGATCCCTTAGGCTGTCTTTAAAAATACGCACGATTCGTAAGCTTTGAAATAGGTAGAAACCGAATCTAATCTAACAACTAACTAAACTAAAGGGCTACGCTATAAGCTAGACTACAGGTAAGGAAACCGCCTAACATCTGAGTCGATACATATACATACCTGTATATATATTAGTCGGTGATCCCGCCTCAATAATATCATATCCGATACCATATCTATAATCAGACATCCCAAGTCAAGAGTGCGGATCAATCATCAAGATATAGCTCGTACGTAAATCCGTCGTACGGCATCCCCAAATCTGGGTACGGGTCAATATCATATTCCTCACACTATTCCTCTGGTATTCTCTTTATCCAAGATCTTAGTCTAGGGTACTGACCTATGTCTAGTACAATACTAATATCCTCAATATACTCATGATCTGACTACTGATCGACAATCTCGTACAAACCGATATCGTCAGCACATATCATCATTAAGGGGTATACATCGCCCGATACGGCCTAATATCAAAATCCTAGCATATTATGCCTCATATCACGATCACATGTCGACCATTTATTTATAACACTATTCACCCGTATCGCCGCCGCAAGATCCGCTATAACACCGGGACGTACCTTAAGTACGAATCCTGCCATATCACCGAGATCACAACCACAAACAAATCTCATCGACTCTGCTCAATCCCAAGTATCCTCCTCAAATCCGTATGTGAACACATAGTCCCATACCCATGTGAACATATAAATATATTCCCATACACGCACATATGAAATAAGGAATGTATGCAAGTATGTATATGTGTGTATGTGTAAGTGTAGTGCACCCACTACCTAAGGTTTCGTAACCATGCACCAATCCAACACAAATATCCATCTAAAATCATCAATAATAAATCCTAACAACATATCATAAATTGTTGGTGTGTATACGCATCCGTATACATCACCACGGACTGCGGGGGTGCTATACGCCATCCACCCGACTTCTTCCCGTAGATATAAATCTACTCACCTGGTCATCGCTAGCCGGTACCGACGTCGCCACGCGCTTGCTTGTCGTCTCGAAGTCCACATGGGGGTACCTACATATCATAACGCACCATATCGTATTAAAACTAAATTCGAAATCGAAACGGCATACGAAAATCAAATCGGCACGCGTATCACGCATAGGTCCAAACCTATCGCCTACGCATGCAAGAATAGTCAAACCAACCCTCGATGTCGATGTACAAACGTCAAACCATCGAGAAAAATACAATCACACTCATTTGCACATTCACGAACACTAATTTTAATATAAACTAGGTTAAAACTCACAAAAACCTCAATTTTGCTTAAAAAGTCATTTTTCCGAAAATCTAGCAAGCACAATTCGCCGTTTTTGTACAAAACAGGATTTTTAAATGAATGTAGCGGCCAATATATTTATTAAATATCTTAAATAAGTCGTATAAAAAAATTTCCGGAATTTAATCTCATTAAATTCCAAAAATCCTAATATTCTAGTTTACAAAATACCCTTTTTAACAATTTCATAGCAAAAATGCACAAACTACAATTTAGGTTGGATTTCCATGAACTAAAGTGTTAAACTACACTTAATAAAGTTAATAATATGATAAAAACCCTAACCATATTTTTAATCTCATATTTCGAATTAAATCAAAAAAACTAGTTTGCAACAAAAAGCTTAATTTGGACATTTTTTAAGTAACAACTTGTAATTAACAACTAGATTAGTTTTCTACAAAACTAAATATATTAATCCACCTCACTAAACCATACACAATCAAACACAACTCATTTCCATAACAAACCCTAACTTAGTAATCAAAACCCTTTTTTTAAATTTCAAAACCTGAAATTTAAAACCCTAATTTAACACCTAATAGCTAGATTCAAGTAATTTAACAACAAATTAAGCATAAGGTTATGATTATACCTCACAAGCTTGAGATCAAACTTGCAAAAATCTTAGCCTCCAACAATGATTTCATGCTCCAAGATCCATGCTTGAATAGCTAAAGAATAATGGGTAAAGCTTGGATTTAGAATTAGCTTTGAATTTTTGAGAAAAATGGTGAATTTTTTATAGAAATTTTGGGGATTTTGATGGAAAAATGAGATGAAGTATTTGGGGCTGTTTTGGTTCAGGTTTTGGCCAGAAATCTTGGGGGATTGGGTGAGGGAGGAGAGAGAGTGAGGTGGGGAAAGTTAGTTCAAGTCAAAGTCAACTCAAATTATACCATTTTCTACTCTTTTTTCTTTTCTTTTCTTTCATTTCTTTTCATTAAAATACAAGTGGGGACAAAAGAGGGGGCTGCTGAATTCTTCAAGGTGATAAGTGAATGGGGGTGTGTGGGTGTGGGTACGGGTGTGGGGTGATGAAAAATGATAAATACAATACCCAAACATCCATTTACGCTAAAAAAAAGCCTTTTTTCTTCAATAATTTCTAAACCATTTTGGCAAATGATTTCGTTCCAAAAACCACATGATAAATTTTTATTTAATGTTTTATGATGCAAAAAATTTGTTTCAACTCATTCCAATTTGTAATTTTCCCTAATTAAATGTATTAGTTACGGCTTAAAATAATAATAAAATAATATTTTTTTCAGAAAATTTGAAATTTCACCGGCGGCTCAATAAACACCAAATAATAGCAATTACATAACTAGAATATGTATATTTAATTTTTATAATAAGATATTTATATTTTGACTTTTTACAGAAAACCCCCATATTTTACCGATTTTCCGAAATTTCACCGAAACGATTTTCAAAACGCTACAATACCTCTGACGTGCTAGTGGTTAAATCCACAGCTATAATATTGACGAGTCTTTAGAGTCCACCACACACACAGGTACTCAGGTTTCGGGCGAAACGCTGTAGAAGCCGTATGGAGATATGGTGGGGTTCGATCAGGTACGTCCGGTATTGCAGGATCGTGATCAGACGGTTTTTACTGGCCGGCTTTGGCTTAAGCCGGATTCTAGTATTAGATGGTGTAGTTTTGTCTCTTTGCATTTGTGTTCAGTGGGAATACAAATGCGGGCATGTATTTGCAGTAGCGGGGTTTTCCTGTAATTTATTACGGGATCAGTTTTCTGAGGTTGCCAGTTTGCATTCCGTTCCGGCCGGTTTTCATTTATTCCTTCACGACCGGACTTTCGATGGAGGGTGTTATTTGCAGTTTGCAAATAACATTTTGTGGAGGGGTTTTCTTGCACATTTATGGTTCAACCATCATGAGATTCTTTTCTTGTCTTTTCCATTGCTTTTTCATGATGGTTGATGAAAGGATATGAGCATGAAATTGATGTGAGCCTTTTTCTTATATGATTTCTTTTTCACATTATCATTCTTTTGATATATACTTGGAGATGTCTTTTTCTTTCTCCAATCTTCTTCTTGAGGAGAGAGGGCCGGCCACTTTGGGAGGAAGGGGAGGATTCATTTTGTGGCGAAGAAAAATGTTCATCTCATTCATGCATCAAAGTTCATAGCTCCTTTTTCAACCCTCTCCAAAAAGCTTCATTCTTTCCTCCACATCATCCATGGCAACTTCTTCACCCCAAAGAGACAAGTTTCTACACTATATCTATAGCACTCCTTGGACGCGTCGGCTAGCCAACTTCGCGCCCGAGTTGTCTCGGTCCAGAGGTGGGAGCCCGTAAAAGACTTTGGCGATGTGGTGCCCGTTTCGACGAGGAGGTGACGGACGAAGTATCCGCGGGAGATCGGAGTGGAGACGAAGACCGAAGGACACGGATCGCTTGGTATACTTCTCTACCCGTATTTTACTTTGCTAGTTGCTAGGTTAATGGCCCGATCCGGGTGAAAAGTGCGCGGTGGTGCCGGTTTGCTAGTTTGCAAAGTTTTTTGTTTCCGCGTTTCCGGCGTCGGAACGACGACCGGGGCGCCACTGCGGACTTACATTGGTATCAGAGCCATGCCATTAACCTAGTCTAGCTTGCTCTAACGTGTTTACAAGTTCGATCGAACGGATTTTCCGAAAACCCATTTTCATTTGCACAGTTTTCTGTCGAAATTTTTTTGGCTCCAAAATTTTTTCAGTACATTGCAGTGATATGTGCAGGGAATTCTAAGCATTCTGTGAAAATTTGGTCGCGTGATATCACTATTCCACCGCGGAACCGCGGCCAAACCAACGTATTTGCCACGGTTCTGCGGCCATTTTTACTATTCATTGGACCAAATTTTTGCAGTGAGCTCCTGGGTTGAAAATGGGGTTTTTGGAATATTATTTTTGGGCCTAGACTCTCTTTAAGTGCTACAGTAATACTTGGGGACCACATCGATAAATTTGATCGATCGAAAATTTTAAACACATTAGTTCACAGTATTTACATTATATCTGCGACCGTGAATGTCACTTGATCGGTAAATCCTGTCTAACTGCTATAGCCCGGTTAGACGGATTTGCGAACGTGACATTCACGTTGATGTTCTGTGTTTATGCTGTGATGTTGCGGATCGGTCATGGGGATAGCCTGGATGCAGTGGTAGTACAGTTTTGTTTATATTTATACATTTGATATTGTGGGGCGAGCGTCCGACATGTGGACTGTCGTCACTGCCTGTTTATATTATTCTTTTGGGGCACGACCAGGTCGAGGTCGATGTACCTGTTGTATGTATATTTTACTTTCTATACTAGGATTACCCCGCGGAGGGGTGCACGGATAGCCGGGTTCTAGAGGGCAACGGGCCCGCATCTCATAGCATTGAGACGGAGGGGGCTTTGCTCTAGAATTGGCGGGCTATTCGCCGTACTCGTAGGGGGTATAGGTGGACCCAGGAGGGGTGCCTAAGTTACCGGATTCCGTGAAGTGCTGGATGGTCCATTCATGTTGCTGAAGGGGGCTGCCTCGCTTCAGGTTTTGGCGGGTAACTTGCCGCGCCCGTAGGGGCCTAGGATTTTCATTGCACAGGCTATCCACACGACCAGGGGAACATCGGGTTTCAGTAGCGGCTCTATGAAACCCGGGGATCCCAGATATCTGTATTATTCTGTGATGCTGTACATTTCTGTGATGTTGCATTTTATCACGCCTTGAGCGAAATATTATATATTGATATATATACTAGTAGATGTTGTATATGTTTTGCATCCGCGCTAGTCCAGTCCCCGCTCTGTCATTAGTTAAGTAACCTAACGGGTGATGACGGGACCCAGTGGAGAATGCGGATGGCATATACGTACATCATTATTTTCGTTCTTTTTGTGGTGTGATCAATTGATGGGACTGCGTTGATTCGGATCAATGCAAGATAAACAAACCTATTCTGATGTTGTTGGAACACTTTTTCAAAAAGCTGTTATTGCAAGGGCGTTCTCTTTTGTTTTGCACAGTGGTATTCGGTTATGAATATCCATCTCCTCAGTCGACGAGGCAAGGGCCGAGATCCCTTCACCGGGAGTGACCCCTTGGACAGAAGTTTGCGTCAGGGCAATAACTTCACTATAGCCGATTGCTTTTGCTTTGCATCGTGGTATTCAGTTGGAGTATCCTGCACCTCATTCTACGGGGAAAGAGCCGAGATCCCTTCACCGGGAGTGACCTCTTTAGCAAAAGTTTTCGTCACTATATTTTTTATAAAGCTATCCAGGTCCTTCAACGATATCAAGTTCATTACGTTAATGGTTTTCGCCAGAAACCATTCGTAGCCTTCCGTCATTTCAGTTAAATATTCGGTAGTATTCAAGCGATGTATTTTGACATCACGCCAAGGCATAGTGATTGGTAGCTGCTGGATATTTATCTGTTGCATAGATAGATGCGTTGATTTGGGACAGTCGTACTACTATTTTGGCCTACGTCATGGGTATGTACGGGTGGGTTCAAATTAACCTGGACAATGACAGGTAGAACTTGACATGTGACTTATGATATTTTGACCTCACGCCAAGGTCATAAGAGCATGGGGCAAAAATCCACATCGGGAGTTTCAAAAGAACTGAAACATGCCAGATATGCGCATACCTTCTAGAGTGTGATAACGTGAGCGGATTCTGTCACGTTATCATGCGATGTGAGTTGGACCCCGATTCCCACTGATGAGTTGGTTTACTCCTCGGGTGTTCCTGGCTAATTCTTCTTTCAGGTTTGGGGAAGAATTTGACGTTACAGTGGGAGGTTTCCAGATTAGATAAAGTGATAACCATTCCGATCTAGGTTAGAGTGCACGCTGAGTGTTTCTTTTTCTCTCTCTCTTTGGCAGCGACCATTGACCCGACCCTAGACTCTGACTCAGTGACCAAGTTGACTGAACCTTCTTAACACTGGCTTTTGGATTGTCAGAGTTCCAAACCTCATTGCCACTCCTACTTTTACCCTTTTCTCCAGGACACCTCGTATTACTACGAAAGTCCACTTCCATTGGACAAAACCATTGTATGGTTATATACGAACTCGAAGGAATTCGAGGATGGTTTCTGGTTCTGGAGAAAACGAATAGGACTATTCAGTTGTCTTTTCTTTTTACCTTCTCTCAGGTTGCGAGTACTCCTTGGTTTAGGAGTAGTACACCTATTACGCAAATTGGATAGTCTTCTTCCAAACCTTAGGCTGGTGCTGAACGGTAGGGAATGAAGAAAACCAATTAGCCTAAACGGTGTACAGAAGGTACTAAGTTAAGACAAAGCAAGGGATTAGTAAGAGGGAAAAGTAAATTGCGACTGCTATTCACGACGAAACCAAGTATTTCTTCACCAATCCTAAATCACCTTTGTATTTCTCCAGGACACTCCGTATCAGTACGAAGATCCCAAGTTTATTGGATAATCCATCGTATGGTTATATACGAACTCGAAAGGAACTTGTTCCAGTTCGGGGATGGATCCTGGTTCAGGAGAAATAGGAATAAAGTTCATTCAGGTATCTTTTATCTTCAGCTTCTCTCGCGTTGCGAGTGCTCCTAGGATTAGGACAGTACACCCATTATGCTTATTGGATAGTCTTCTTCCAAACCATAGGCTGGTGCCGAACGGTAGGGAAGGAAGAAAACCATTTGGCCTAAAGAGGTGTACAGAAGGTAATGACTAAAGACATATAAAGGGATTTGGAGAGGTGGCAAAGAATTATACGGTTACAGTTGTGAATCTGGATAATGGAAGAGGCATTACTAGGAATACAAGGATACGCCATCGAAACATTTCAATGTTTCAGTTTCACTGTGTACTGTTAAAAGAAAACTGATTTCCCAATTAGACACTTGCTCCAGGGTATGTATTTACCAGGTAAAATTCTCACATCTGTATGGTTTTACAGATGATGAGTGGGAGTAAGTCATTGGGAATTGGGTGATCATCCTCATTATATCGGGATTCGTTGTAATCGGTGATATTTGAGGAAGTCACCTGGGTTGTTTGCCGGTCGGTAAATATTTAGTTTTGAATATCCGTTGTTATGCACCAATTTCAAATTGATATATATGTACGTCTATTTTTATAGAGTGAGACATACCTTTTTGAAATTATGTCTATGACATTTACCTATATCAGTGGATGGTTAGGTAAGGAGCATTGAACAACGCTGTAATTCTTCATAACCATAGTACAGTTTTCAACCTACGACACACAGTGAATGAGTTATTTGACTCAAGGGACTTATACAGAGTATTGTATGTTGTCCAGTGTCCATTAGGACAGAGGGGTAGGTACTCATACTATATTCTGTTTACTTATTACTTCTCTAGTTCTTAGACAGGTGTTTCGTAGAAACACAAGGTCGAAGTTTTGAGAAGTTATAGGTATAAGAGTAAAGTAGAGAACCAGGTATTGCAAGTATCGGGATTCTTCAAAGAGATCGAAGATGTAGATACTTGTATATGGCATTCAGATGATAGTAATGTTTAAGAGAACTTGCTTCTCTTTCAGGTTACTCATAATTGGAAGCACTCCTAAGTTGAGTAACACTGATTGGCCTCCTTCAATTTAGTAGACATGCACAGGTGACAGCTGCATGATTTGAATCTGGTTCAATTAAATCAGTGCCTCTGTTTCTATATTGGATATAGAACAGTTAATAGCTTGACATTGTTAAGGTACGGGGTGTTGTCCAGCTTATGCTTAAAACCAGACTCAGGATAACTCAAGGCACGTTTCTGTAATGGCTGTTTGTGGGTTGACCCAGGATATGACGAGGGTTGATATTCTACCATCTGGAAGATCAATAGTGATATTGTTCTAGACTCGCCACAGTTTTATTAAAAATGGATTTTTCAGAAAACAGTAGTGGGAGTATGGTAGAACTGGAAGTGATTCCAGAACCGCAAACGATTACTGAAGATTTGATAAGAACCTAAATATTCAATCTGGTTTGACATTCCATTGGCCACTCCGCAGATATGGTGGGTAACCTCAAGCACTCGAGAGGTACTTCCGTATGCTCAAGGACGGTGGCAGGGAGGTTCTTGTTTACCCAGACTTGCCATTGCTGTTGTTCCAGACTGTGAAACCCGGCAGGAGGATGAGTATAGTGTCGTTTGTTAGTTATATGTATGCCCTAGAGGCCATTACTGTACATAGGATGTATATTGTAGTGGATTCTGGGACATATATAGGTAGGACTTTCTTGCTCGACATGATAGTACGCTATCTGGTTGCTCTTTATCATAATATGTATACTTTCTGTCAGTCTGATTAAATGTTGATAAAGCCCTAAGGATGTGTACTCGACTTCCAGGACTATGATGAAGATCATACTAGTGGGGCCTGGGTAGTCAATGAGTACATCCTTCATTGTTCCTAGTTGTGGGAATATCGAGACGGGGCATCGATATTCCAGAGTAGACTAGCGTATATCTTCTCGACCCATGTGATGGGCGATGGATGATCCCATATCCATTGGTGTTTGACATCAGAGATGGTATGCGGGTGCTCAGTGGTGACTGGGTACACTGAACGGACACACCGAGAACTCCCAGATGGTATTATACCTCACGTCAGATGGCAGTTCTTTGGTGACACTGGTACAGCTTAGTCTGTTGACCCGAGATCATCATAGAGTCTTGTGTGTCTCCCACAGTGCTTTGATTTCCACCCTACCACGACTCTACTGAGTCATACAAACAAGTGGTTTTTGGGTACAGTCCCGATTCACATGGAGGCAATGAGCGATAGAAGGGGATTTGTCTCTCCCGGTATTGGGGTTGATGTTGTGCTATGCTCGACTGGCCATAACAGGAAATCCCTGGCCAGGGTTGCAGTGATATACCGGTAAGAGTTATCAGTAGTTTCACGAATGTTTTGGACCTTACGTCGGCATGACTTATCGAGCTATTGTGGTCTGACGTTTACCACCCCTAGGCGAGATATGCAACATATCAGAAGAACAGACCGGACTATACGGTAAGTGTTACTGGTTGGATTCACAGGAGTCTGAGCGGGCTTGCTCGTCGATCTTCTGATCGCTCAATACCCGGGTGGCCGTTACGTTTAGCAGACCGCTTGTGGCTTGTGGGTGTTTGATATGATCATCACCTGCTGCCGGCGTATTGACGAGTCTTTAAAGTCCTACACAGAGGTTTCCTGGCTCAAGCGAAACGAAATAGGAGCGCATATGAGATATGTGCGGGACCGAGAATAATGCGTGTATGTGATACCGTATTCTATTCTCGCGATGAATGTATCGATTGGTTGTATGCGATATAACCTAGTTATCGAATCAAAGAGTGATTCGATAAGCCGATACATTGGATACTAGTCGGTTATATGCGACATGACCGGATCATTGAATCAAGTGTTGATTTAATGATTTAATGTATAATTATATATTTGATATATTACTTTGCATTAACTAGTATTGGTTCACTTTAAATGGATTTTCTCACTTGAATTGCACATTGTATATGTGATATATTTTTGTGCAATTGTTTGTATCATGTTAGATGATACATGTTCACTTGGGTTTGTGTAAAGAATTAAACCATGGTTATATGAGTGGTTAGGGTTTTGTTTATTTACTTATTCATTTATTTATTTTTGAAATGATAAAGAAAAGAATGGTGGCTTATTTTGTTTGTTTGTTGAAGCTTCATGAAGCTTTGAACAAGTCCACCATTCTTATCTCATGCTTAACCCTAACCAATCAAACTAACCATAGTCTATTCTCTACACCTAACCAAGGTTGGATTATGATAAGAATGAGTTAGATTTTCTTTTTTGAAAATAATCCTTTTTATTCTATCATATTCTTTCTTCTTCTTCTTCATTTTCAAGAAGAAGAAAACTTTGCCTCCATCAATGGCAACTTGATCAAAAGAGTGAGAAATCCAATTCTAAAGTGAACCCACCTCCTATTTCTTCATCCTCTACCTCTTGCCAAGTAGTATAGGGTGTTTTCTTCACAAGTTTCATGACTTGGTGAAGTTGGAGCTTGATCTTGTGTTTCCTCGACGTAGATCATCTTCGACATCGAAGCCGACGACCTAGCCCGCCTATTTTTCCGATGAAGCCGATGCTAGAGTCTGGGATCTGATATGGACAGCGAGGGGACGTCATCATGGAGCCTAGGAGGTGGAGGACCGGATCTACAAAGGTTGTAGCCTCTTTCCTTTTACATAAAGTTGTTTACTTGCATCGCACCGCCTATATATCTAGTTAACGATCCGTATTAGGGTTTCTCAGCACTTGTAAAATATTAAGTGGCCATGTTTGATCACTTGTGAGACTTCATTAGTGTGTCTAGGAACCCTACAGTGGTATCAGAGCCTAGCTAGAGCCTTAGGCGATGCGTAGACGGAGTTAGAAGTCCGATCGAACCGAAACCCTAACACAAATTTGCTCTCTGGACTTTTTTCAAAAACTGGGTTTTTTCCAAATTAAAAATGCTTAAAAAATGCAGCAGGAAATTCTAAGAATTACGGTGCAAAAATTACCTAATGATGTCTCTAAAGCGCGGCGGAACCGCGGCATGAGCATGCTAATGCGGCGGTTCCGCGCCCATTTAGTCTCTTCAGTCAACCATTTTTGCATGGTAACTTCTTTATTTAAATGCTGAGCTTTATGGCAATTTTTAATATTAACTCAAGAGTTGAGTTTTCTGGGTTGTATTGGGAGTTCGTAAATTCGATCGGATTATCAAACTTTGTCTATGTGTTTTTCCGGATAATTTTAGAATATGTTAAAAAGTTCGACCGGATATAAATACCCACTTTTTCCCCTGCCGGGAAATTTCCAATTGTTGGACTTTTCCGTAGTTTAACGACTTTCTAAGTAGTGCAAGTAACGCGATGGTCCCTCTAGAAGACAACAAACCTTAACTCGATTATGTGACCATCTTGAACTGCCCTTTGAACCTTAGGGTTTGGGGCAGTACGGCGTGCTACACATGAGGCGTTGGCTTGACCCTTCTACGGCTGGACCGTTGGTACTGAGGCATGAACTGAATGTTTTTAGACTTATTTCATGTGTTGAGCTGTATCGGGAAAACTTGGGTGTTCGATTGTTCGATCGGAAAGTTTAACATTTTCTATCCTGTCCGGAATGTGATACAATAATTGGAATTCACAAATAGTTATGAGATAACTAATATGAATGTTATAAACATAGCAGTTTAGTCTCACTTGATCGGTTGCCACGGAATTTTGATGTGATCAAAAGTCCGTCGCAATCATGTAGCGTACGCGGATACTCGCCGGGTAAACTTAATAGACAGCCTCACTCCATAGCCCCGACCAAGTGACTGTAGGAGAACCCCGTCGCCGAAAGCATCCGTTCGGGTGCTCGCGGTAGCGGTGTTCCTCCTTAGTGTACTTCGTCGACGGTATCGGGGGTGCAGCCGCCTACTAAAGTTTGCGACGAGCATTCGATAAGAATGTCGGGAATCTTGTTGAATTGCCCGACTTGATATTGAAAAGTGTTTTCGATAATGAGACTAAAATGCTGGGTTTATAATTGTTAGGCATGCGATGTCTAAGTATTTCATTTGA
Organism: Agapanthus africanus; assembly: GCA_030015575.1. Classification (NCBI taxonomy): domain Eukaryota; kingdom Viridiplantae; phylum Streptophyta; class Magnoliopsida; order Asparagales; family Amaryllidaceae; genus Agapanthus; species Agapanthus africanus. The sequence continues at coordinate 123,655,756 of JASDDO010000006.1, read as the reverse complement.
TTAGGCATACGATGTCTAAAGAGGTTGCGGATTCCAACTGTTGTAGTTTTACACTTTCTTTTCTGTGACCGTAAGTGTAATATATGATATCGCCGGTTTCGTTGCTATATGTCAACGACAATTGGGATGCGCATATTTACTTACGTTGATGACATGTGATGTTATGTGTTGCTGGATATGTTATATTGGATCGTCGTGTTCGAATAGCCGGGTTTTTTTTATGTGAGATGAGTGTTTTTCATTTTCATTCATGTAAAAACTTGTATGTAATATTCTTTTATTGGGGAACTTCCAGGTTGCGGATGTTGTCACCATTTGTATATTATTTACTTTTCCGCATTAGGATAGACCCAAGGAGGGGAGCATAAGTAACCGGGTTCTGGGGTCCAGTGGGAGACCAACTCGAGGAGTAGTGTCCGGGTCTCCTAACCCTAGAATTGGTAGGGTTGCTTGCCGCTCTCGTAGGGTTCTTGGGGTGTGGGATTGGCTATTCATCACAACCGTGGAATCCGTGTTTTATACTGGCTCGTATTAAAAACACGGAAGTCTTAGTATATCCAATATTTCATATGATATTTTCTGCTGCGTTATCTGTGATGTGATCATGTGATTTGTTCAGATAGATAGTATATATAGTATATATGATATATTATATAGACGTTGCTTATGTTTTACACCCGCGCTAGCCCTGCCCCGCTCTGCTGTTAGTTACCTAACCAAACGGTGCAGACGGGACATCGAAGCGAATGCGGATGGCATAAGCGTACGTCATATTTATCTGTGATGTTTAGGTAATTTAAATGATATGATATTCATTAATGAGATTAATGAATGAAAATAAACCTAATTGATGTTGTGGAATCGAATTTCAAAATAAACAGGTAGCTACAGTTCTTGCTTTGCATCGCGGTGTTCCTTGTAGAACATCCTGCACCTTATTCGATGAGGAAAGGACCGAGATCCCTTCACCGGGAGTGACTCCTTTAGCAATAACTGGCAGATGCTACAACTCTCGGTTTGTCTTTTGATTGCTTCTATAGTTTCTGCTTTGCACAGTGATATATATGGTATATCCCGCACCTCATTCGACGAGGAAAGGGCCGACGATCCCTTCACCGGGAGTTACCCCTTTAGCAAAACTAGAAAAGCCTCAAAAAACATTCCATGTAAAAACCATTTGATTCCGCAACGAGATCAAGTTCAAAGCGTTAAAGGTTTTCATAAAAACCAGCCGCAACCTTCCGTCATTTTAGGAAGTAGAGTACTTAGTATTCGTGCTGTGTTTGTTGACCTTAGTTAAGGCACAGTGTACGGTAGCTAAGTGATGTCTTCCTACACCGCATATGATGCGATTAGTTAAGACAGTCGCGTGACTTTGTTGACCTTAGTTAAGGGTCATGTGGGTGGGTCTAATTAATCACGAAATGACGGGTAGAACTTGACTAGTGCTTATGATTTGTTGACCATAGTTAAGGTCATAGGTACTAGGGGTAAAAACCTTTATCGGGAGTTTCAAGTGTTGAAACTTGCAATGAGATTGCATACCTTCTATATGATAGTTGGATCCCGATACCCACTGCGAGTAATTGTTACTCCTGGGAGATTTTTACACTTTACAATTAGCCGATTAAGTAGGTGTCCAGAAAGGTGTCAACGAGGTTACGCCTCCGGGAAAACAAGGTTTACAGTAATTAGGTCCGTGCGAATGCACGGGGAACCTCCCTCAAAGTACCGACACTGGCCTGGCTGAAAGATTGGCGAACTTGTAGAGTGTAATTAATCCCGGCTAGTCTTTCCTTTTAGGGTTTGAAGGAAGATTTGATAAAAACAGTGGGAGCCAACCGGATTAGATAAAATAAATAACCAATCTAATCTTATAAGAGCGCACGCAGAGTGTTTTCTTCTCTCTCTTTCCAGGTAGCGACCATATCACGCCTTAATCAAGATAATAATATGGATGTATTGACCGAACCCGCTTGTTATACTGAGCTGCGAACGTTGGTCCCGCTCCAACTTATAAATGTTATAAGACAGAGCAGGAAATAGGGGAATACCAGAATTCCTATGCCGCCCAAACGAAGAAAGTGCATATGATTCATCTCCTTCGGGTGTGTTCATTATAAAGAACTGTTTCTCAGTATCCTCTGAATCCTGGGTATTTGATACCGGATCAGGATCCCATATATGTAATCTGTTACATAGGGCTACAAAAAGGTAGAAAACTGAGAATGGGTGATAAGTTTCATGAGACAGAAAACGGGGCAAGTGTTGCAGCCAAGTCTGTTGGTCACTGTCACCCTGTATTACCAATACATTGATTCTGAATAAATGCTATTAGATACCGAACCTGATATACAAAATCATATCAATCTCTTTATTTATTAAAGAAATGATAAAATTTTGTATTGTTGGATAATGTTTTGAACATTTCCTATATCAAGAGTTGATCGGTTCAGGCACGTTATCTAAAAGCATTGATGTTCAAAATCAAACTACAGTTCCTAGTCTACAGAACACACACAAGAGGAAGAGTTCAGAAATGAACAGATCCTTCTTGAGGTATTGTAGACTAGGTCACTTCAATGCGACCCGACTAGCTAAGTTACATTTAGATGCATATTTAAATCAGTTTGAATTTACATCTTGTGAAACTTGCCAGTCATGTCACAGATATAAGATGACCATAGCTCTGTTTACTGGAAACAGAGAAAGAGTTAGTGAACTCTTGGGACTGATACATGATGATGTATGTAAGGTCTCCTGTCTACACATGCAATGACTGGTTCTTTATACTTCATTATATTCTCTGATAATCTCTCAAGATTCAGTCATATGTTTCTGTTGAAACATAAGTCCGAAGCTTTTGAGGTATTCACAGAATATAAGTTAGAAGTAGAGAACCAATAACTGGGTATAAGTATTATGTCCTACGATAAGATCAGGGAGGAGAATATTTGTGCATAGAATTTCTGGACTATTCTAAAGGAGAATGAGATTCTCTCTCAGTGTTACTCCTCTGAATACACCACAGCACAACGGTGTATCGGGGTGGAGCAATCGCACAATATTAGATATGGTGTGCTCTATGATGAGTACTACTGAGTTTCCTATTTCATTTTGGGAATTATGCGCTTGAGAAGCTGCATACCTATTGAATTAGGTTCGAATCAGATCACTGCCTACCATTCCATATAAGATATGGTATGGGAAGAGCCTATCTCTTAAGTAAGTTAAGATTTGGGATTGTCAGGCCTATGTCAAAAGCAAAATCTGAACAAGATCGAGGTAAAGTCAGTTCTGTAGAACTGGAAAGGTTCCAGCTATACAAAACTGCAGCTGATGATTTGACAGAACCAAAGGATTCAAAAGTTCCCGCTGAACCTCAGCCTCTCCGCCGATCTAGTAGGGTTCCTCATCCGCCTGAGAGATACCTCGGTTTCTCGATGACAGTGGGAGCAAGGAATGCATCATGAGATGATGACCCAACTAGTTTCGAGCAGGCCATCAAGAGTAGGGACTATGTAAGAATGGCTGGATGCTTTGCGATCTGAGATGGAATCCATATACAAGAACAAAGTATGGACTTTGTTTGCTATATCTGAAGGGTTAAATCCCCATCAGTAGCAAGTATATCTTGAGAAGATTACTTGGTGTACATGGAAAAGTTGAGACTTTCAAAGCTAGACTTGTTAAAGGTTTTAGTCATCAACCAGGTGTGGATAATGATGAAACCTTTTCTAGGGACTATGCTTAAGTCCATCCAGATCCTATTTGCCACTGCTACATACCATAACTGCGATATCTGGTGGTTGGGTGCCATGACTACTTTTCTAAATAATGATTTAGAACAGAACGTCAATAAGAACACAGCCAGAGGGCTTCACAAACAGTGGGAGCAGCGGAAACGTGTGCAAGTTGCTTTACAGGATAAATCAGGCATCGCGGAGTTGGAACATCTGTTTTGATGTGGTAGTCAAAGAGTTTGACTTCATCAAAATGGTAGATGAACCTTGTATGTAAAAAAGGGTAGTATGGAGTATGGTAATGATCCTCGTAGAGTACGTGAACAACATACTCTTGATAGGAAAATAGTTTCCTATGCTACGATCGGTCGATCTCCTCTTATCACATAGATTCTCCATATAGGATCAAAGTGATACCTCCTTAATCCTGAGATTTGGGTCTATGAGATAGATCTAAATGGATGTTAGGATTCTCACTAATTGAAGTGAGATGGTATCAGTTGATCCCGGGGAGAATCACTGGAAAGGTTCCAGGGTGATAAGCACAACTGAATGTCAGTCGCAGGCATTGTCTTTACCCTCAGTGGAGGGACGGTATGTTGGAAGAGTTCCAAGCTAGGTACCGTGGCAAACTAGACGATAAAGGCTGGTAACATCGCTATTAAAGATGCTACCAAAGAGGAAGTTTGGGTGTATATTGGTTCATAAGATGAACTAGGTTCCCACCATTATGTGACAATGGAAGTGTGGCTTTGGCTAAGGAACCATCATCCCATCAGTGACCCAGACATATTCTGAGGAAGCATCACCTGATCATGGAGATAGTTGATCTCCAGGGTGATCGAGGTTAGGAGAGTAGACTCAGAGGACAACACAGCGGATCCACTCACGAAGGCCTTTTCCCAAAGAGAGACTTTTATGGGATGGTTGAGTATGTGATACTGCAACCACTGCTACAGATGGCCCTAGCGCAAGTGGGAGATTGTTAGTTATATGTATGCCCTAGAGGCCATTACTGTACATAGGATGTATATTGTAGTGGATGCTGGGATATATATAGGTAGGACTTTCTTGCTCGACATGATAGTACGCTATCTGGTTGCTCTTTATCTTAACATGTATACTTTCTGTCTCTCTGATTACATGTTGATAAAGCCCGTAGGATGTGTACTCGACTTCCAGGACTATGATGAAGATCATACTAGTGGGGCTTGGGTAGTCAATGAGTACATCCTTCATTGTTCCTAGTCGTGGGAATATCGAGACGGGGCATCGATATTCCAGAGTAGACTAGCGTATATCTTCTCGACCCATGTGATAGGCGATGGATGATCCCATATCCATTGGTGTTTGACATCATAGATGGTATGCGGGTGCTCAGTGGAGACTGGGTACACTGAACGGACTCGCCGAGAATTCCCAGATGGTATTATACCTGGTACAGCTTAGTCTGTTGACCCGAGATCGTCATAGAGTCTTGTGTGTCTCCCACTGTGCTTTGATTTCCACCCTACCACGACTCTACCGAGTCGTACAAACAGGTGGTTTTTGGATACAGTCCCGATTCACATGGAGGCAATGAGCGATAGGAGGGGATTCGTCTCTCCCGGTATTGGGGGTTGATGTTGCGCTATGCTCGACTGGCCATAACAGGAAATCCCTGGCCAGGGTTGCAGTGATATACTGGTAAGAGTTATCAGTAGTTTCACGAATGTTATGGACCTTACGTCGGCATGACTTATCGAGCTATTGGGGTCTGACGTTTACCACCCCTAGGCGAGATATGCAACATATCAGACGAACAGACCGGACTATATGGTAAGTGTTACTGGTTGGATTCACAGGAGTGTGAGCGGGCTTGCTCGTCGATCTTCTGATCACTCAATACCCGGATGGCCGTTACGTTTAGCAGACCGCTTGCGGCTTGTGGGTGTTTGATATGATCATCACCTGCTGCCGGCGTATTGACGAGTCTTTAGAGTCCTACACAGAGGTTTCCTGGCTCAAGCGAAACGAAATAGGAGCGCATATGAGATATGTGCGTGACCGAGAATAATGCATGTATGTGATACCGTATTCTATTCTCGTGATGAATGTATCGATTGGTTGTATGCGATATAGCCTAGTTATCGAATCAAACAGTGATTAGATAAGCCGATACATTGGATACTAGTCGGTTATATGTGACATGACCGGATCATTGAATCAAGTGTTTATTTAATGATTTAATGTATAATTATATATTTGATATATTATTTTGCATTAACTAGTATTGTTTCACTTTAAATGGATTTTCTCACTTGAATTGCACATTGTATATGTGATATATTTTTGTGCACTTGTTTGTATCATGTTTGATGATACATGTTCACTTGGGTTTGTGTAAAGAATTAAACCATGGTTATATGAGTGGTTAGGGTTTTGTTTATTTACTTATTCATTTATTTATTTTTGAAATGATAAAGAAAAGAATGGTGGCTTATTTTGTTTGTTTGTTGAAGTTTCATGAAGCTTTGAACAAGTCCACCATTCTTATCTCATGCTTAACCCTAACCAATCAAACTAACCATAGTCTATTCTGTACACCTAACCAAGGTTGGATTATGATAAGAATGAGTTAGATTTTCTTTTTTGAAAATAATCCTTTTTATTCTATCATATTCTTTCTTCTTCTTCTTCATCTTCAACAAGAAGAAAACCTTGCCTCCATCAATGGCAACTTGAGCAAAAGAGTGAGAAATCCAATTCAAAAGTGAACCCACCTCCTATTTCTTCATTCTCTACCTCTTTCCAAGTAGTATAGGGTGTTTTCTTCACAAGTTTCATGACTTGGTGAAGTTGGAGCTTGATCTTGTGTTGCCTCGACGTAGATCATCTTCGGCATCGAAGCCGACGACCTAGCCCGCCCATTTCTCCGATGAAGCCGATGCTAGAGTCTGGGATCCGATATGGACAGCGAGGGGACGTCATCATGGAGCCTAGGAGGTGGAGGACCGGATCTACAAAGGTTGTAGCCTCTTTCCTTTTAGATAAAGTTGTTTACTTGCATCGCACCGCCTATATATCTAGTTAACGATCCGTATTACGGTTTCTCGGCACTTTTAAAATATTAATTGGCCATGTTTGATCACTTGTGAGACTTCATTCGTGTGCCTAGGAACCCTACATCGTTCTAAACTAGCTTTAGAAGTGTACGTCTATATGACTCTGGCAGAGGGTTGTCGTAGTCAGTAGGAGCAGCGGAAGCATTGGTGGACATCAGGCTTATGCCTATTTATAGACTAAAGCAGATATAGCGTAGATAGATCATCTATTTCTGACGTGACAGTCATTGGTTTGACTTCATCAGAATAGGGGATGGATCTGTTAAGAAGGTAGTAGGGTGTGATGTCCTGGTATTTGATGACATACACAGAGTAGGAAGTAATATTCCTATACTACGATCGGTTATACTTTGGTCGTCACACAGTAGTTTCTCCACAAAGGAATTGGATCTTATATCGTACATTCTGGTTACTAGATCTATGGTTTTAGATCTAGATTTGGGTGGTTTCCCAATCTGTGTACTTAGACAGCATTCTATGAGTATTTAGAATGGACGACTCCTGGCATGGTGGTGTACCTGTAGGTAATGGAGTCACCCTCTCTAAAGGTGTCTTACAGACTAAAGGGGAGAGGGATACGCATGATTGGCAGATCACTTGCTTGGGCAATTGAGTCAATCATAAGATGTCAAGTACCACACCAGATGTTGTTCTTGCAGTAGATGCAATAAGTTGATATTGATCCAATCCTGGGGAAACATTCGGAAGCAGTTTTAGAACATAAGTGGATGTTCTGGGGAAATGATAACGGCAGCCTCCTTCGAGAAACAGTTATCATTCCAGGCTTCCAAGGTGACCTGGATGGCAGAGTGGCTGTCAGAGTTATAGTTTTCCCTCTGACGAAGGGGCAGTATTTTGGACAGGTGGTCCAGGTGGATACTGAGGGAAGGTATGGTGCAGGTTACTGATTAAGTTCAGTTGACGATACGGTCTAAGAAGTTTGGATTTGGAGTACATTTATGAGCTAGGTCCCATCATATATCCAGACACATTCTAAGACAGGTATTGCTCATTTCGGGAGATGGCTTTCTCCGCGAACTTGAGATAAAGAGAGACATAGAAAGAAACACCAGAGCGGATCCACTCACTGAGGCTATTCCTCAAACGCAGTAGTTTCGCAAACGAGCTTTGTGAGACTGACTAGTAGAGGAGTTGGGTGTTCGGTATCACACGAGCTGTGAGTACGCGACATCGCAATAATTAGCCTTGAGTGCAAGTGGGAGATTGTTGGAGATTGTGCCCTCAGAGTCAATTATTGGATCACAGGCACGTGATTGCATTGATTGAAGGAGGACCTATCCCGGTTGGACAGTCTTACTCAAGATGATTGTATGCTATCTGGTTTATCTTTTTCATCGTGTACTGCTTTAGGTGACCTTACGAGTCGCTATTACACGTTGAGAGAGCCCCTAGGATTCTTGCTTGACTACCAGCAGTATGAGGGCGATCATATACGTGAGAGCTGGTGTCTATAAGCACATCCTTAAAAGGTCCCTAGTCGTGGGAGTTTCGAGACAGGGCATCGATACTCCGGAGTAGACTAGTGTATACAGTCGAGACCCCGACGAGGGGCGGTGGCCGGTCTCAAAAGCCACTGGTGTCAGTTGGATCACCTAAGATGTATACAGGTGCTCATTAGGTTATGAGTACACCGGACAGGACTTGCCGGGAACCTGCTAGTTGGTAATATACCTGACGTCAGATAGCAGTTCCCTGGTGACATGTGTACAGGTTAGTTCATCGACCTGAGATCGTCATTTGTCTCGTGTGAGTTCCCACTGTGCTTTGATTACTACCCTACCACGGCTCAAAGGAGTCGTGCAAACAGGTTTTAGTTGGGTACAGTCCCGAGCCATATGGAGGCAGTGAGCGGATCTGCAGGGGTTCGTCTCTCCCGGTATTGGGGGTGAGGTCGCGCTATGTCTAGGAGAGCCAGAATATGAAAAGTCCTTCGCCAAGGCAGGAGATTTACTGGTAGGTATTCCAGTAGTATCTCAGGGTGTTCTGGGCTACACTCCGACACGACTTGTACCGCTATTGGGGGTCTGACTTTTAACAACCCCCTAGGCCTGCCATGCGATGCTCATAGACGAACGGACCGGACTGTACGGATATTGTCACTGACAGGCTCAGTAGGGTGTCAGGATGAGTTCGCTCATCGACGTCCCTTTTTGGTCAATAGCTGGTGGCCCGTCACGTATGGCTGATACCTCTGACGTGCTAGTGGTTAAATCCACAGCCATAGTATTGACGAGTCTTTAGAGTCCACCACACACACAGTTACTCAGGTTTCGGGCGAAACGCTGTAGAAGCCGTATAGAGGTATGGAGGGGTTCGATCAGATACGTGCGGTATTGCACGGATCGTGATCGGACGGTTTTTACTAGCCGGCTTTGGCTTAAGCCCGATTCTAGTATTATATGGTGTAGTTTTGTCTCTTTGCATTTGTGTTCAGTGGGAATACAAATGCGGGCATGTATTTGCAGTAGCGTGGTTTTCCTGTAATTTATTACGGGATCAGTTTTCTGAGGTAGCCAGTTTGCATTCCGTTCCGGCCGGTTTTCTTTTATTCCTTCACGACCGGACTTTCGATGTAGGGTGTTATTTGCAGTTTGCAAATAACATTTTGTGGAGGGGTTTTCTTGCACATTTGTGGTTCAACCATCATGAGATTCTTTTCTTGTCTTTTCCATTGCTTTTTCATGATGGTTGATGAAAGGATATAAGCTTGAAATTGATGTGAGCCTTTTTCTTATATGATTTCTTTTTCACATTATCATTCTTTTGATATATACTTGGAGATGTCTTTTTCTCTCTCCAATCTTCTTCTTGAGGAGAGAGGGCCGGACACTTTGGGAGGAAGGGGAGGATTCATTTTGTGGTGAAGAAAAATGTTCATCTCATTCATGCATCAAAGTTCATAGCTCCTTTTTCAAGCCTCTCCAAAAAGCTTCATTCTTTCTTCCACATCATCCATGGCAACTTCTTGACCCCAAAGAGACAAGTTTCTACACTACATCTATAGCACTCCTTGGACGCGTCGGCTAGCCAACGTCACGCCCGAGTTGTCTCGGTCCAGAGGTGGGAGCCCGTAAAAGACTTTGGCGATGTGGTGCCCGTTTCGACGAGGAGGTGACGGACGAAGTATCCGCGGGAGATCGGAGTGGAGAAGAAGACCGAAGGACACGGATCGCTTGGTATACTTCTCTACCCGTATTTTACTTCGCTAGTTGCTAGGTTAATGGCCCGATCCGGGTGAAAAGTGCGCGGTGGTGCCGGTTTGCTAGTTTGCAAAGTTTTTTGTTTCCGCGTTTCCGCCGTCGGAATGACGACCGGGGCGCCACTGCGGACTTACAGAGCAGGGGTTCTGGTCCTCGTTTTGGTTCTGTAGCCTTTTACCCTGTAGACTTGACCCTGGCTATATCTAGTTTTGACTGATTCCAGTTATGGTAAAATCTCGGTTGATTTTCTTAAGTTGGCGTATTATTTACGACTTGTTTTAGCATGGATTTTGGTACTTGGTGATTCATTCCTGTCGGGTGGCGTTTGTACGTCAACGACAAGTGGATATTGAACGTGTTTACATGCGAGACGATAGGTTTTTACCTATGCGAGTAGCGTGTGCTATTTTGGTTTCCGATATGATTTTCATGTGCTTTAGCGTTGTGGTATACTTGTAGGTACCCTACGTGATGTTGAGGCAAGGAAGATGAAGATGGCGACATCGGCACCGACACATGAGAAGCAAGGAGAGTAGATTTATATCTACGGGGAGAAGTCGGGTGGATGGCGTATAGCACCCCCGCAGTCCGTGATGATGTATACAAATACATATACACACATATATTTATTATGTATTGTTAGGACTATTGATGGTAATATTAGAATTATTGATGATAAGGATGTATTGGTTTAGTAGTGCGAAACCCTAGAGTAGTGGGTGCACCCACATATACAAACATACAAACACAATTGCATACATTCTTTCATTTATCTGTGCGCATATGATGGTGTGTATATCTACACATGGTATGGGACTATGTGTTCATATACGAGATTTGAGGATGATACGTGGGATTGAGATGAGTCGATGAGATTCGATTGAGGCCCTGAGATTTAGCGACATGACAGAGTTCGTATTGGAGGTGTGATATGATGGTAGTGATACCTCTTACGTGATGAGATAATGTGATATTGACTTAGATTTAGGTGGTTTTCGTACCCCTCCGATTTACTTGATTGTTGGGTTCGTAGTTCGCATAGTAGGCGTTAGACTAGACCCGAGTCATACCTATCTCAAAACTAACGAATCGGGGATATTTTAAAGATAGGCAAAAGGGTTTCTACGGATATTTTCAAACGACACATCTTTTCTTAAAACACCGTAGCCCTTATTTTACCAAAAACCCTGATTCATCTTATTTCAAAAGGCAAGGTTGCATGATATATCTATTGAGGCAGGTTCTTTACTGTTGCGCTGATTATTCGATTTCCGCATATTCATGCTATTTGCATTGCATCGCTTGTATTGTTGATATATTTCAGTCATGCTGCTGGGACACTAGCACCATTACCGATGATGCGTATGTTCCACGTACACTGTTGCCGGCTCACACACTTCATCATCGATAATTGCCATGTCACTACACTTTAGTACTTTTGCATTCAGGATATGATTCTTGCATGACAGACTGATGTGCTTACATTTCTTTTACATGTTACATACATCATGCTTTCTACGCATTGAGATATGGTGTTTCCATGATATTTCTGGTTTTTGGGAACCGTGAGTGTTTCAAAAGGAGAATATGTAATTGTTTTAAAACCCGGTTACCCTTGATATGATATTTCAGTGCGTCCACCATGTGTTTTCTCGGTGCTGAGAGCGACATGTGAAACCCGATTCTAGGAGGCGGATGAGGCCGATTGCGGGTACATGGTGGACCCGGTATGGCTCCTCGGGGAAAGAAATGTTTTTCGTGGAGTAGACGATGAGCCCGGCAGGGTGGCGAGTACCTACCGGTGATTGGTTGAACCTGGCGGTTATCCGGAGGATACTGACCAGAGTCGATAGATAGATATAGGCGTACTGCCGGGGCCGAGGGCCGATACCGCAGACAGAGCCCGTGGGCCGATCCGGACTAATAGAGCCTGATATATGAGGATTTACGTGGCGATGCTGGGCACAGTTTTCATGATGTTTTCGAGTGTCGATGCTGGGCACTCCGGTTCCATGATTTTGACGTGTCGTGAGGGACACAGATGGTGTATATCCTCATATTCCCATGCACATGCTTTATGATATTTACATGCATGATGGTTATTTTCATTAGGTGACATATGGACGGGATCCATGTACATGCAGATTTGATTACATTGATCATACCTCACATTTATGATATGCTATTACCTGAAGCACTGGCATGAGCATTTGGCACTACACTCATGCATAGAGATTACCTTGCCAGTTTAGCATGCTTCAGACTTATTCTTATTGAGGTTTATTTATATCTGATCGTATTGACCTAGGATGGGTCATACATTCGATCTCTGCTTGTAGATATTTTCTATTTACGAGTTGGCAACTCACCCCCGTTGTGCCACAGTCCTTGCAGGTTTTGCCGTACAGATTCCATAGCGGCATTTCCGGCACACTGCTTCCTTATGGGTGACTTGCTTGGGTAGGTGGGTTCTTTTGTATCAGAACCACCATTGTACATTTATTACTCTTTGTATCTAGAATTCCATCAACCAAAACTTGTATATTGTTTCAGACTTAGAAAACATTGTTGTATTATTTCGACCTTAGAGTAGCACTTGTAGTATTACGGTTTTCTTGCTGTTTTGAGTTCTTTTTGGGTTTTGATCCTCGCCCATTGGCGTTGTATATTATTATTGCTTGCGTGGTTGTTACCGTCGATTGACGAAGAGCTAGCTCCCACTTGGGGATGCCTTTTATCATTTCATATAAATTATTCTTGTTGTACCCCATTCTGGGCCAGTTTTTACAAAGGAAACTCTGCCTAATTTTCCGGAAAGGTTACACATTTTAAAAATGCATATTCGGCTTAGTTATTTAAAAACTTTGATTTTCGAAACATTATTTCTTTACTTCTTAAAACCAGTTTTCCTTATTTACTCTTTAAATGGTTTTAGATTTCTGGGCTTTTGGCTTACTTGGATCAGATGGGGTCTTATAGACTTCATATGGTTCAAGGGCCAGTCGCGTGCTCTTTCGGGTCGTGACATCGGGTTTTTTTTTATGTGAGATGAGATTTTTTCATTTTCATTCATATAAAAACTTGTATGTAATATTCTTTTATTGGGCCACTTCCGGGTTGAGGATTGTAGTGTTCCAAGGCACTCTAACGATGTTCTACAAGGCATCAACTATGCCCGATTAAAAAAAATAGCCATGCCTAACAAGCCTAACCAAGATCGTATACTAGAGATTATGCGAAACTAAGCAAGTTAACAACTATAACTACAAGTGAAAGGGATTACAACCTTTGTAGATCCGGTCCTTCACTTCTAAAGCTCCGTGTTGACGTCCCTTCGCTGCGATCATCGGGATCCCGGACTCTAGCGATGGTTTCTTCGGAGAAATGAGCGGGCTAGGTCGTTGACTTCGAGGCCGAAGATGATCTACGTCGAGGAGACTCAAACTCATGCTATTCCTTCACTTGGTCATAAACTTTGTGAAGAGAACACCCGAAACTAAATGGCAAGTAGTAGAGGAAGATGAAATAGGAAGTGGGTTCACTTTGGATTTGGGTTTCTCACTCTTTTTCTTCACTTGAAAAATTTCTAGTATGGTTTTCTTCACTTGAAGAAGAGGAGGAAGAAGAAAGAATAAGAATGAATTATCAAAAATAGAATAATAAAGTGAAGTCTATCATAATGCAGCCATGGGTGAGTTAACCTTTTTAAATACTAAACCCTAGTTTAAGTTAATGGTTAAGTTAATGAAAATCTCATGCAAAATTAAATGGTTAGACTTATCAAAGATGCTTAAAAGCTTCATGAAGCTTCGAGCCAAAACAAAGAAAGCCTCCATTTTGAATTACTAAATAAATAAAAACCTAAACCATTAACTTAAACATGTTGTAAGTCGTACACACACCCAAGTTTGCATGTATCATCAAACATGATACAAACTAGTGCACAAAAATATATCACATATACATCTTGTGCACATCAAGTGAGAAAATCAATCTTAAGTGAACCAATAGTAGTTAATGTAAAGTAATATATCAAATATATAATTATACATTAAATCATTAAATCAACACTTGATTTAACGATCCGGTCATATCGCATATAACCGACTAACATCTAGTGTATCAATGTATCGAATCAACATTTGATTCAGTAACCCGGCTATATCTCATATAACCGTCTGATGATACAAATCGCGAGAATAGAATACAGTATCACATACTGGTATTATTCTCGGTCCCGCACATATCTCATATGCGCTCCTATTTTGTTTCGCTTGAGCCAGGAAACCTCTGTGTAGGACTCTAAAAACTCGTCAATACGCCGGCAGTAGGTGGTGATCATATCAATCACCCACAAGCCGCAAGCGGTCTGCTAAACGTAACGGCCACCCGGGTATTGAGCGATCAGAAGATCAATGAGCAAGCCTGCTCACACTCCTATGAATCCAATCAGTAACACTCTCCGCACAGTCCGGTCTGTTCGTCTGATATGTCGAATATCTTGCCTAGGGGTGGTAAACGTCAGACCCCAGTAGCTTGATAAGTCATGCTGATGTAAGGTCCACAACAAGCGTGAAGCTACTAATAACACTTAGTTGTAAATCATTGCAACCCTTGCCAGGGACTTCCAGTTATGGCCAGTCGAGCATAGCGCAACATCAACCCCCAATACCGGGAGATACGAATCCCCTCCTATCGCTCATTGCCTCCATGTGAATCGGGACTGTACCCAAAAACCACCTGTTTGCACGACTCAGTGAAGCCATGGTAGGGTGGAAATCAAAGCACAGTAGGAGACACACAAGACTCTATGACGATCTCGGGTCAACAGACTAAGCTGTACTAGTGTCACCAGAGAACTGCCATCTGACGTGAGGTATAATACCATCAGGGAGTTCTCGGTGAGTTCGTTCAGTGTACCCAGTCTCCACTGAGCACCCGCATATCGTCTCTGATGTCAAACACCAATGGATATGGGATCATCCATCGCCTATCACATGGGTCGAGAAGATATACGCTAGTCTACTCTGGAATATCGATGCCCCGTCTCGATATTCCCACGACTAGGAACATTGAAGGATGTACTCATTGACTACCCAGGCCCCACTAGTATGATCTACATCATAGTCCTGGAAGTCGAGTACATATCCTAAGGGCTTTATCAACTTGTAACAGAGAGACAATAAGTATACATGTTAAGATAAAGAGCAACCAGATAGCGTACTATCATGTCCAGCAAGAAAGTCCTACCTATATATGTCCCATCATCCATTACAATATACATCTCATGTACAGTAATGGCCTCTAGGGCATACATATAACTAATAATCTCCCACTTGCACTAGGCCCATCTGTAGCAGTGGTTGCAGTATCTCATACTCAACCATCCCATATAAGTATCTCTCTATGAAAAAGCCTTTGTGAGTCGATCCGCCGTATTGTCCTATGTTTCTACTCTCCTAACCTCGATCACCCTGGAGATCAACTATCTCCATGATTAGGTGATGCTGCCTCAGAATATGTCTGGGTCACTGATGGGACCGGGGTTCCTGGGCCAAAGCCTCAACACCATTGTCATACAATGGTAGGATCCTAGTTCATCTCATGAACCAATATACACCCAAACTGCATCTTTGGTAGTATCTTTGATAGCGATGTCACCAGCCTTTATCGTCTAGTTTGCCACGGTATCTAGCTTGGAACTCTTCCAACATATCCCTCCACTGAGGGTAAAGACAATGCATGTGACTGACATTCAGTCGTCCTTATCACCATGGAACCTTTCCAGTGATTCTCCCCAGGATCAACTGATACCATCTCACTATAACTAGTGAGAATCCTAACATCCAATTAGATCTATCCCATAGATCCAAAAACCAGGATTAGGAGGTATCACATTGATCCTATATGGAGAATCCATGTGATAAGAGGTGATTGACCGAGCGTAGCATAGGAAACTCTTTTCCTATCAAGAGTATGTTGTTCACGTACAATACGAGGATGACTACCTTACTCTCTACTACCTTTTTGTATGTACAAGGTTCATCTACTATTTTGATGAAGTCAAACTCTTTGACTACCACATCAAAACAGATGTTCCAACTCCGCGATGCCTGCTTTATTCTGTAAAGCAACTTGCACACGTTTCCGCTGCTCCCACTGTTTACGAAGCCCTCTGGCTGTGTACTTATAGACGTTCTCTTCTAAAGCAGTATTTACAAAAATAGTCATGACACCCAACCACCAGATATCGTAGTCATGGTATGTAGCAATGTTAAGTAGGATCCGGATGGACTTAAGCATAGCCACTGGAAAAAGGTTTCATCATTATCCAGGCCTGGTCGATGACGAAAACCATTAACAAGTCTAGCTGTGAAAGTCTCAACTTTTCCATCTACACCAAGTAATCTTCTCAAGATATACTTGCTCCTGATGGGGATTTAACCCTTCGGATATAGCAGCCAAAGTCCATACTTTGTTGGTGTACATGCATTCCATCTCAGATCGCTAAGCATCCAGCCATTCGTACAGAGTCCTTACTCTTGATGGCCTGCTCGAAACTAGTTGGGTCATCATCTCATTATGCAATCCTCGCTCCCACTGTCATCGAGAAACCAAAGTATCTCTCAGGCGGATGAGGAAACCTTGCTAGATCGGAGGAGAAGCTGAGGTTCGTCAGGGACTATTGAACCATTTGGTTCTACCAAATCATCAGCTGTAGTTTGTAAAACTGGAACTCCTTCGAGTTCTACAGAACTGACATTGCCTCGTGCTTGTCCGGATTTTGCTTTTCACATAGGCCGGACAACCCCAAATCTTAACTTGCTTAAGAGATGGGCTCTTCCCATACCATATCTCATATGGAGTGGTAGGCAGTGATCTGATTCGAACCTAATTCAATGGGTATGCAGCTTCGCAAGTGCATAACTCCCAAAAGGAAACAGGTAACTCAGTAGTACTCATCATAGAGCGTACCATATCTGTAAGTCCATGCTGCCCTTCCCCAGTACTTACGGGGTTGCGGAAGTGGTGAAAAACGATTTTCAAGAGGGTGGTAACATGGACTACAAATACGGATCTTTGTTAAACAACTAACTAACAACCTAACTTGAGTTTTACCTACTCGGTTAGGGGGCTATACCTTTCTTGAACTCCTTCATCTTCAACTCCTCCCGGTGTACGGATCGGCCACACCTCGTCGTCTCCTTGTGCCGAAGATGGATCCACCCGAAAGCTTCTACCTTTGGCTTCTTCTTCGAACTTTGAACAAACTAGAACACTTGGCTTGCAAGGCCTTGTGAACTAGAATGAGTAGAGGATTGTTTTGGTGTCTTTTTATCTCTAAGGCAATGAGTCTCAACACATTAGAATGGTTTGCCTTGAGCTAGAGAGAGCAAGAGGAAGAGGGAGAGCTTGAGCAAGTGATGGCAAGAGAGAGAAATCAAATGAGAGAATGAGAAAGACTTTTCTCAACCTCTCTCCCATAATCCAAAAAGAATAATAATAATAATAATAATAATAATACTAATTGAGTATTATGTGATGGTTCATATCATATCAAGTGGCATTATCATTTCATGCACACATATTGCAAAGCATAACAAGCAAGCAAAAGTCTTTGCCATGAAATGATAGCCATTGCAATGATGATGGTCAACTAGTCCATCCTAGTCAACCGGTCAACAAAGTCAACGAGTCAACAAAGTCAATCCCTCATCTCAACCATGACACAATAATACTTAATTAATATTATCAATAATTATATTTCTCATTCTCATTAGGGTTTAGCAAAAGTCAATGGTCAACAGTGAACAGTCAACAGTCAATAACCCTAATAAGATTCCTCTGCCTCTGTCTCTCTGTCAACTGTGCATACACACCCATATCCGCGTTTCTAGGAACACGAATACAAACGAGATAAAACCATTCCCAAAACATACACTAGGATCTGTCTTGAACCAAAGCCCACTAGTGTTAACTGTCCGGACACCAAACGTGCACAAGTGCACAGATGTGACCGAACCCTATCGCAAAACCATGCGACCTGTTGCAAAACCATGCGACCTCTACTCTTTTGCCTAAAGGCGAATAGCTTTCTGTGTAGGACTCTAAAGACTTGACACTACGCTGGCAGTGGGTTTAACCACAGACCGCAAGCGGCACTAGCTGTGCGTAACGGTCCCTAGGTAGATGCTGACAAGAAGACTGACGAGGTGCAACCCATCTGAACTCCTACTGAGCCTGAATGTGACAATCTCCGCACAGTCCGGTCTGTTCGTCCGATACATCGCATGGCGGACCTAGAGGGCGGTAAATGTCAGTCCCCTAATAGCGGTACAAGTCGTGTCGGAGTGAAGCCCAGAACACCCTGAGATAACATTGGAAACCTACCAGTATATCTCGCTTGCCCTGGCCAGGGACTACTCATGTAATGGCTCTCCTAGACACAGCGCGATGTCAACCCCCAATACCGGGAGAGACGAATCCTGTCTAACCGTCACTGCCTCCAAGTGCTTCGGTACTGCACCCAACTACTACCTGTTTGCACGACTCCTTTGAGCCGTGGTAGGATAGTAATCAAAGTACAGTGGGAACACACTCGAGGCGAAGAGACAGTGTCAAGTCAGCGGACTAAGTTGTACTCATGTCACCTGGGAACTGATAACTGACGATAGGTATAGTACCAACCAACAGTTCCCTACGAGTCCTGTCAAGTGTACTCGTAACCCAACGAGCACCCACATACTATCTCCAGTACGACGTACTGATGGCTGTGGGATAGACCATCTCCACTGCTGGGATGAGAAGCGCATACGCTGGTCTACTCCGGAGTATCGATGCCCTGTCTCGATAGTCCTACGACTAGAGACCTATATAAGGATGTGCTTATAGATTACCCAGCCCCCACGAGTGTGACTGCCATCACAACGCAGGTAATGAAGCAAAGATCCTAAAGGCTCTACTAATATATATAAGCGATATGCTAAAAGAAACACATACACATATTGAAGTAGAAACAAACCAAGTAGCATACTACCATTTTGAGCAAGATTGTCAATACATCTGTGAATATCCCAAGCTTCCATTAAGTAATATACAAGCTAGTATGATACAGTAATGGCCTCTAGGGCATATACACTAACAATCTCCCACTTGCACTAAGGCCATGAACCGGCGTATCGAAGACCTATCATCTCGATTAGCCGCTCGAACTGAGTCTGGGGTAAGGCCTTCGTGAGTGGATCATCAGTGTTATCTTCTGTATTTACTCTCTTTACCTCGATCTCCCGGCGATCTACGATCTCCCTGATCAGGTGGTACCACCTAAAAATGTGCCTGGACTTCTGATGGGACCTGGGTTCCTTCGCTAAAGCTATAGCGCCGTTGTTGTCACAATACAACGGTATTGCATCAACACTGGTAGGAACCACCTGAAGCTCCGTGAGGAACTTCTTCAACCAGACAGCTTCCTTTGCGGCATCGCAAGCAGCTATGTACTCCGCTTCCATAGTTGAGTCAGCAACGGTTTCTTGCTTGGAACTCTTCCAGCAAACCGCCCCTCCATTTTGGGTAAAGACATAACCCGACATGGACTTGGAGTCATCCCTGTCACTCTGGAAGCTGGAGTCAGCAAAGGCCTCGATCTGGAGGTCTTTTCCGCCATACACCAAGAACATCTTCTTAGTCCTTCTTAGGTACTTGAGAATGTTCTTTACTGTTATCCAGTGTTTCTCCCCTGGGTTCGACTGATACCGGCTTAGAATGCTCAATGCGTATGCTACATCTGGTATGGTACACAACATCGCATACATAATAGATCTTGCCGCAGATGCGTAGGGTATTGATGACATACGAACCCTTTCCAAATCAGTCTTGGGAGACATCTCTTTGGAGAGGGTGATTCCGTGGCAAGCCGGTAGATTACCGCGCTTGGAATCTTCCATACTGAATCGTTTCAGTATGGTGTCGATGTACCTTGACTGTGAAAGTCTCAACATCCTTTTAGATCAATCACGATAGATCTGGATCCCCAGAATATAGTTGGCATTGCCCAGGTCCTTCATGGAGAACCTCCGTGACAAGAATCCTTTGACTGACTGTAACATAGGAATATCATTTCCAATTAGGAGAATGTCATCGACGTATAAGACGAGGAATACCACATTTCTCCCTACAATCTTACTGTAAATGCATGGTACATCTGGGTTTTTGATAAAATCGAATTCTTTGACAGTATCATCAAAGCAGATGTTCCAACTCCGCAATGCCTCCTTCAGTCCATAGATGGACTTGAGCAACTTGCACACTTTACCGCTTCTCCCACTCTGAATGAATCCCTCCGGCTGATCCATATAGACGCACTCTTCCAAATATCCATTTAGGAAAGCCTTCTTTACGTGCATCTGCCTGATTTCATAATCGTGGAAGGCAGCAATGGCAAGAAGGACCCGAATGGATTTCACCATAGCCAATGGAGAAAATGTTTCGTCATAGTCCAAACCAGGTCTTTGACGAAAACCCTTTGCAACAAGTCTAGCTATATAGGTCTCAACCTGTCCATCTACACCAATCTTCCTTTTGAAGATCCACTTGCATCCTACGGGTTTTACCCCATCTGGAGCAACGTCCAACGTCCATACTTTGTTGGTGTACATGGACTCCATCTCAGTCCGCATTGCATCCAGCCATTTTACCGAGTCACTACTCTGAATGGCTTGCTGGAAGCTAGTAGTCTCATCATAATCAATAGTGCAATCCTCTCTATCCCCGTCTATGAGAAAACCGTAGTATCTCTCGGGCGGATGAGACAGCCCACTACTCCTGCGGAGCGGCGCAGGAATGTCCGGTTCTCCTGAAACTTCTGGTTAATCCAAGCTTTCAGTAACAGCTTGTGGTTCTGGAATTTCTTCCAGTTCTATTGCGCTCCCACTTATCTGATTTTCCAAAAATTCAGTTTCCAACAAGTGGGCATGCGGAGAAACAAAAACTTTTTGTTCTTCTGCGGAATAGAAAAGATACCCCCTGGAGTTCTTTGGGTATCCCACAAACTTACACAGTACTGAGCGTGCCTCGAGCTTGTCTGCATGCTGTTTTTTTACAAAAGCTGGACATCCCCATATCTTAAGATACTTAAGACAGGGTTTCTTCCCACTCCACATCTGATATGGGGTGGTAGGCACAGTCTTGGTTGGAGCCTTGTTCAAGAGATATGCAGCTGCTTCTAGTGCATAACCCCAGAAAGATTGCGGTAACTCAGCCTTACTCATGATGCAACGAACCATATCCAATAGGTTTCGATTCCTCCTTTCAGATACACCGTTGTGTTGTGGTGTGTATGGAGGAGTACGCTGAGAGAGAATTCCATTCTCTTTTAAGTAGTCCAGAAACTCGGCACTCGAGTATTCACCACCTCGATCAGATCTCAGTGTCTTTATACTTTTGCCTGTTTGTTTTTCAACTTCATTCTTGTATTCCCGAAATTTCCCAAAGGCCTCGGATTTGTGCTTCATTAAGAAGACATGTCCATACCTAGAGAAATCATCTGTGAAAGTAATGAAGTATGAATAACCACTTCGCGCATGTGTAGACATTGGACCACACACATAACTGTGTATGAGTCCCAAGAGCTCGCTCGCTCTTACTCCGTGTCCAGTGAACGGAGTCTTTGTCATCTTTCCCATGAGACAAGATTCACAAGTGGCATAAGACTGATACTCGAACGGATTCAAGTATCCCTCTTTATGTAACTTAGTTAATCGTGTCTCATTAATGTGACCCAGTCTACAATGCCATAAGAAAGCCTGAGTTGTTTCCGGAGACTTTCTTTTAAGTGTGTTCTGGACACTAAATATCTTAACTTGATACAATACGTATATCCCGTTATTTAATGTACCTGACCCAATCAGAACTTGATTTAGGTAGATGTCTACTACATCACTTACAAAAGTAAATTCATATCCTTCCTTAGAAAGTAAGGATACAGATATGATATTACAAGTCGCACCTGGTACATACAAACAGTTACGCAAAAATCAATATCTGCCGAGTTGTCAGTCCAAGATGATATTCCTCTACGGATTCAGCATCCATGCCCATTTCGTTAGCAACCCTGAGAGTCATATCACCTTTCCTGATAACCCAACGGTTTCTCAGAGCCTGTAATGAATTACAGATGTGAGATCCTGATCCTGTATCCAATACCCAGGAAGTAGGGTTAACTGACATACAGTTCTCTATCACAAACACACCCAAAGCCGAAGCCACAACATGTTTCGAATTCTGGCTACTGGCATTGCTAGCCCTGCAATCTTTCTGCCAATGTTCATTCCCGTTACAATAGGAACGTCCCACTTTTACTATATCGAGTCCTGAAACTTTTGCCCTTGCTTTTCCTTCTTCTTCCCTGGTTTCCTTCAGGGTATAAGCAGAGTGCAGGGACAGTAGAATTAAGGCAGTACTTGACCCATTCTCCAACGTGGTCTCCAGGTCCGTGAGCTCAAAATAGCTGGTCTCTCTAAGGACGTTTCCCCTTACAGATGACCCGACGGCCAACCTCGCTTGAAGCAATTTGTTCGAGGTCTCATATCTTGCGATACGTGATTGCTCTCCATATAAATCTTTGTTATGGAGGAAGATAGAAACTGAGTCCATCTTCTCGTGCTGCCTCTGGTTTGCACCATCAACTGAGGCTAACACGAGGCACTTGGCTTTTGCACAGTCTTTTTCCGATGTCCTATGGATATAAATATCCGTGACAGGGGAAACAGAACCTGAGACGGCAAGGGTTTGATTAGTTAAGAGGTGTCCCAGCTTGTCATGGGCAATGGACATCTGGACAGTCCTTTGCCAGTCAAAACAGTTAGATTCAGTCATTTTATTATCTAGATGTAACCTATGTCTGGTCACTGGGTCGTTGCAATTAAGGGAGAGAGAAGAAAACACTCAGCATGATGCTTCTTGCAAGTTTAGATTGGTTTTTAATTTATCTAAACATGATGGCTCCCACTGTCTCTCGAATCCCTCCTCAAACCATAAAGGAAGAATTAGTCAGGATCAATCTCACCGTACAATACTTGCTTAACCGTTCGGCCAGGCTGGTGTCGGTACTTCGAGGGAGGTTTTCCAACGCTTTCGCGAAGTTCCTTAATTAAATAACCTCTTTTCCCTGTGGGTGTAGCCCCACTAAAACCATTCTAGGCACCTACTTGGTTTATAGCATTGATCGTTAAGTGAGAAAGTTCCGGAGTAGTAGCATATACTCACAGTAGGATCAGGATCCAAATATCATCGTGTGATAAACTGAAGGAATCCTACCAGAATCATCATACTCCAAATGGTATGCATCGCTAGCAAGTTTCAGTTCTCTTGAAACTCCCGATATGGATTTTTGCCCCATGCTCTTATGACCTTGACGAAGGTCAACAAATCATAAGTCACATGTCAAGTTCTACCCGTCATTGTCCAGGTTAATTTGAACCCACCCGTATATACCCTTGACGAAGTTCAACAAGGTAATACGATTGTCCCAAACCAACGCATCTATCTTTGCTACATATGAAAACCCAACAGCTACTAATCACTATGCCTTGACGAAGGTCAACAAACATAGCTTGAATACTATTGAATATTCATACGAAACGATGGAGGGCTACGAACGGTTTTGGCGAAACCTTGAACGTAGTGAACTTGATATAATCGAAGGAACCTTGATAGCTTTTAAAAATAGTGGCTTAAGCTCCGCATTTTAAAAGTTATTTTTGAAAAGAAACCGAGTGGTTTTTGAAATTGTTCCAACGACTTTTACTTGGTTTATTTTTCTTGCAGTAATTTTAATGCGTCCCATCAATTAATCCTACCATTGCAGAAAACAACGAAAATATGACGTACACTTATGCCATCCCCATTCGCCATGGGGCCCCATCATTACCCGTTAGGTTACCTAACTAACGACAGAGCGGGGGCTGGACTAGCGCGGATACAAAACATAAGCAACGCCCAAATAGATATCATATATAGATATACTCATTCGTCACATGCAATGATAGCCATTCCAGATCACAGATGAACACATTGGATATACTAGGAATCCGCAATTAATACGAGCCGGTAAAGAAAAGCAGATTACACGGTCGCGATGAATAGCCATTACCCCACCCTAGACCCCTACGGGTGCGGCAAACTACCCTCCAAATATCCGAAGCGGAGCAACCTCCCTCAACGACGTGAGTGTTAGTTATATGTATGCCCTAGAGGCCATTTCTATACCCTAGGATGTATATTGTAGTGGATGCTTGGACATATATAGGAAGGACTTTCTTGCTCGACATGATAGTAAGCTATCTGGTTGCTCTTTACCTTAACGTGTACACTGATTGTCTCTCTGTTACATGTTGGTAAAGCCCTTAGGATGTGTACTTGACTACCTGGACTATGATGCAGATCATAGTAGTGGGGACATGGTAGTCCATAAGTACATCCTTCAAGGTCCCTAGTCGTGGGTGTATCGAGATGGGGCATCGATATACCAGAGTAGACTAGCGTATACCTTCTCGACCCATGAAGATGGGCGATGGATGATCCAATATCCATTGGTGTTTGACATCAGAGATGATATACGGGTGCTCAGTGGAGACTGGGTACACTGGAAGGACTCGCCGAGAACTCCCAGATGGTATTATACCTTACGTCAGATGGCAGTTCTCTAGTGACACCGGTATAGGTTAGTCTGTAGACCCGAGATCGTAATAAAGTCTTGTGTGATTCCCACTGTGCTTTGATTTCCACCTTACCACGTCCAAGAGGGTGTGCTAAACGGTGGTTTTTGGGTACAGTCCCGAATCACATGGAGGCAATGAGCGATAGGAGGGGATTCGTCTCTCCCGGTATAGGGAGTTGATGTTGCGCTGTGTTCGATTGCCTATAACCGGAAATCCCTGGCCAGGGTTGCTGAGATTTACTGGTAAGTGTTACCAGTAGTTTCTCGAACTGTTATAGACCTCATATCGACACGACTTATCGAGATACTGGGGTCTGACGTTTACCACCCCTAGGCGAGATATGCGACATATCAGACGAACAGACCGGACTGTACGGTAAATGTTACTCGTTGGATTCACAGGAGTGTGAGCGGGCTTGCTCGTCGATCTTCTGATCACTCAATACCCGGGTGGCCGTTACGTTTAGCAGACCGCTTGCGGCTTGTAGGTGTTTGATATGATCATCACCAGCTGCCGGCGTATTGACGAGTCTTTAGAGTCCTACACAGAGGTTTCCTGGCTCAAGCGAAACGAAATAGGAGCGCATATGAGATATGTGCGGGACCGAGAATAATGCGTGTATGTGATACCGTATTCTATTCTCATGATGAATGTATCGATTGGTGGTATGTGATATAACCTGGTTATCGAATCGAGGATTGATTCGATAAGTCGATACATTGGATATTAGTCGGTCATATGCGATGTGACCGGATCGTTAAATCAAGTGTTGATTTAATGATTTAATGTATAATTATATATTTGATATATTACTTTACATTAACTAATATTGGTTCACTTAAGATTACTTTCTCACTTGAATGTGCACATTGTATATATGATATAGTTTTGTGCACTAGTTTGTATGATGTTTGATGATACATGCAAACTTGGGTGTGTATGATTAAACCATGATTAAGTTAATGGTTAGGGTTTGATTTACTTATTTATTTATTTATTTCTTTTCATTTATTTTTGGAGAAGAAATTAAATGGTTGCTACTTTTGTTTTTTGTTGAAGCTTCATGAAGGTTTGAAAGCTTGACCATTTTGTTTCTTTCCTTAACCCTAACCATTCACCAAACCCTTGTTTATTCTCTACACTTAACCATGGTTGCATTATGATAACCATCACTTGTTTTTTTATTATTCATAATTCTTTTTCTTTCTTCTTCTTCATCTTCTTCATGAAGAGAAGAAACCATGGCTAGAAAATTCTAAGTGATGATTCCAAGTGAGAAATCCAAATCCAAAGTGAACCCACTTCCTATTTCTTCATCCTCTACCACTTGCCAAGTAGTATAGGGTGTTTTCTTCACAAGTTTCATGACTTGGTGAAGTTGGAGCTTGATCTTGTGTTGCCTCGACGTAGATCATCTTCGGCATCGAAGTCGACGACCTAGCCCGCCCATTTCTCCGATGAAGCCGACGCTAGTGCCCGGGATCCGATGATCGCATCGAGGGGACATCATCACGGAACTATGGAGTTGGAGGACCGGATCTAAAAAGGTTGTATTCACTTCCCTTTTAGCAGTAAAGTTGTTTACTACTTGTAGTTTCGCGTATTCTCTAGTTAACGATCTATATTAGGGTTTCTCGGCACCGGAATTTTTTGAAATTGGCATGGTTGATGCCTTGTGGGACCTCCTTAGTGTGCCTGGGAACCCTACAGTTGTATCAGAGCCTAGCTAGAGCTTTAGGCGAAGTATAGACGAAGTTCGAAGTCCGATCGAACCCGTAAAACCCGACAAAACCCTTCTCTGTAAATTTTTCAAAACAGTGAATTTTTGTGAATTACAAATTCTCAGAAAAACAAGCAGGAAAAAATAAGAATTACTGTGAAGTACGGTCGACTAAGTCTATAATTTGACCGTGGAACCACGGCGAAACCAAGGGTTTTGTGGCGGTTCCGCGGCCAAAATTTGGACTTAGTCCCTGAAATTTCATATATTTATTCTTAGGTCCTTTCTTGGTAATTTTTTATGGGAATTTTTTAATTCCACTCAAGTGTTGAGTTTTCTAGGGTTTATTGGGGACTCGTTAATTAGATCGGATAATTTAACTTCGTTTATGTTTTTCCGGATAATTCAGAATATGTTAAAAAGTTCGACTGGATATAATTACCCAATTTTTCCCCTGCCGGAAATTTTCCAAGTGTTGGATTTTTCCGTGGTTTAAGAACGTTCTAAGTAGTTGAAGTAACGCGATGGACCCTCTTGAAGACAACAAAGCTTAACTCGATTATGTGACCGTCTTGAACTGCCCTTTGAACCTTAGGGTTTGGGGCAGTACAACATGCTACATGTGAGGCGTTGGCTTGACCCTTCTATGGCTGGACTGTTGGTACTATGGCATGAAGTGAATGTTTTTTAAACTTATTTCATGTGTTGAGTTATTTCGGGAAAACTTGGGTGTTTGATTGTTCGATAGGAAAATTTAACATTTTCTATTTATCTGGAATGTGATACAATAATTGGAATTCACAAGTAGTTATTAGATAACTGAATGAATGTTATAAACACAGCACTTTAGTCTCGCTTGATCGGTTGCCACGCAATTTTGATGTGATCAAAAGTCTGTCGCAATCACGTAGCGTATACGGATACTCGCCGGGTAAACTTAACAGACAGCCACGCCCCATAGCCCCGACCAAGTGACTGTAGGAGAACCTCGTCGCCGTAAGCATCCATTCGGGTGCTCGCGACAGCGGTGTTCCGCCATGGTGCACTTCGTCGACGGCGTCGGGGGTGCGGCCGCCTACTAAAGTTTGCGACGAGCATTCGATCAGGATGTAGGGAATCTTGTTGAATTGCCCGACTTGATATTGAAAAGTCTTTTCAATAATGAGACTAAAATGCGGGGTTTATAATTGTTAGGCATGCGATGTCTGAGGAATTCATTTGGTTAGGCATGCGATGCCTAAAGAGTTTGCGGATTCCAACTGTTGTAGTTTTACACTTTCTTTTCTGTGACCGTAAGTGTAATATGTGATATCGCCGGTTTCGTTGCTATATGTCATGTGATGTTATGTGTTGCTGGATATGTTATATTGGATCATCGTGTTTGAATAGCCGGGGTTTTTTTATATGAGATGAGTGTTTTTCATTTTCATTCATGTAAAAACTTGTATGTAATATTCTTTTATTGGGGCAATTCTAGGTTGCGGAAGTTGTCACCGTTGATGTATATTATTTACTTTTCCGCACTAGGATAGACCCAAGGAGGAGGGCACAAGTAACCGGGTTCTGGAGTCCAGTGGGAGACCAACTCGAGGAGTCGAGTCCGGGTCTCCTAACTCTAGAATTGGTAGGGTTTCTTGCCGCTCTCGTAGGGGTCAAGGGGTGTGGGTTTGGCTATTCATCGCGACCGTGGAATCCGTGTTTTATACAGGCTCGTATTGAAAACACGGACGTCCTAGTAAATCCAATATTTCATATGATTCTTCTGCTGCGATATCTGTGATGTGATCATTTGATATGTTCTGTGATAGATACTGTATATAGTATATATGATATATTATATAGGCGTTACTTATGTTTAACACCCACGCTATCCCTGCCCCGCTCTGCCGTTAGTTACCTAACCTAACGGTGCACGAGGGGACATCGAGGCGAATGTGGATGGCATAAGTGTACATCGTATTTATCTGTGATGTTTAGGTGATTTAAATGATGTGACTTTATTAATGTGATTAATGAAAGAAAAGAAACCTAAGATGTTGTGGAATTGAATTTCAAAAATAAAACAGGTAGCTACAGTTCTTGCTTTGCATCGCGGTGTTCCTTGTAGAACATCTTGCACCTTATTCGATGAGGAAAGGGCCGAGATCCCTTCACCGGGAGTGACCCCTTTAGAAATAACTGGC
The DNA here is from genome assembly GCA_030015575.1 of Agapanthus africanus. Taxonomy (NCBI): domain Eukaryota; kingdom Viridiplantae; phylum Streptophyta; class Magnoliopsida; order Asparagales; family Amaryllidaceae; genus Agapanthus; species Agapanthus africanus. The sequence goes on along the minus strand of JASDDO010000006.1, from coordinate 123,627,068 downwards.
AGATGCTACACACTCGGTTTGTATTTTAATTGCTTCTATAGTTTCTGCTTTTCACAGTGATATATATGATATATCCCGCACCTCATTCGACGAGGAAAGGGCCGACGATCCCTTCACCGGGAGTGACCCCATTAGCAAAACTAGAAAAGCCTAAAAAACACTCCATTTTAAAAACATTTGATTCTACAACGATATCAAGTTCATTACGCAATAGGTTTTCAGAAAAACCTGCCGTAGCCCTCCGTCATTTCAGATAAGTACTAGTTAGTATTCGTGCTGCGGTTGTTTGGTCTCCGTCAAGGCATAGTGTACGGTAGCTAAGTAGTACTTATCTGCTAGAATATGATACGATTGGATTAGGGTATTCGTAAGGCGTTGTTTGGCCTCCGTCAAGGGTCATGCGGATGGGTTTAATTCAATCAGGAAATGACGGGTTGAACTTGACTAGCGGACTATGGGTTGTTTGGCCTCTATCAAGGTCATAGGACGCTAGGGGAAAAATATTATCGGGAATTTAAAGTGTTGAAATTTGCAATGAGATTGCATACCTTCTATGTGATAGTTGGATCCCGATACCCGCTGCGAGTAATTATTACTCCTGGGAGAGTTTTACACATTACAATTAGCCGATCAAGTAGGTGTCTAGAAAGGTGTCAACGGGGTTACGCCTCTGGGAAAAACGAGGTTTACATTAATTAGGTCCGTGCGAAAGCACGAGGAACCTCCCTCAAAGTACCGACACTGGCCTGGCTGAAAGATTTGCGAACTTGTAGCGTGTAATTAATCCCGGCTAGTCTTTCCTTTTAGGGTTTGAATGAAGATTTGATAAAAACAGTGGGAGCCATCCTGATTAGATAAAATAATAACCAATCTGATCTTGCAAGAGCATACGCTGAGTGTTTTCTTCTCTCTCTCTCCAAGTAACGACCATGTCACGCCTTAATAAAGATAATAATACTGATATTTTGACCGAACCCGCTTGTTATACTGAGCTGGGGAACGTTGGTCCCGCTCCAACTTATAATTGTTATAAGACCGAGCAGGAAATAGGGGATTACCAGAATTCCCGTGCCGCCCAAACGAAGAAAGTGCATACTGATGCATCAACTTCGGGTGTGTTCATTACAAAGAACTGTTTCTCGGTATTCTTTACGTCCTGGGTATGTGATACCAGATCAGGATCCTGCATGTGTAATTTGTTATATGGGCTACAAATAGGTAAAGAACTGAGAACGGGTGATAAGTTTCATGAGGCAGAAAACGGGGCAAGTGTTGCAGCCAAGTCTGTTGGTCACTGTCACCCTGTATTACCGATACATTGATTCTGAAAAAATGCTATTAGATACCGAACCTGATGTACAAAATCATATCAGTCTCTTTATTAGTAAAGAAATGATAAAATTTTGTATTGTTGGACAACGTTTTCAACATTTCCTATATCAAAAGTTGATCAGTTCAGGCACGTTATCTAAAAGCATCGATGTTCTAAATCAAACTACGGTTCTTAGTATATAGAACACACACAAGAGGAAGAGTTAAGAAATGAACGAATCCTTCTTGAGGCATTGTAGACTAGGTCATATCAATACGACCCGAATGGCTGATGTTACATTTGGATGCATATTTAAATTAGTTTGAATTTACATCTTGTGAAACTTGCCAGTCATGTCACAGAGATAAGATGACCATAGCTCCGTTTACTGGAAACAGAGAATGAGTTAGTGAACTCTTGGGATGATACATGTTGATGTATGTAGGTCCTCTGTCTACACATGCCAAGACCGGTTCTTGGTACTTCATTACATTCTCTGATGATCTCTCAAGATTCAGACATATGTTCCTGTTGAAATACAAGTCCGAACCTTTTGAGATATTCACAGAATATGATTTAATAGTAAAGAACCAAAATACGGGTATAAGTATTATGTCTTTTGATGTGATCGAGGAGGAGAATACTTGAGCACGGAAATCCTTGACTATTCTAAAGGAGAATGAGATTCTCTCTCAGAATTACTCCTCCGTATACACCATAGCACGATGGTATATCCGGGCGGAGCAGATACACCCTATTTGATATGGTGTGCTCTATGATGAGTAGTACTGAGTTACCTTTTTTCCTATTGGGTGTTATGCACTTGAGAAGTTGCATACCTATTGAATAGGGTTCCAATCAAATCAGTTGCCTACCGCTTCATATGTGATATGGAAAGGGAAGAGCCCATATTTTAAGTTAGTTAAGATTTAGGGTTGTCCGGCCTATGTCTAAAAGCAAAATCCGGACAAGATCGAGGAAAGGTCAGTTCTGTAGAACTGGAAACATTTCAGCTACACAAACTACTGCAGATGATTTGATAGAACCAAAGGATTCAGTAGATTCCAACGAACCTCAGCCTCTCCGCCGATCTAGTAGGGTTCCTCACCCACCTGAGAGATACTTCGGTTGCTCTATGACAGTGGGAGCGAGGATTGCATCATGAGATGATGACCCAACTAGTTTCGAGCTGGCCATCAGGAGTGGGACTCTATAAGAATGGCTGGATGTTTATCGATCTGAGATGGAATCCTTATACACAAACAAAGTATGGACTTTGGTTACTATATATGAAGGGTTAAATCCCCATCAGGAGCAAGTATATCTTGAGAACATTACTTGGTGTAGATGGAAAATTTGAGACTTTCAAAGCTAGACTTGTTAAAGGTTTTCGTCATCGACCAGGCGTGGATAATGATGAAACCTTTTTCCAGTGGCTATGCTTAAGTCCATCCAGATCCTACTTGCCATGGCTACATACCATGACTACGATATCTGGCGGTTGGGTGCCATGACTGCTTTTCTAAATGATGTTTTAGAAGAGAACGTCTATAAGTAAACAGCCAGAGGGGTTCGTAAACAGTGGGAGCAGCGGAAACGTGTGCAAGATGTTTTATGTGATAAAGCAGGCATCGCGGAGTTGGAACATCTGTTTTGATGAGTTAGTCAAAGAGTTTGACATCATCAAAATGGTAGATGAACCTTGTATATACAAAAAGGTAGTAGGGAGTATGGTAGTGATCTTCGTAGAGTACGTGGATAACATACTCTTGATAGGGAAGGAGTTTCCTATGCTACGCTCGATCAATCTCCGCTTATCACAATGATTCTCCATATAGGATCAAAGTGATACCTACTAAATCCTGGGTTTTGGATCTATGAGATAGATCTAGTTGGATATTAGGATACTCACTAGTTGTAGTGCGATGGTATCTGTTGATCCTGGGGAGAATCACTGGAATGGTTCCAGGGTGATAAGGACGACTGAATGTCAGTCGCAGGCATTGTATTTACCCTCAGTAATGGGACGGTATGTTGGAAGAGTTCCAAGCTAGATACCGTGGCATACTAGACGATAAAGGCTGGATACATCGCTACTTAAGATGCTACCAAAGAGGCAGTCTGGATGTATATTTGTTCATGAGATGAACTTAGTTCCTCCCATTGTGTGACAATGGAGTTGTGGCTGATGCCAAGGAACGTCCGTCCCATCAGTGATCCAGACATATTCTAAGGCAGCATCACCTGATCATGGAGATGGCTGATCTCCAAGGTGATCGAGGTTAGGAGAGTAGACTCAGAGGACAACACGGCGTATCTACTCACAAAGGCCTTTTCCCAGAGAGAGACTTTTATAGGATGGTTGAGTATGAGATACTACAACCACTGCTACAGATGGCCCTAGTGCAAGTGGGAGATTGTTAGTTATATGTATGCCCTAGAGGCCATTACTATACATAGGATGTATATTGTAGTGGATGCTTGGACATATATAGGGAGAACTTTCTTGCTCGACATGATAGTATGCTATCTGGTTGCTCTTTACCTTAACGTGTACACTGATTGTCTCTCTGTTACATGTTGGTAAAGCCCTTAGGATGTGTACTTGACTACCTGGACTATGATGCAGATCATAGTAGTGGTGACATGGTAGTCCATAAGTACATCCTTCAAGGTCCCTAGTCGTGGGTGTATCGAGATGGGGCATCGATATACCAGAGTAGACTAGCGTATACCTTCTCGACCCATGAAGATGGGCTATGGATAATCCCATATCCATTGGTGTTTGACATCAGAGATGATATACGGGTGCTCAGTGGAGACTGGGTACACTGGACGGACTCACCGAGAACTCCCAGATGGTATTATACCTTACGTCAGATGGCAGTTCTCTGGTGACACTGGTACAGGTTAGTCGGTAGACCCGAGATCATCATAAAGTCTTGTGTGATTCTCACTGTGCTTTGATTTCCACCTTACCACGTCCAAGAGGGCGTGCAAAACGGTGGTTTTTGGCTACAGTCCTGAATCACATGGAGGCAATGAGCGATAGGAGGGGATTCGTCTCTCCCGGTATAGGGAGTTGATGTTGCGCTGTGTTCGATTGGCTATAACCGGAAATCCCTTGCCAGGGTTGATGAGATTTACTGGTTAGTGTTACCAGTAATTTCTCGAACTGTTATAGACCTCATATCGACACGACTTATTGAGCTACTGGGGTCTGACGTTTACCACCCCTAGGCGAGATATGCGACATATCAGACGAACATACCGGACTGTACGGTAAGTGTTACTAGTTGGATTCACAGGAGTGTGAGCTGGCTTGCTCGTCGATCTTCTGATCGCTCATTACCCGGGTTGCCGTTACGTTTAGCAGACCGCTTGCGGCTTGTGGGTGTTTGATATGATCATCACCTTCTGCCGGCGTATTGACGAGTCTTTAGAGTCCTACACAGAGGTTTCCTGGCTCAAGCGAAACGAAATAGGAGCGCATATGAGATATGTGCGGGACCGAGAATAATGCGTGTATGTGATACCGTATTCTATTCTCGCGATGAATGTATCGATTGGTTGAATGTGATATAACCTGGTTATCGAATCGAGGATTGATTCGATAAGTCGATACATTGGATATTAGTCGGTCATATGCGATGTGACCGGATCGTTAAATCAAGTGTTGATTTAATGATTCAATGTATAATTATATATTTGATATATTACTTTACATTAACTAATATTGGTTCACTTAATATTACTTTCTCACTTAAATGTGCACATTGTATATATGATATAGTTTTGTGCACTAGTTTGTATCATGTTTGATGATTATTGCAAATTTGGGTGTGTATGATTAAACCATGATTAAGTTAATGGTTAGGGTTTGATTTACTTATTTATTTATGTAACGTCTTCAAAATAATAAAATATGATTTTTGGGAAATTTTATAATTTAATATTATTTTAATGAATATTTTAATATTCTGGTATAATTAAATACAGATAAATGGGGAAAAATTATGGAAAATTCTAAAATAAGGTATTTTAAGGAATTGCCTTGTTTTCTGTGCATGCCCCCATTTCCTCTAGTTTTGACCCTGAGTATGTCTAGTTTTGACTGATTCCATCTAGGGTGAAATCTGGGTTGATTTTCCTATGTTGGTGTATAATTTGGGACTTGTTTTAGCATGGATTTTGGTATTTGGTGATTCATTCCTGTCGGGTGGCGTTTGGACGTCAACGACAAGTGGATTTTGATTGTGTTTACATGCGAGTCGATAGGTTTTTACCTATGCGGGTAGCGTGCGCTATTTTGGTTTCCGATGTGATTTTCATGTGCTATAGCATTGTGATATACTTGTAGGTACCCCGCGTGATGTTGAGGCAAAGGAGGTGAAGATAGCGACATCGGCTTTGGCACACGAGAAGCAAGGTGAGTAGATTATATCTACAGGGGGAAGTCGGGTGGATGGCGTATAGCACCCCCGCAGTCCGTAGATAGATTATTATGTAGTTATCGTGATATTAGGTGTATTATGGATAGTACAGGGTTAGAAGTGACTAGTGCAGTTCATAGTCGCGAACCCTAGGATAGAATTACACCTATACACACACCCTTGCTTATCACTTGTACTTGCACTATGATTGATGATATGTGATGACTTTGGAGATGAGTCGATGATGTGGGCTTGGTGCCCTGGGATCGGTGATTTGATACGATTCATATGTGGGATATGACTTGTGATTCTTGCAGGCTTGGGATATGTGTTTACCCCCGCATGCATACTTTACTGATGTTACCGTTTTGTACTAGACATAGAGTAGTACTCCAGACTATATGTTCTGATGATGGTGATATCTGTTATGTGATGAGACAGTGAGATGTTGACCCCTACCCAGCTTTTGGGGATGCCGTACGATGATTTACCGTACGTGCCGATATTGATGATAGATCCGCACTCATAACTCGAGGATATCTTATGATATGACATTGAGGCGAGATCACCGACTATATATCTTTATATATATACCGACTCAGATTTAGGTGGTTTCCACACCTACCCCTCCTGTTTGACCTGATACTTAGGTGTAGTTGCATAGTAGATACTTCACCGTGGTGTTGACTACTAGATTTCTGCATCTTCATGCTATTCGCATTGCTGGCATATGTTCATTGCTATATTATTATCATGCTGTTAGGACACCAGCACCATTATCGATGATGCGTATGTTCCACGTACACTATTTGCCGGCTCACACACTTCATCATCGATAATTGCCATGCCACTACACTGTAGTACTATTGCATTCATGAGATGATTCTTCCTTCGACATATGCACATTACTATTCCATGTTGCATGATTTCCGATATGATTACTGTTCTTTACATGTCGCATACGTCATGGATTGACTGCATAGCACATCGCATTGGATTTACTTCCTGATGTTGGATTTTCATGTGATTTCTGGTTTTTGAGGACCGTGGGGTTATTTAAGAAAAGAGGCACTTTTATGAAAACCCGGTACCTCGTGATATGATATTTCGGTGCGTCCACCACGCGTTTTCTCGGTGCTGAGACGTGTGCTTGAAACCCGATTCGAGGAGGTGATGATCCGTTTGCGGGTTCGTGGTGGGCCCGGTATGGTTCCCCTCGGCGAGATTATCGATGGGTTTGCCGATTGAGCCTGGAGGCGGGCGAGTACCTACCGGTGATTGTATTTGAGCTCGGCGGATATCTGGAGGATACCGGCCGCAGTCGAGAGATGGGCTGACCCGTACTGCCGGGGGCCGAGGGCCGATACCGCAGACGGAGCCCAGAGATGGACATGGGTTGACTCGTACTGCCGGGGGCCGAGGGCCGATACCGTCGACGGAGCCCCATATGGATGAGGATTTACGTGTCGATGCTAGGCACGGGTTTTCATGATGTTTTTCCATGATATTGTTGATATCCTCATACTTGCATACTTGATACTTATCGTCAGTGGGTGACGAGTGGACGGGTTCCACATACATACAGACATGGATTATATACAGACTTGGATCATATACAGACTGGTTTTACATTGATCATACTTTATTTGTATATATAACAGGGTATGAGGGCGCTGTTATATATACCCTTACACCAATATTAGTGGTATGGGACGCTAATATATGTGTATTGATATCATTGATATTTCTTCATGGTTACTTCATGCAGACATACCTTACACTGATGACATGTGATTACCTGAGTACCTGGCACTACATACATGATTAGATGTTACCTTGCCACCCTATTACACTCAGATGTACTCTTGTGGATTATATTATTGATCGTTGACTTAGGTTTATGTCTTGCATTCGGTTTCTGCTTGTAGATGTTTCTATTCACGAGTTGGCAACTCACCCCCGTTGTGCCACAGTTCTTGCAGGTTCTGCCGTACAGGTTCTATTGCGGCATTTCTGGCACCCTTTCTTCTTGCGGGTGACTTGCTTTGGTAGGTGGATTCTTTCGCATCAAGAACCATCATTGTATTTATTTATTTCATTGTATCTAGAATTTCCATCAACCAAAACTTGTATTGTTTCAGACCTAGACTAGTGATGTATTATTTCGACCTTAGAGTCGCGCTTAGTAGTATTGCGTTTTTTTTCTTATTGCTTTTGAGTTTTCTTTGGATTTGATCCTCGCCACTAGGCGTTGTATATTATTGCTGCATATGTGGTAGTGACCGTCGATTGACGAAGAGCTAGCTCCCGCTTGGGGATGCCATTATCATTGCATACATATTGTTATACTTGTTGTACCCCATTCGGGGCCAGTTTTTCAAAAGAAACTATGCCGAAATTTTTAGAAAAGACTTTATTGTTTTCAAAACGTACCTTCGGCTTAGTTATTTAAAAACCTTGATTTCAAACCTGTATTTCTTCACTTCTTTAAACCAGTTTTCTTTACTTATTCTCAAAAATGGTTTTAGATTTCTGGGCTTTTGGCTTACTTGGATCAGATGGAGTCCTATAGGCTTCATATGGTTCAAGGGCCAGTCACGTGCTCTTTCGGGTCGTGACAAAGTTGGTATCAGAGCGCTAGGTTGACCTTGGTTCGAGTCTGAGTTTGACTATGTGGAGCCTAGGGCGTTGTTTATATACGAAACTTAGGCTTGACCTTACGGAACTTAGACTTGGTCGAGGGGGTATTCGACCCGAACATTCGTCGTATTAGGATGACCCTTGGTTGATGGATTAGGTGACTAAAGTAGAGTGACGTACCGTTGGTATGTTCCGCGGCATACTTACGACACGCCACTCCGCCTAAGGAACCATAGGATGTACATACTTTCGAGATCAGTGATTCTCTTCATATCCTGGATTATACATCCATTTGAGATCCCCGATTCTATTAGTTTCATGATCATACCTCCATTGATGCTGTTCCTTCCTATGATCATGTATCCACTTTGGATCTGTTGTTTCCTTTCTTGCCATTGATGTGCTCTCTTTGATACTCGACTGAGGTTCCTGTCGCCATGTTTGAGCGCAGTTTGGGCTGCTGCTAGGGTTACGGCCGGTGTGAGCTCGTTTGGTACGAGGGCCGACCATTGTGTTTTCTGGTGACATGGGAACGTCTCGAGTTAGTGTTGGTGATTGTGACCTCTAGTGGAGGCGAGTGCTTGGTCTTGCACCGGATGATCGGGCCATTGTTAGAGCTGCCAGTTGAGAGAAGACTGTTGATGTACAGCATACCTCAGAGATTGTGATGTCGCCTACCGTGCAGACAGATGGACCAGCTGTGGCTGAGATTGACAGGATGTTGCTTTCGGAGCTTACGAGCTGAGATTGCCGGAGCTTTCGGGTAGTCATGCGACTGATGATAGCTAGTCTACCCGATTTGAGAGACGAAGGTGATTCGTCCGATTTTGCGCCAGAGCGGGCCCAGATGAGTTGAAGATTTCCAGTGTGGAGAGTCTTACTCAGATCTAGAGCAGACCGACTCAGAGATGACCGCTTATGTATTGCCTTTCCTGGAGGATTGAGGCGTTGTTCGGCGTACAGACGTATGAGCCAGTTGCTACTGCAAATGACGAGATATCGCCCAGATGGTTGGAGCTACTGCAGCATGAGCATGTTCTTAGAGTTATGATAGCGAGTCGCTAGTCACCGAGGATGAATGACTAGGACGTGTGGTGAGTTTGCTTACCCGATGCGAGTCATCAGGTGGATCGATTTCAGATAGAGACGACTTCACGCAGGTTCGTTGAGAGTCGATAGAGACGATCGAATGTCAGGAACCTATTTTCCAAGTTTAAAGTATACGGAAAGACATGCAGGTGATTCTATGGACCCTCTAGAAGAATGAAACCCTAACTCGACTTAATGACCGTGTGAAAGCCTTTGAACCTTCGGGTTTGCGGCGGTTCCTCGGCGCCATTAGTGAGGCTTGGGTTTGCCCTTCTACGGCTGGACCACCGACGCTGTGGCATGTACTCGATACTATTAAACTGTACCCGAGATGTGAGCTCTTGGGGGATTATGAGGATCTGGCGAGTCGATCGGATGGTTCGACATCTTCGGATATCGTGATGGGACACTGCTTGGGAGACTCCAGATGCGAGCATAGCCGTTGGAGCACAGTACATGCAGCCATGATGAGACGAGTCCGAATCAGTCGACATTGACGCAGAGTGAAGAAAAGAGTTCGCAAGATATTTCGACGAGATGACGTCCCACTCCGCTGACATCAGAGATGTGATACGCACCCCGAGGCGTGGTATGTGGATAGATCTTCCAGAAAGAAGCGCAATATGTATGCAGCCGTTCCGGAATGAGCTTTAGCTTCAGCATCGGATGACGACTTCCGGGCATTTCGGCAGGTTTGAGATTTGAGAAGGAACCTCGACAGGACCTTTCTGGAGTACGATACGAGAAGACCTAGACCAGGAGTGGTCGTATTGCGCACACCCAGCAGGACAGAGTTCGGCATTGTCGACGGGGTAGTCGACTAAGTTCGGATAAAGGAACTTACCCAGATGCGTTGCGGATTGACCAAGGACGGACGAGTGATAAGTATTCCTCCGATGGTTGGGACGTGTTCCCGAGGACCAGTTCGGCCTGACATCTTCTACGGTATGATGAAGCTACAGAGTACGCGATTTCGAGTCCGTACGAGAGACTTCAGATTGACTGCGGCCGAGAACAGTGCGGTGCATCGTAGCTTAGCATGACGCCATAATGGACGGCGATAGATACAGGTGGAACAAGAGGTTCGTGTGAGACACTGACGAGCTGTCATTGCTTCCCGTCGAGACTAGAGACCTGATATGCTTACAGAGACGTTGGGATGTGACCAGTTTCTGAGAAAATATTGTGCTGAGAACACAGGTGTCTTTTGAGCGAGAAGAGGTTGTGCAGGAAGGCCAGCCTCTGTACAGATCGGCATAGGCATGCTTGGAAGAGACCTTGAGCAGGATCCCTTCCAGGACATTGCTGCCATGATGATTGCATCCAGGATCAGATGTGTGACGTGCTTTCAGAGAGCCAGAGGCCGACGCCAGTGATATGCTGCCTTACGAGTGGTCGTGAGGTTTGACCGAGAGGTGACCAGAGAAGTGCCAGAACGGAATCGTCCCCGTTAGCACATCTGACAGGGCCGATGAGCCGGTTGACTGTGAGATTGGAAATCCACGGAGAAGATAAGGACCCAGAGAGCCAGAGGACGCCAGATCGTGAGCAAGAGGCAGGTAGATATCCTGCGCTGCTAGCAGTGGATTGCACCGACTCCTTCTCGACCTTGAAGGAGGAACTACCGACGACGGTATTTATGATTTGTGATTTTGTGATTCGATTATCACGTATTCGTCATTTTGGATTTCGGTATTTTGGGCGTTCTGTTTGCATGATTTAGTTTTGATGACTGAGTTTCATGATATTTGATTTTGTGCACCATGGTTGCACCTACTGGGTATTTATACCTTGTACATAGTTATTACTCTTGAGCTGTTGATTGCGATTTCATGCCTATTTTATGCTGGTGATTTGATTTACGTTTCCAGCAGAGTTTCATGTAATTTTAGTGTTTTGATTTTGCACTCGGTATAGCTTATATGTACTTGTAGTGCATCGATATGTGTTTCGTGCCCGCAGCTGCACACGTTTATGATTTTCTTCATATCTGGATACACTTGGTGTTGCTGCTTACGTACTTGAGTTATTGCTTGGTATTTGTGCATGGGATGCACCAGTTCTATACTTCGTGCATTTGTCGCACCAGTTTTATGTTTCTTGCGTTTATCGCATCAGATTTATATTTCGTGCCTTTGTTGCACCGGATTTATATTTTGTGCATTACGATTGCACCTGATTTCGATTTGATGCCTTTCGGTATGTCGATTTTAATTGTGATATTGATGTGGATTCTTGCACTCCGTGCTTTGGGGTTTGACTTACGCATATTCGACGTTGCTATTGGATTTTGTGATTCCGTGCATATTGAGTGCGCAGGGTCTAGATTTTCATTCGTGCATGATGGATGCACCGATTTGGATTTTCGCGCATGTTGGGCGCATATTTTGAGATACGATTTTGGGGCACACTAGATGCACTAAATCGAGATTCTTCATGCATTTCAGATGCACCTGTTTTGGCTGTCAGGCACACATGTTGTCTATGACAGATGCTTCGTGCACACCCGTTGCACCTAGATGTTGTTTTGTGCACATGTTTAGCGCATATATGGATTTTGATTTCCGTGCGTGTCAGACGCACAGGGTGGTGTTATGTGCATTTTTGGAATTTATTCCTTTTGGAGCAGTACATTTTTATGATGTGGGATATTTGCTTTCATACTGAGCAGGACTAGTCAGTGGACAGTGCCTGGATATATTTTGCATGCATCGATAGTTATCGAAGGGATTTCCGAAAAGCGAGCTATAGTCTCAGTATATACCTACGTGTCCGATATGACACAAAACGTTTTAAAAACAAGGAAACCCTTCTGATTATTTTCAAAATGGTGGAATGTACTTATTAAACAAAGGATATATATACACATATATAGTTATTTTCTTATGAGAAACGTCCGCCACTGTGCAGTGTTACGCGCATCGCACAGCGACTTAAAAAGATTTGGCATACAGTTGCATCAGCTAATTACATGTATAGATTGGGTGTCTACATGTATAGTCTTGGTCCATATCATATTGATTTTGTATTGGATTTGACATTGTGTCGTTACCATAACTCCGATGATTGCGGATGCTTGATGGAGTGTTGCTTTTGAGTTATCTGCTCAGTACTCATGCGCATGCATTGCGCTATGATGTTTTATGTATAGATGATTTCGGAGCCCCGATGACTTGGAATTTGTATTGAAATATTTTAGTATTTGGGGGTTTAAATTTAAATTCGGGGACCGAATTTTTTTAAGGGGGGTAGATTGTAACGTCTTCAAAATAATAAAATATGATTTTTGGGAAATTTTATAATTTAATATTATTTTAATGAATATTTTAATATTCTGGTATAATTAAATACAGATAAATGGGGAAAAATTATGGAAAATTCTAAAATAAGGTATTTTAAGGAATTGCCTTGTTTTCTGTGCATGCCCCCATTTCCTCTAGTTTTGACCCTGAGTATGTCTAGTTTTGACTGATTCCATCTAGGGTGAAATCTGGGTTGATTTTCCTATGTTGGTGTATAATTTGGGACTTGTTTTAGCATGGATTTTGGTATTTGGTGATTCATTCCTGTCGGGTGGCGTTTGGACGTCAACGACAAGTGGATTTTGATTGTGTTTACATGCGAGTCGATAGGTTTTTACCTATGCGGGTAGCGTGCGCTATTTTGGTTTCCGATGTGATTTTCATGTGCTTTAGCATTGTGATATACTTGTAGGTACCCCGCGTGATGTTGAGGCAAAGGAGGTGAAGATAGCGACATCGGCTTTGGCACACGAGAAGCAAGGTGAGTAGATTATATCTACAGGGGGAAGTCGGGTGGATGGCGTATAGCACCCCCGCAGTCCGTAGATAGATTATTATGTAGTTATCGTGATATTAGGTGTATTATGGATAGTACAGGGTTAGAAGTGACTAGTGCAGTTCATAGTCGCGAACCCTAGGATAGAATTACACCTATACACACACCCTTGCTTATCACTTGTACTTGCACTATGATTGATGATATGTGATGACTTTGGAGATGAGTCGATGATGTGGGCTTGGTGCCCTGGGATCGGTGATTTGATACGATTCATATGTGGGATATGACTTGTGATTCTTGCGGGCTTGGGATATGTGTTTACCCCCGCATGCATACTTTACTGATGTTACCGTTTTGTACTAGACATAGAGTAGTACTCCAGACTATATGTTCTGATGATGGTGATATCTGTTATGTGATGAGACAGTGAGATGTTGACCCCTACCCAGCTTTTGGGGATGCCGTACGATGATTTACCGTACGTGCCGATATTGATGATAGATCCGCACTCATAACTCGAGGATATCTTATGATATGACATTGAGGCGAGATCACCGACTATATATCTTTATATATATACCGACTCAGATTTAGGTGGTTTCCACACCTACCCCTCCTGTTTGACCTGATACTTAGGTGTAGTTGCATAGTAGATACTTCACCGTGGTGTTGACTACTAGATTTCTGCATCTTCATGCTATTCGCATTGCTGGCATATGTTCATTGCTATATTATTATCATGCTGTTAGGACACCAGCACCATTATCGATGATGCGTATGTTCCACGTACACTATTTGCCGGCTCACACACTTCATCATCGATAATTGCCATGCCACTACACTGTAGTACTATTGCATTCATGAGATGATTCTTCCTTCGACATATGCACATTACTATTCCATGTTGCATGATTTCCGATATGATTACTGTTCTTTACATGTCGCATACGTCATGGATTGACTGCATAGCACATCGCATTGGATTTACTTCCTGATGTTGGATTTTCATGTGATTTCTGGTTTTTGAGGACCGTGGGGTTATTTAAGAAAAGAGGCACTTTTATGAAAACCCGGTACCTCGTGATATGATATTTCGGTGCGTCCACCACGCGTTTTCTCGGTGCTGAGACGTGTGCTTGAAACCCGATTCGAGGAGGTGATGATCCGTTTGCGGGTTCGTGGTGGGCCCGGTATGGTTCCCCTCGGCGAGATTATCGATGGGTTTGCCGATTGAGCCTGGAGGCGGGCGAGTACCTACCGGTGATTGTATTTGAGCTCGGCGGATATCTGGAGGATACCGGCCGCAGTCGAGAGATGGGCTGACCCGTACTGCCGGGGGCCGAGGGCCGATACCGCAGACGGAGCCCAGAGATGGACATGGGTTGACTCATACTGCCGGGGGCCGAGGGCCGATACCGTCGACGGAGCCCCATATGGATGAGGATTTACGTGTCGATGCTAGGCACGGGTTTTCATGATGTTTTTCCATGATATTGTTGATATCCTCATACTTGCATACTTGATACTTATCGTCAGTGGGTGACGAGTGGACGGGTTCCACATACATACAGACATGGATTATATACAGACTTGGATCATATACAGACTGGTTTTACATTGATCATACTTTATTTGTATATATAACAGGGTATGAGGGCGCTGTTATATATACCCTTACACCAATATTAGTGGTATGGGACGCTAATATATGTGTATTGATATCATTGATATTTCTTCATGGTTACTTCATGCAGACATACCTTACACTGATGACATGTGATTACCTGAGTACCTGGCACTACATACATGATTAGATGTTACCTTGCCACCCTATTACACTCAGATGTACTCTTGTGGATTATATTATTGATCGTTGACTTAGGTTTATGTCTTGCATTCGGTTTCTGCTTGTAGATGTTTCTATTCACGAGTTGGCAACTCACCCCCGTTGTGCCACAGTTCTTGCAGGTTCTGCCGTACAGGTTCTATTGCGGCATTTCTGGCACCCTTTCTTCTTGCGGGTGACTTGCTTTGGTAGGTGGATTCTTTCGCATCAAGAACCATCATTGTATTTATTTATTTCATTGTATCTAGAATTTCCATCAACCAAAACTTGTATTGTTTCAGACCTAGACTAGTGATGTATTATTTCGACCTTAGAGTCGCGCTTAGTAGTATTGCGTTTTTTTTCTTATTGCTTTTGAGTTTTCTTTGGATTTGATCCTCGCCACTAGGCGTTGTATATTATTGCTGCATATGTGGTAGTGACCGTCGATTGACGAAGAGCTAGCTCCCGCTTGGGGATGCCATTATCATTGCATACATATTGTTATACTTGTTGTACCCCATTCGGGGCCAGTTTTTCAAAAGAAACTATGCCGAAATTTTTAGAAAAGACTTTATTGTTTTCAAAACGTACCTTCGGCTTAGTTATTTAAAAACCTTGATTTCAAACCTGTATTTCTTCACTTCTTTAAACCAGTTTTCTTTACTTATTCTCAAAAATGGTTTTAGATTTCTGGGCTTTTGGCTTACTTGGATCAGATGGAGTCCTATAGGCTTCATATGGTTCAAGGGCCAGTCACGTGCTCTTTCGGGTCGTGACAATTTATTTCTTTTCATTTATATTTGGAGAAGAAATGAAATGGTTGCTACTTTTGTTTTTTGTTGAAGCTTCATGAAGCTTTGAAAGCTTGACCATTAAGTTTCTTTCCTTAACCCTAACCATTTACCAAACCCTAGTTTATTCTCTACACTTAACCATGGTTGCATTATGATAACCATCACTTGTTTTTTTATTATTCATAATTCTTTTTCTTTCTTCTTCTTCATCTTCTTCATGAAGAGAAGAAACCATGGCTAGAAAATTCTAAGTGATGATTCCAAGTGAGAAATCCAAATCCAAAGTGAACCCACTTCCTATTTCTTCATCCTCTACCACTTGCCAAGTACTATAGGGTGTTTTCTTCACAAGTTCCAGGCCTAGGTGAAGTTGGAGCTTGATCTTGTGTTGCCTCGACGTAGATCATCTTCGGCATCGAAGTCGACGACCTAGCCCGCCCATTTCTCCGATGAAGCCGATGCTAGAGCCCGGGATCCGATGATCGCCGCGAGGGGACATCATCACGGAGCTATGGAGGTAGAGGACCGGATCTAAAAAGGTTGTAGTCACTTTCCTTTTAGCAGTAAAGTTGTTTACTACTTGTAGTTTCGCGTATTCTCTAGTTAACGATCTATATTAGGGATTCTCGGCACCGGAATTTTTTGAAATTGGCATGGTTGATGCCTTGTGGGACCTCCTTAGTGTGCCTAGGAACCCTACAGTGAGTAGGCCACTCGGCACTTCGAGATACCCGGTAGTTTGTGCACCCCACCTTCGGTCTATCCTAGGAGCAAAAACAGTAAAAAGAAATTATACAATGACGGCTACAACCCCGACCCGGTTGTGCGGCCAAAAATAATATTACATCAATTTATATATTACATGAATTGAAAGATAAAAGAAAGAAAAAAAAACTTCATCTCACAACCCCCGGCTATTCATCCGCGACAATCCAATGAATTCATATACACATACCAGCAACTTTACAGATCACAGATATGTATAACCCCCACTAATCGACGTATTGCAATTAGCGGACGTTCAATACATATAACACATCACAGATATATACCCGTCAGCTTAAGTCTTTAGAAGTTCGATCAAAATACGGATTTTCAAGCTCCAAAAACAATTTTTTCTTTCTGGAAAATCTGGGCAGAAAAGACATATTGTAAAAATCCTAAAATACCCCTAGAAACACACTGCAAGAAATTTGAGCCACG
Source organism: Agapanthus africanus (assembly GCA_030015575.1). NCBI lineage: Eukaryota > Viridiplantae > Streptophyta > Magnoliopsida > Asparagales > Amaryllidaceae > Agapanthus > Agapanthus africanus. The sequence goes on along the minus strand of JASDDO010000006.1, from coordinate 123,609,968 downwards.
ACCGACTCAACTCGGCCGCGGATCCGCGGCGGAACCGTGCTCCCGCCGCGGTTCCGCGGCGCTTTGAACGGTTCTGTGGACCAAATTTCTTGAATGTTTTTTAAAAAGCCTGAGTCGATTTTTGGAGTATGATTTATCATTTTTTTAACAGAATACAGAATCGACAGAAACTAGATTTTTCGGTTGTTTTTCGTGACTTTTTCTCCGATCGAACTTCTACTTACTTTGCTAACATGTTAGATAGTGTTTAACTAGGCTCTGATACCACTGTAAGTCCATGTTGCCTTCCCCGGTACTTACGGGGTTGCGGAAGTGGTTAAAAACGATTTTCAAGAGGGTGGTAACATGGACTACAAATACGGATCTTTGTTAAACAACTAACTAACAACCTACTTGAGTTTTACCTACTCGGTTACGGGGCTATACCTTTCTTGAACTCCTTCGTCTTCAACTCCTCCCGGTGTATGGATCGGCCTCATGTCGTCTTCTTGCGCCGAAGATGGATCCACCCGAAAGCTTCTACCTTTGGCTTCTTCTTCGAACTTTGAAGAAACTAGAACACTTGGCTTGCCAGGCCTTGTGAACAAGAATGAGTAGAGGATTGTTTTGGTGTCTTTTTATCTTTAAGGCAATGAGTCTCAACACATGAGAATGGTTTGCCTTGAGCTAGAGAGAGCAAGAGGAAGAGGGAGAGCTTGAGCAAGTGATGGCAAGAGAGAGAAATCAAATGAGAGAACGAGCAAGACTTTTCTCAACCTCTCTCCCATAATGCAAAAAGAATAATAATAATAATAATAATTGAGTATTATGTGACGGTTCATATCATATCAAGTGGCATTATCATTTCAGGCACTCATATTGCAAAGCATAACAAGCAAGCAAAAGTCATTGCCATGAAATGATAGCCATTGCAATGATGATGTTCAACTACTCCAACCTAGTCAACCGGTCCACAAAGTCAACATGTCAACAAAGTCAACCCCTCATCTCAACCATGACACAATAATACTTAATTAATATTATCATTAATCATATTTCTTATTCTCATTAGGGTTTAGCAAAAGTCAATGGTCAACAGTGAACAGTCAACAGTCAATAACCCCAATGAGAATCCTCTGACTCTGTCTCTCTGTCAACTGTGCATACACACCCGCATCCGCGTTCCGAGGAACACGAATACAAACGAGATAAAACCAATCCCAAAACGTACACTAGGATCTGGCTTAAACCAAAACCCGCTAGTGTTAACTGTCCGGACACCAAACGTGCACAAGTGTACGGATGTGACCGAACCTTGTCGCAAAACCATGCGACCTTTCGCAAAACCATGAGACCTCTACTCTTTTGCCTAAAGGCGAATAGCTTTCTGTGTGGGACTCTAAAGACTCGACACTACGCCGGCAGTGGGTTTAACCACAGACCGCAAGTGCCACTAGCTGTGCGTAACGGTCCCCAGGTAGATGCCGACAAGAAGACTGACGAGGTGAAACCCATCTGAACTCCTACTGAGCCTGAATGTGACAATCTCCGCACAGTCCGGTCTGTTCGTCTGATACATCGCATGGCGGGCCTAGGTGGCAGTAAACGTCAGTCCCCTAATAGCGGTACAAGTCGTGTCGGAGTGAAGCCCAGAACACCCTGAGATAACACTGGAAACCTACCAGTATATCTCGCTTGCCCTGGCCAGGGACTACTCGTGTAATGGCTCTCCTAGACACAGCGCGATGTCAACCCCCAATACCGTGAGAGACGAATCCTGTCTAACCGTCACTGCCTCCATGTGCTTCGGGATTGCACCCAACTACTACCTGTTTGCACGACTCCTTTGAGCCATGGTATGGTAGTAATCAAAGTACAGTGGGAACACACTCGAGGCGAAGTGACAGTGTCAAGTCAGCGGACTAAGATGTACTCATGTCACCTGGGAACTGATAACTGACGATAGGTATCCAACAGTTCCCTACGAGTCCTGTCCAGTATACTCGTAACCCAACGAGCACCCGCATACTATCTCCAGTACGACGTACTGATGGCTGTGGGATAGACCATCTCCCCTGCTGGGATGAGAAGCGCATACGCTAGTCTACTCTGGAGTATCGATGCCCTGTCTCGATAGTCCTATGACTAGGGACCTGTATAAGGATGTGCTTATAGATTACCCAGCCCCCACGTATGTGACTGCCATCACAACGCTGGAAATCAAGCAAAGATCCTAAGGGCTCTACTAATATGTATAAGCGATATTCTAAAAGAAACACATGCACATATTGCAGTAGAAACAAACCAAGTAGCATACTACCATTTTGAGAAAGATTGTCTATACATCTGTGAATATCCCAAGCTTCCATTAAGTAATATACAAGCTAGTATGATACAGTAATGGCCTCTAGGACATATACACTAACAATATCAAATAGGGTGTGATTGCTCCGCCCCGATACACCGACGTGCTGTGGTCTATGCGGAGAAATAATGCTGAGAGAGAATCTCATTCTCATTTGGAATAGTCCAGGAATTCCATGCACAAGTATTCTCCTTCTTGATCTCATCATAGGACATAATACTTCTACCCGGTTTTGGTTCTATACTTCTATCTTACATTCTTTGAATTTCTCAAAAGTTTCAGACATGTGTTTCAACAGGAACATGTGTCCGAATCTTGGGAGATTCTCATTGAATGTAAGGAAGTACAAAGAACCGGTCCTGGCATGTGTAGACACGGACTTCATACATTGTTATGTATCAATCCCAAGAGTTTACTAACTCTTTCTCTGTTTCCAGTAAACGGAGCTATGGTCATCTTATCATTGTGACATGACTGGCAAGTTTCATAAGATGTAAATTCAAACAGATTTAAATATGCATCTAACTGTAACTTAGCTAGTCGGGTCGCATTGATATGACCTAGTCTATAATTCCTCAAGTAGGATTCGTTCATTTCTGAACTCTTCCTCTCGTGTGTGTTCTGTATACTAAGAACTGTAGTTTGATTTAGAATGTGGATGCTTTTAGATAACGTGCCTGAACCGATCAACTCTTGATATAGGAAATGTTCAAAACATTATCTAACAATAAAAAATTATATCTCTTCTTTTACTAATAAAGAAACTGATATGATGTTGTATATCAGGTTCGGTATCTAATAACATTCGTTCAGAATCAATGTATTCTGGTAATACAGGGTGATAGTGACCAACAGACTTGGTTGCAACACCTGCACCGTTTTCTGTCTCATGAAACTTATCACCCGTTCTCAGTTCTCTACCTTTCTGCAGCCCATGTAGCAGATTACATTTGCGGGATCCTGATCCAGTATCTAATACCCAGGATGTAGAGAATTCAGAGAAACAGTTCTTTGTAATGAACACACCCGAAGAACATGCAGCATCATGCACTTTCTTCGTTTGGGCGGCATGGGAAATCTGGTATTCCCCAATTTCCTGCTCTGTCTTATAACAATTATAAGTTGGAGCAGGACGAACGTTCCCCTGCTCAATATAACAAGTGGGTTCGGTCAATACATCCATATTATTATCTTGATTAAGGCGTGACATGGTCGCTACCTGGAGAGAGAGAGAAGAAAACACTCTGCGTGCGCTCTGACAAGATTAGATTGGTTATATATTTTATCTAATCAGGATGGCTCCCACTGTTTTTATCAAATCTTTCTTCAAACCCTAAAAGGAAAGACTAGCCGGGATTAATTACACTCTACAATTTCGCCAATCTTTCAGCCAGGCTAGTGCTTTCGCACGAACCTAATTAAAATAAACCTCGTTTTCCCAGGGGCGTAACCCCGTTGACACCTTTCTAAAAACCTACTTGATCGGCTAATTGTAAAGTGCAAAACTCTCCCAGGAGTAACAATTACTCGCAGTGGGTATCGGGATCCAACTATCATATAGAAGGTATGCAATCTCATTGCAAATTTCAACACTTAAAACTCCCGATAATGGTTTTTACCCCTAGCACTTATGACCTTAACTATGGTCAACAAATCATAAGCACTAGTCAAGCTCTACCCATCATTTCATGATTAATTAGACCCACCCACATGACCCTTCACTAAGGTAACAAAGTCACGCGACTGTCCTAACTAATCGCATCATATGCGGTGTAGGAAGACATCACTTAGCTACCGTGCATTGTTCCTTGACTATGGTCAACAAACACAGCATGAATACTAAGTACTTTACTTTCTAAAATGACGGAGGGTTGCGAATGGTTTTTGAGAAAGCCTTTAACGCTTTGAACTTGATCTCGTTGCGGAATCAAATGGTTTTAAAATGAGGGTTTTTTAGGCTTTCGCTAGTTTCGCTAAAGAGGTCACTCCCGGTGAAGGGATCTCGGCTCTTTCCTCGTCGAATGAGGTGCAGGATATACACAATACCACTATGCAAAGAAAGAACTAGAAAAGCAGTCAAAAGACAAACCGAAGGTTGTAGCATCTGCTAATTATTGCTATAGAGGTCACACCCGGTGAAGGGATCTCGGCTCTTTCCTTATCGAATAAGGTGTTGGATGTTCTACAAGGAACACCGCTATGCAAAGCAACAACTAGAGCTACCTGATTTTTGAAATTCGATTCCACAACATCTTTTAGGTTTATTTTCTTTCATTAATCTCATTAATGAATGTCCCATCATTTAAGTCCACCTAAACATCACAGATAAATACAACGTACGTTTATGCCATCTGCATTCGCCTCGACGTCCCGTCTGCACCGTTAGGTTAGGTCACTAACGGCAGAGCGGGGCAGGGCTAGCGCGGGTGTAAAACATAAGCAACGTCTATACAATATATCATATATACTATATACAATATCTATCTGAACATATCACATGATCACATCACAGATAATGCAGCAGAAAACAACATATGAAATACTGGATATACTAGGACGTCCGTATTTTATTTTGAGCCCCTATAATACACGGATTCCACGGTCTTGATGAATAGCCAATCCCACACCCCTAGACCATACGAGAGCGTCATGCAACCCTACCAATTCTATAATTAGGAGACCCAGACTCGACTCCTCGAGATAGTCTCCCACTGGACCCTAGAACCCGGTTACTTGTGCTCCCCTCCTTGGGTCTTTCCTAATGCGGAAAAGTAAATAATATACAATGGAGACATCATCCTCAGCCCCGAAGTGCCCCAATAAAAGAATATTACATACATTGAATTTTACATGAATGAAAATGAAAAACACTCATCTCACATAAAAAACCCCGGTTATTCAAAAACGACGATTGAATATAACATATCCAGCAACACATAACATCACATGTTATCAACGTAAGTAAATATGCCCATCCCAATTGTCGTTGACATATAGCAACGAAACCGGCGATATCACATATTACACTTACGGTCGCAGAAAAGAAAGTGTAAAACTACAACAGTTGGAATCCGCAACCTCCTTAGACACCGCATGCCTAATCATATGAATTCTTTAGACATCACATGCCTAATTATTATAAACCCCGCATTTTAGTCTCATTATCGATAACTCTTTTCAATATCAAGTCGGGCAATTCAACAAGATTCCCGACATTCTGATCGAATGCTTGTCGCAGACATTAGTAGACGGCCGCACCCCCGGATGCCGTCGACGAAGTGCACTAAGGCGGAACACCGCTGCCACGAGCACCCGAACGGATGCTTTCGGCGATGGGGTTCTCCTACAGTCACTTGGTCGGGGCTATGGGGCGTGGCTATCTATTAAGTTTACCCGGCGAGTATCCGCGTACGCTACGTGATTGCGATAGACTTTTGATCACATAAAAATTCCGTGGCAACCGATCAAATGAGACTGAAGTGCTAGATTTATAACATTCAAATCAGTTATTTCACAACAATTTTTGGATTCCTAATATTGTCTCACAGTCCAGATAAATAGACAATGTTAAAATTTCCGATCGAACAATCAAACACCCATGTTTTCCCAAATAGCTCAACACTTGAGGGGAGTTTAAAAACATCCATTTCATGCCACGGTACCAACGGTCCAACCGTAGAAGGGTCAAGCCAACGCCTCACATATGGCACGCCGTACTGCCCCAAACCCTAATGTTCAAAAGGCAGTTCAAGACGGTCACATAATTGAGTTAAGGTTTGTTGTCTTCTAGAGGGTCCATCGCGTTACTTGAACGACTTAGAACGTTCTTAAAATACGGAAAAATCCAACACTTGGAATTTTTCCGGCTGAGGAAAAAATGAGTTATTGATATCCGGTCAAACTTTTTAACAAGTTCTAAAATTACCCGGAAAAACACAAAAACAATGTAAAAATATCCGATCAAATCAACGAGTCCCCAATACACCCCAGATGACTCAACTCTTCAGTATATTTAAAAATTCCCAGAAGAATCAGGAATCACATACGGTGGTCACTATGCAAAACGGACTTCATGAAGCTACTGTTTGGCCGCGGAACCGCCGCTAATACCATGATACGGCCGCGGTTCCGCGGCTCTTTAGAGGTATTAGAGGCACGTGTTGCACAGTAACTCTTGTATTTCCCTGCTGATTTTTGTAAGTGCACGGCGGCGCCCCGGCCGTCAATCCGACGCCGAAATGCGGAAGCGATGATTTACTTTAACTTTTTAAACCGGCACCACCGCGCACTATAAACCCGGATCGTGCCATTAATCTAGTCCTAGCGAACAAGAGAAATGATAGAGTGATATACCGATCGATCCGTGTCCTTCGGTCTTCTCGTCGTCGTCCCGATCTCCCCGTGGAATCTCCGGTCTCCACCTCGTCGCCGGAAGGGTACCACGTCGCCGGCTTCTTTTACGGGCTCCCACCTCTGAACCGAGGCAACTCGGGCACGAAGTTGGCGAGCCGACGTGCCCAAGGTTTGCTCTAGAATATGTGTAGAAAGCTATGTCTCATTTGGGGTATTGGAAGTTGCCTTTGGTGGCGGAAATGAACTTGTGGAATTTTGTGATGAACTTAGGGATTTTTGAAAGCATGAGAGAGCCAAAAATCCCCACACAAATTGGGCAGCCCCCTCTCCTTGCTTGGCCGGCCATGGCATGAGGGAATGGGAGGATAGAATGAATTAGAATGAAAAAGAAATGAGCCCAACCTAATGCAAGAGATAGCAAGGGAGATGATAACAACCAATGATCGTAATCAAAGAACCTCACTCCAAAACCCAATCATCAACTACTAGTTGTATGTATGACCTAGGGGCTAGTATTGTACAGATGATGTATATTATATTGGATGCTTGGACAAATATAGAGATGACTTTCTAGCTCGATATGATAGTATGCTATCTGGTTGCACTTTATCTTAACATGTATACTAGTCTCTTTAAACTGTCTTATAGTTACATGTTGGTAAAGCCCTTAGGATGTGTACTTGACTACCTGGACTATGATGCAGATCATACAAGTGGGGACATGGTAGTCCATAAGTACATCCTTCAAGGTCCCTAGTCGTAGGTGTATCGATACGGGGCATTGATATACCAGTGTAGACTAGCGTATACGCTTCTCGACCCATGAGATGGGCGATGGATGATCCCATATCCATTGGTGTTTGACATCAGAGATGGTATACGGGTGCTCAGTGGAGACTGGGTACACTGGACGGACTCGCCGAGAACTCCCAGATGGTATTATACCTCACGTCAGATGGCAGTTCTCAGGTGACACTTGTGCAGGTTAGTCCGTAGACCTGAGATCGTCATAGAGTCTTGTGTGATTCCCACTGTGCTTTGATTTCCACCTTCTCACGTCCATAAGGGGGTGCAAAACGGTGGATTTTGGGTACAGTACCGAGTCACATGGAGGCAATGAGCGATAGGAGGGGTTTCGTCTCTCCCGGTATTGGGGGTTGATGTTGCTCTGTGCTCGATTGGCCGTAACAGGGAAGTCCCTGGCCAGGGCTGATTCAGAGATTTGCTGGTAAGTGTTACCAGTAGCTTCTCGACCCGTTATGAACCTCACATCGGCATGACTTATCGGTTATTGGGGTCTGACGTTTACCACCACTAGACTTGATATGCGACATATCAGACGAGGAGACCAGACTGTACGGGAAGTGTTGCTGGTTGGCTCGACGGGAGTTGTAGCAGGTTCGCTTGTTCTCTTCGGATTGTTCAATACCCGGGTGGCCGTTACGTTTAGCTGACCGTTTGCGGCTTGGGGGTGATTGATATGATCATCACCCACTGCCGGCGTATTGACGAGTCTCAGAGTCCCACAGAGGAGTTTCCTAGTCCAAGCGAAACGTTGTGGTGCGCGTATGCGATATGCGCATGGACCCGATTAAAATGCGCGTATAGGATACCGTATATTGATCGGGCGGCTTGCTTTTGGTAGGGGTCATATGTGATATGGCCGGATTGATAAATCAAGTGTTGATTTATCATTTAACCATTAGCTTCTCACTTGAAATCTTTTCTTGAGTATGATGGATGTATGCATGCATGTATACTTTCTTTATAAATTCATGCACATATGGATGTGCATACATACATACATACATACTTACATCATCAATTATGGTTGCTTATACAAAGAAAATGGTGGCAATATAAGACTCACACCATGGGTTTTTTATTTGGAATATTATTGTATGTAAGCTAAAAACAAAAGGAAAAAGGAAAGGGTTCGTTTTGGATTGTTTCTACACTCTTCTTGACCTAACCTTTCTCACCCACCTTTTAACCATGGTTTACACTTCATTTTAGTTTTTAACTCAAGTACAATAATGATTCAACCATGATTTGAGATGAGAGAGATAAAAAATATATATTGATATATTTTCTATTTTTCTTTCTAAGAGTTGAACTTATCTTCTTCTCAAATTGCCATCATCTTCTTCTTCCTCTCTCATTTTGCTCTCTAGTTTTTGTAGTGAGCAATATACTCATCAAGATTGGATTTTGAAGTGAGAATAAGAACCACAACATCATTCTACACAAGTTTAGCCAACTTGTTTTGAGTGTTAGCTTCATTTCGTTCACTTGATCGGATAAAGTTGCAAGCTTGGACAAAGCGGACTCCGGGTGGATCATAGGTGACCTCGAGGAGTTCAAGCGGAGCTTTTTCAAACCCCAAGTAGCCGAGGAGTCTAGCGTAGGGAGCTACAAAGGTTGTACTCTCAGAACCCTAGCCTTTCTTTCATATGGTGATGTGAAAAATTTAGAAACCCTAATTTCTCTAGGAACGATCCGATGCTTGTTAACTTAGCACCATAAAGACTCCACCATTGGTTCATATGATGCTTCCAAACCCTTCATGAGGTGCTAGGCTAAACTTTCATTGGTATCAGAGCCGACCTAGAATATTAGGCGACACTTTAACGAAGTTAAAACTCCGATCGAACCGGAAAATACGGATTTTAAGTGCTCTCTGGACATTTTTTAAAATCTGGTTATTTTCAGAATTAAAAATATGTAAAATATTCAACAGGTAAATATAACAATTACGGTATAAAAATTATTCGATGAACAGTCATTATTGCCGCGGAAACGTAGCCTAAGCTTGCTTGGGCCACGGTTCCGCGGCCGTTCACCTCAATCACTGTATAATTTTTATACTGTAAAGCTTACTTCTGCTTGTATATTTTTTAGGGTATTTTTAATCTGTATTTAGTGCTAAAAAATTCCGGAGATGGTTTTGGACTCGTCGATTCGATCGGAATTTTGATTTCGTGACTTTTCCGGGTAAATTAGAAAGTATTGAAGTGTTTGAACGAGTATCATTTGCTCACTTTTCACGGGGTTTAAATCCTTCGGAGGTTCGTGCAAGTTTTGTGGAGGTCCCTCTAGAAGACAACAAACCTTAACTCGATTATGTGACCGTCTTGAACTGCATTTTGAACCTTAGGGTTTGGGGCTGTACGGCGTGCCACATGTGAGGCGTTGGCTTGACCCTTCTACGGCTGGACCACTACTACTGTGTCACACTCTAAGTTTTTGAACTTCGCTCAAGTGTTGAGCTTTAGGGAATCTTGGGTATTTGTTCGTTCGTTCGAAAACTTTAATACTGTCTAATTATCTGGAATGTGATGCAATATGTGGAATTCATATAGTTGGACATGAAATACGAAGTATGTGATATTTCGAATTTACGATGTCTAAAGAGTATGTGGATTCCAGATATTGCAGTTTTACACTTTCTTTTCTGTGACCGTAAGTGTAGTATGTAGTGGTATTGCCGATTGTCGTTGCTATACGTCGACGACAATCGGTGTATGCATACTTTCTTACGTTGATGATATGATATATTATGTGTTGCTGAGATATGATGTGCAGGATTGTCGCGATTGAATAGCCGGGGGGTTTTATGTGAGATGAGAGTTTTATATTTTCATTCATGTATATTCAAATGTAATGTAATATTCTTTTATTTGGGGCACTTCCGGGTTGACGTCGATGCCACCTGTGTTGTATATTATTTACTTTTCCGCATTAGGATGGACCCAAGGAGGAGAGCATAGGTGACCGGGTTCTGGGGTTCAGTGGGAGGCCATCTCGAGGAGTCGAGACCGGGTCTCCTAAACTCCAGAATTGGTAGGGTCACTTGCCGCTCTCGTATGGGTCCAGGGTATGGGCTTGGCTATTCATCGCGACTGTGGAATCCGTATTTTCTATTTTGGCTAAATACTAAATACAGACGTCCTAGTATATCCCATATTATATCTATGTTTCTGCTGCGATATCTGTGATGTGATCATTTGATATGTTCTGATGGATACAGTATATAGTATATATGATATATTATATAGGCGTTACTTATGTTTTACACCCGCACTAGCCCTGCCCTGCTCTGTCGTTAGTTACCTAACCTAACGGTGCACGAGGGGACATCGAGGCGAATGCGGATGGCATAAGTGTATGTCGTATTTATCTGTGATGTTTAGGTGACTTAAATGATGGGACTTCGTTAATATGATTAATGAAAGAAAAGAAACCTAATAGATGTTGTAGAATCAATTTTTAAAATAAAAAGGGTAGCTACAGTTTTGCTTTGCATAGCGGTATATATGATATACCCTGCACCTTATTCGATGAGGAAAGGACCGAGATCCCTTCACCGGGAGTGACCCCTTTAGCAATAACTGGCAGATGCTACACAGTCGGTTTGTCTTTTTATTGCTTCTATTGTTTCTGCTTTGCACAATGATATATATGATATATCCCGCACCCCATTCGACGAGGAAAGGGCCGACGATCCCTTCACCGGGAGTGACCCCTTTAGCAAAACTAGAAAAGCCTCAAGAACACTCCATTTCTAAACTTCACTTGATTCTACAACGATATCAAGTTCATTACGCAATAGGTTTTCAGAAAATCCTGCGTAGCCCTCCGTCATTTCAGATAAGTACTACTTAGTATTCATGCTGCGGTAGTTTGTCCTCCGTCAAGGCGTAGTGTATGGTAGCTAACTAGTGCTTATCTGCTAGCATATGATGCGATTGGATTAGGGTATTCGTACGGCGTAGTTTGGCCTCCGTCAAGGGTCGTACGGGTGGGTTTAATTCAATCAAGAAATGACGGGTTGAACTTGACTAGCGCCCTGTGGGTAGTTTGGCCTCCGTCAAGGTCATGGGACGCTAAGGGCAAAAGCATTATCGGGAATTTCAAGTGTTGAAATTTGCAATGAGATTGTATACCTTCTATGAGATAGTTGGATCCCAATACCCACTGCGAGTAATTGTTACTCCTGGGAGAGTTTTACACAGGACAATTAGCCGATCAAGTAGGTGTCTAGAAAGGTGTCAACGGGATTACGCCTCTGGGAAAACGAGGTTTACTTTAATTAGGTCCGTGCGAAAGCACGAGGAACCTCCCTCAAAGTACCGACACTGGCCTGGCTGAAAGATCGACGAAGCTGTAGGGTGTAATTAATCCCGGCAAATCTTTCCTTTTAAGGTTTGAAGGAAGATTTGATAAAAACCAGTGGGAGCCATCCTGATTAGATAAGATAATAACCAATCTGATCTTGCAAGAGCATACGTAAAGTGTTTTCTTCTCTCTCTCTCCAGGTAGCGACCATGTCATGCCTTAATCAAGATAATAATATGTTTGTATTGACCGAACCCGCATGTTATACTGTGCAGGGGAACGTTGAACCCGTTCTATCTTATAAGTGTTATAAGAATGAACAGGAAACATGGGAATATCTGGATTCTCACGCCGCCCAAACGGAGAACATGCATGTTGATGCACCTTCTTCGGGTGTGTTTGTCATTAAGAACTGTTTTTCAGGTCACCGTACGTCCTGGGTATTGGATACCGGATCAGGATCCCACATATGTAAACAGTTGCATGGGCTACGGAAAGGTAGAGAACTGGGAAAAGGTGATCATTCCGTTCAAGTAGTGAATGGTGCAAGTATTGCAGCCAAAGCAGTTGGCGAATATCACCTAGTATTACCAAGTGGTGATACTCTGATTCTAAATGAGTGCTATTATATACCGAACATGATGTGCAACATTATATCAGTTTCTTTATTAAGTAAAGAAGGATATAATTTTGTAGTAAAGGATAATGTTATGAACATATTCCTAGATCAAAAGTTGATTGCATCAGGCTCGTTACATAATGGCATATTCATTCTAAATCAAAATACAGTCCTCAATATACAAAACACATACAAGTGGAAAAGTTCAGAAATGAACGAATCCATCTTGTGGTATTGTAGACTTGGTCATATCAATGCGACACGACTGTCTAAGTTACATAAAGTTGGATATTTGAATTCGTTCAAATTATCATCTTATGATACTTGCCATTCATGTTTCAAAGGGAAGATGACCAAAACTCTGTTTACGGGACACGGAGAAAGAGTTACAGAACTCTTAGGACTGGTGCATAGCGATGTATGCGGTCCCATGTCTACACATGCCAGGGATGGTTCTTCCTACTTCATTACTTTCACTGACGATCTCTCAAGATTCGGATATGTGTTCCTAATGAAACACAAGTTTGAAGCTTTTGAGAAATTCAGAGAATATAAAAACGAAGTAGAGAACCAAACGGGCAAAAGTATTAAGATCCTTCGATCTGATCGTGGAGGAGAATACTTAAGCAATTTATTCAGAGATTATCTAAAAGAGAATGGGATTCTCTCTCAGCTTACTCCTCCTTATACACCACGGCACAACGGTGTATCGGAGCGGAGAAACCGCACCCTATTAGATATGGTGCTCTCTATGATGAGTGCAGCTGAGTTACCTATTTCCTTCTGGGGATATGCACTGGAGACAGCTGCATACCTATTGAATAGAGTTCCAACCAAATCAGTGCCTACCACTCCATATGAGACATGGAATGGTAAGAGACCATGTCTTAATTTTATTCAGATATGTGGTTGTCCGGCCTATGTTAAAACACAAAATCCGGACAAGCTCGAGGCAAGGTCTGTTCTATGTAAGTTTGTTGGATATCCCAAACATTCACGAGGGTATATCTTCTACCACTCCGAGGAACAAAAAGTGTTTGTTTCTCGACATGCCACTTTCTTAGAAAAGGTTTTCTTATGAAACAGATATGTGGTATTAAGGTAGAACTGGAAGAGGTTCCAGCAGCACAAACTATAACAGAAGACTTGGTAGAACCAGAGGATTCAGAGTACCCGACGAACCCCAGCATCTCCGCCGATCTAGTAGGGTTTCTCGTCTACCTGAAAGATACTACGGTTTTCTCATTGACGGTGGGAGCGAGGATTGCATCATGGAAGATGATGACCCAACTAGTTTCGAGCAGGCCATCACGAGTAGAGACTCAGTGAAATGGCTGGATGCAATGCGGTCCGAGATGGAATCCATGTACACCAACAAAGTATGGACTTTGGAAGATGCTCCTGAAGGGGTAAAACCCATTGGGAGCAAGTGGATCTTCAAGAAAAAGCTTGGTGTAGATGGGAAAGTGGAGACTTTCAAAGCTAGACTTGTTGCGAAGGGTTTTCGTCAAAGACCAGGTGTGGACTATGACGAAACCTTCTCTCCAGTAGCTATGATTAAACCCATCCGGATCATGCTTGCCATCACTGCATATCATGATTACGAAAACTGGCAAATGGATGTTAAGACCGCCCTTCTATACGGTGATTTAGAAGAGTGCGTGTACATGACTCAGCCAGAGGGCTTCGTAGATAGTGGGAGCAGCGGGAAGGTGTGCAAGCTTCATAAATCCATTTATGGATAGAAGCAAGCATCGCAGAGTTGGAACATCTGCTTCGACGTCGTTATCAAAGAGTTTGATTTCGTCAAAAACGTAGATGAACCTTGTATCTACAAGAAGGTGGCAGAGAGTAAGGTTGTTTTCCTCGTATTGTACGTAGACGACATACTCTTGATAGGAAATGACATTCCTATGCTGCAATCGCTCAAGCTCATCTTATCACAAAGATTCTCGATGAAAGATCTTGGTGATGCCTCCTGCATATTGGGAATAAGGATCTATAGAGATAGAGCCAAACGGATATTGGGATTGTCCCAATCCAGGTACATTGACACCATACTAAAGAGGTTTAGTATGGAAGAATCCAAGCGTGGGAACTTACCCATGAGCTCTGGAGTCACTCTCTCCAAAGAGATGTCTCCCAAGACTGATTTGGAGAGAGCTCGCATGCAAGGGATACCCTATGCTTCGGCTGTAGGCTCTATCATGTACGCGATGCTGTGTACCAGACCCGATGTAGCATATTCACTAAGTGTAGTGAGCAGGTATCAAGCTGATCGTGGAGAGAGTCACTGGATAGCTGTGAAGAGCATTCTCAAGTACTTACGAAGGACTAAAGATATGCTCTTGGTGTATGGTAACGGAGAACTCCAAGTGGAGTCCTTTACCGATTCGAGCTTCCAGAGTGATAAGGATGAATCTAAGTCGCAGTCGGGATTTGTCTTTACCCTTTACAGAGGGGCGGTTAGCTGGAAGAGTTCCAAGCAAGAAACTGTGTCAGACTCGACGACGGAGGCTGAATACATCGCTGCCAACGATGCTGCCAAAGAGGCTGTCTAGATCAAAAAGTTTATTACTGAACTTGGAGTGGTTCTATCCATTGAGCATCCAATAAATTTTTATTGCGATAACAATGGAGCGGTGGCTTTGGCCAAGGAACCCAGGTCCCATCAGCGATCTAGGCATATTCTGAGGCGGTATCACCTGATCCGGGAGATAGTTGATCGCCGGGAGATCGAGGTCAGGAGGGTTGACACGAAGAATAACACAGCGGATCCACTCACGAAGGCCATTCCCCAGATACAGTGTGAGAAACTCTTCGCGATGCTTGGTATGCGATACTACTGTAGCTGGCCCTAGTGCAAGTGGGAGATTGTTAGTTGTATGTATGCCCTAGAGGCCAGTATTGTACAGATGATGTATATTATATTGGATGCTTGGACATATATAGAGATGACATTCTTGCTCGATATGATAGTATGCTATCTGGTTGCTCTTTATCTTAACATGTATACTAGTCTCTTTAAACTGTCTTATAGTTACATGTTGGTAAAGCCCTTAGGATGTGTACTTGATTACTTGGACTATGATGCAGATCATACTAGTGGGGACATGGTAGTCCATAAGTACATCCTTCAAGGTCCCTAGTCATAGGTGTATCGATACGGGGCATCGATATAGCAGTGTAGACTAGCGTATACGCTTCTCGACCCACGAGATGGGCGATAGATGATCCCATATCCATTGGTGTTTGACATCAGAGATGGTATATGATTGATAGGATACGTGCGTGTTCAAGTATAGTTTTAAATACCGCAATCAAGATGGTTTCTCTTGTAGCTAGCCGGTTGAGTACGGGTCGTCCGCAGGGAGATGTGAGTCTTTTTCAATGTGTTTTAACGAGTTAAGTCCGGTTTTTCAGATTTTGTTGTGGTTATCTAAGTGTTAAGTTGATATTTAAATAGCGCTTGTTAGGGTTAGGATTAGGTTAGTTTGAGTTAGGAGTTCTCCACATCTTTCGTTGCCCCTCTTAATATCGGTGTTACGGTAATCGGCAACAACGGGGATTAGCACGACTAGGAAGGAACTTGCGAGTATAAGCTAGGCTTTCCGACGCATAAGTCCTTCCCTTTGGTGCTTGTCCGTCCGTTCTTGGCTCTTAGCCATAACCTCCGGTTAATTCAACCACAACCGGTCTCACTACGGAATCACCGCTATCATGTAGGATAGGGTGCCGTAAGGAGCGGATTGTGGTTCAATTAAAGGGAGTTGATTTAAGCTGTTGGGCAAGGAAAGAGTGAGAGAGATTTCCTTCTCTCAAACTTCCCTTATCCTACCCTAACAAGTATTAACTACTCACACTTCATGATAAGGTAAAACAAAACAAAACAAAGGAGGAAGATAGAAAGAAGGAGATTAGGAGAATACGACTAACTATTTGCGACCTCACCTTGGCGAGGATCGAGCGTAAGTATCATTGTCGTATGAATGATAAAGAAAAAGAGAGAAGAAATAAACAACAAGGAAATAACAACAACTACTTAACGAATTAAAATTACAACAAGCATGAAGATAAGGAGACAAGCATGATAATAAAATGGTCTTCTTTATTCATCACTCTTCACTCAAAAGCTCACTACAAGTTTAATGGAGAAGAGGTGAGAAGAGGAAGAAGAGAAACACTAAAACTAAGCAAAATGAAAATACAAGAATGGACCCATTCCTTCTCAAAGTTCTGGGCTATTTATAGGCTGTAGAATGGAAACCTAGGGCAACCATCAGAACAGAATCGTAAAGACCAAAATACCCCCAGAAGCACTTTTCCTTTGGCGCCAGAACGGCCGCGGAACCGCGGCCTAGACCCTCCTTTGGACGCGGTTCCGCGGCCGTTTAGATGACTTGGGCTTGGGTATTTTTGGTGGGACCCTGGTTTGATGTGAGCTTCAATCTCGTATATGTATTTTCTCAATTTGGCTCCAAGATTTTTCCATAATTTCTGTTGAGGGAAAGGTGGACTTTTTGTCAAGATTTTGTCATGATTGTCTCGAGCTCCGCGTAGATTTCTTGGATCTTGTGCTACCATTGAGCCTTGTGCATTGATTTGACATTTTGTCTTCCTACTGGTATCTGGCAACATACGTATGAAGGGCAGAGACCGTGTTTTCTTCAGTGGTTGGCAGGAACCCGGATTTTTTCGTGTTTTCCATGAATTTCACTGTTTTAGAACCGAGAACCTGTATCCTGCAATTGACTAGCAAACACGGCTCAAGAGTATCTACCGATATGCAATGTGATAAAAATTGGGCGGTATGAAAATGCAAAAATCTGATACGAACAAATACCCCCAAACTTATCATTTGCTCATCCCGAGCAAAGCCCATTTATTCACAAAATTTTTTCTAATCTCACTTTCGCAGGGAACGCGATTGCACTGGGCATGTGCAACAAGCCGTTAAACCTCTAGGTGTCCCTAGTAGGAGGAGTGTTGTCTCCTGAGGGTTTTCAGCGGATACTACCCACAAAATCCGGTCAAGTTGGTTTTGTAAAATAACTAAGATTCAAACCCTAAAGTTTTGTTTTAGAAAATAACAATTCTATAATCCTAAGTCTAGACCATCGGACCTTTATTTTTCACACCTCGCATCTTATTTAACTACAGATTTTATATGTCTTTACGTGCAGTGCAAATAGTGTCGTTAAGTTCCAGAAGGATCGATTAAAGTCATCATGTCGCACAATAAAGCCCAGATAACAATTTTAAAAGGATCACATAAGTTTTATAAAGAGTTAAGCATTTTTCAAGTTTCGTTTCCCAGTAAGGTTTCAACTTCAGAATTTCTATCTTCCTTAACAGGAAACTAAATCATATTTTTCACTCCACCCTTTTCTTGTTTTCATTTCATACACATCTCTGTGAACGTGCAATAGTCTTTATCAAAGAGTAAAACCTTCATATCTCCGTTAAAATTTTTTTTAAAAGCCTGTCTTTATCAAGATTATTCTCACACAAAGAACCGTTAGGAATTTTAACTCGGAGAGAACACTTGCTTGACTTTGTTTTAAACTGGACTTTCTAGGCTTCTTAGCGAGCTTTGGGCCAATGCACCTAAACCAGTTGGTTTTAGGGCATTAGGTGTAGAAACACCCCAGGGGACTTAATTACTCAAGTTACCTAGGTCCAAAAACAAAAGACAGTTTGGCATGAAAATCAGATGATTTAATACGAACGGAGATATAACCGGCAGTTCAAATATTTTTTTTGGATAAAAGACGTGTTTAGTGGGTTTGGTGTGTAATCATTCCAATCAAGTTTTAGATGGGTTATTTTTCAGACTTAGCTCCAATTACGGCATCAATAACATTCCTTCATATTCGCTTTGCTTCATAAACTATTCTTGACATTACTTATTTCAGAATAAACCTATTTGATCCTCAGAAAATCATTTATCTGTTTAAAAGTTTAAACATGAAAGACTTGTCATCTAATTCCCAAAATCTTACGACACGTGTAGTGTAATGTAAAGACGTATATCAGCTATAGTTAACTTCAAAGGAGAGTTATCTTTCAGGTTTTCAAAATCCAAACATAAGATTTAGTTATTCCTATTTTTTCAAACAAAGACCGTCGAATGTTGAATCAGAGTTCTTCCACAAGCAAACTTGACAAAAAAGTTTTTATATGTTTTTTTAGAAAATTTTCAAATTTGTATGGATTTTATGGATATTAATATGTAGATGCAAAATTTACATATGAATGCGAAGGTAAGAAATGCGTACCGAGCGTACCCCCAAACTTAAACTGGACAGTGTCCTCACTGTCGTAGCATGAAGAGAGCAGTTGGAAGGTTCAAAATTGTCGGTTAGTGACACACAAATTTTTATTTGTTTTTGTTTTTAAAGAAAAGAAAAAAGAATATACACAAATATCTACAAAATGGTTTGTACATACCCCCAAACTTATTTGGAACAGTGTCCTCTGTTCTTGGCTGGATAACCGAAGTTTGGAGGTAGGCAGAGGAAGATCATTCTGGGTAAACCGGCTCCTGTAAGAACAGGAGCTCCACTGTTGGTTCGGCGCTAAGGTACGGTTTGCATCGGTGTCCATGTACCTTGAAGAGCGAACTGTCCTTTGGATTTTCCAAATCCACAGCGCCCTGCGGATACACATTCCGCAGAAAATACGGCCCTTTCCAGCGAGATCGGGGCTTTCCTGGATGGAAGTGAAGTCGGGTGTCGTAAAGCAGTACCTACTGACCAGGAACGAAGGTTTTGCGCAAAAGGTGTTTATCGTGAAACACCTTCGTTCGATTCTTAACGACAACCGCGTTAATGTAAGCTCATCCCTAAGCTCGCTCAGTTCGTTCAACTGCAGCTTCCGATGGCTGTCCGCGTCCTCGATAGACAGATTCAACTCCTTTATCGCCCAAAATGCGCGATGCTCGATATCGACAGGTAGGTGGCAGGCTTTTCCGTACACAAGCCG
Organism: Agapanthus africanus; assembly: GCA_030015575.1. Classification (NCBI taxonomy): domain Eukaryota; kingdom Viridiplantae; phylum Streptophyta; class Magnoliopsida; order Asparagales; family Amaryllidaceae; genus Agapanthus; species Agapanthus africanus. Next base: position 123,590,550 of record JASDDO010000006.1, on the reverse strand, counting down.
ATAGGGAGACATGCCAAGGTCGGTCTTATAAGCGGTTCTAAATGCCCAAAGGGCATCAGTGAGTTTCAGAGACCAATCCTTACGGTTCTTGGACACCGTCTTCTCCAGTATCTGCTTGATTTGCCGATTTGAAACTTCGGCCTGCCTGCAGGTTTGGGGGTGGTAGGGCGTAGAAAGCTTATGATTAATGGAGTATTTCCGCATCAAGGCCTCGAAAGTCCTATTGCAGAAATGACTTCCATTGTCGCTAATGATCGCTCGGGGGTGCCCAAACCGTGAGAAAATGTTTTCTTTAAGGAACCTAACGACAACCTTGTTGTCATTAGTCCGGCTGGGCACAGCCTCGACCCATTTAGAGACGTAATCAACAGCTAGAAGAATGTACAAGTTCCGAAAAGAGCTGGGAAACGGCCCCATGAAGTCTATCCCCCAAACATCGAAAATCTCCACAACCAAGATCGGTTGGAGCGGCATCTCGTTCCTCCGGGATATCCGGCCCATGTGTTGGCACCGGGAGCAATTCTTGCAATAGTCGTGAGCGTCTTTGAAAAGTTGTGGCCAGTAGAAACCACATTGCAAGATCTTCTCAGCTGTCTTTCTGGGCCCAAAATGCCCGCCACACGCTTGATCGTGGCAAAATGACAGCACACTCTTGAATTCCTCATCAGGGACACACCGACGAATAATCTGGTCGGGACAGTACTTGAAAAAGTAGGGTTCATCCCAGTAAAAGTGTTTTACTTGGGATAAGAAGCGAAGTCTGTCCTGACTTGACCATTCGGTCGGTAGTAATCCCGTGGCCAAATAGTTCACAATATCTACGAACCAGGGTTCGCAAGATACTGTCAAGAGCTGTTCATCCGGGAAAACGTCGTTGATCGGAATTGGAAGCGAAGGCGAAGAAGGAAGTCGTGAGAGATGGTCGGCAACTACGTTTTCACATCCTCGCTTGTCCTTAATGACAAGGTCAAACTCTTGAAGCAAGAGGATCCAACGTATTAACCGAGATTTTGCATCTTTCTTCGCAAAATGATGGCGCAGAGCTGAATGGTCTGTGTAGACAATGACTGGAGAGCCGATGAGGTAGGGCCTGAACTTTTCTAAAGCAAATACAACAGCTAAGAATTCCTTCTCAGTTGTTGTATAGTTAAGTTGGGCGTCGTTCAGGGTCCGGCTCGCGTAATAGATTACGTGCGGCATCTTGTTGATGTGTTGTCCAAGGACAGCACCAATGGCAAAGTCAGATGCATCGCACATAATCTCGAATGGGTGCGTCCAGTCAGGGGAAGAAAGAACGGGAGCAGAAGTGAGTGAGCGTTTCAGTGACTCGAATGCAGTCACACAGCTCGAGTTGAAGTTGAAAGGCGTGTCCTTCGCCAGCAAAAGCGTCAAGGGCCTAGCAATCTTGCTAAAGTCCTTGATAAACCGTCTATAGAAACCGGCATGGCCAAGGAAGGCTCGGATATCTCTGACGCATCGGGGAGGAGGCAGATTGGAAATGATCTCAATCTTTGCTTTGTCAACCTCTATGCCATTTTCCGAGATGATATGTCCTAAGACAATACCTTCGCGCACCATGAAGTGGCATTTCTCCCAGTTCAAAGTGAGATTCTTGTCCTTACATCGGGTAAGGACAGCGTCAAGATGCAGCAAACACTCGTCAAAGGAGTCGCCGAAGATGGAGAAGTCATCCATGAAAATCTCCAGAAATTTTTCCACCATGTCAGAGAAAATTCCCATCATACACCGCTGGAAGGTAGCGGGCGCATTGCATAACCCAAAGGGCATGCGTCGATATGCAAATGTGCCGAAAGGACAAGTGAAAGTGGTCTTGTCCTGGTCTTTTTCGGCGATGGGAATTTGATTATAGCCAGAGTAGCCATCAAGAAAACAATAGTACTCATGTCCGGCCAATCGTTCCAGCATCTGGTCAATGAAAGATAGCGGAAAGTGGTCTTTCCGCGTCGCGGCGTTGTGTTTTCTGTAATCAATGCAAACTCGCCACCCAGTTTGGGTGCGAGTAGGGATTAACTCGTTCGCCTCGTTGGTTATGACCGTGATGCCCGACTTCTTGGGGACAACATGAATGGGGCTAACCCACTGGCTATCAAAGATAGGGTAAATGATACCACTATCTAGACATTTGACGATCTCCTTCCTCACAGCCTCCTTCATGACTGGATTAAGACGTCTTTGTGGATCCCGGGCTGGTTTGGCATCATCCATCAGATGAATGTGATGCTCAACGATGATGGGACTAATCCCTTGATGTCCGCCATGGACCAGCCAAAAGCTTGCCTGTTGCTGTGCAAGACCGCGAGAAGGGCTTTCTCTTGCTCGGGAGCTAGAGAAGCCGAGATGATGACAGGGAGGGTCTCGTTCTCACCTAAGTAAGCATACTTAAGGTGAGACGGCAACGGCTTGAGTTCGAGCGTTGGAGGTGAAATGATGGAAGGCAAGACTGGTGCAAAGGTCTCGAACTCAAAGGACTCCAGCAAAGGTTCAAAACGAGTGTAGGCAACCGAGTCGGATGGTTCAGGTAACTCATCCGGAAAGTCGAAGGATTCAAACTCGGGTTGTGCGCGGCTAAGATCGTTCGAGAACGTGAAACACTCGTATTCGTTATCGGGAGCAGAAACAGCAGCAGGTTCGAAGAGAAACGCACTAGTGGCGTCAAGATTATCGTGATCAAACAAAAACTCCTCGAATTCACACTCTTCTGGTGTGATTTCCTGGATCGAGCAGACGTCCAGTATATGAGCATTAGGTTCGGCGGGCTGATTTCCTAACCTAAAAATGTTGAGTTCAATCGTCATATTTCCAAAAGAGAGGTTCATTGAACCATTGCGACAATTGATCACAGCATTTGAGGTTGCGAGAAATGGTCGACCGAGTATCACCGGAATTTGATTCCGGGGGTTAGCTACAGGCTGTGTTTCTAATACAATGAAGTCGACGGGGAATATGAAGTCCCCGACTTTTATCAACACATCCTCTAGCTCACCCCTAGGGTGGGTGATCGATCGGTCGGCCATTTGGAGAGTGCAGTGTGTGGGTTTCAACTCTCCGACGCCTAATTGCTCGTATACTGAATACGGAAGCAGGTTAACACTGGCACCTAGATCTAATAGTGCGCGGTTGATGTTCTTATCCCCAATGGTAATTGAAATCGTAGGACAGCCAGGGTCCTTCCGTTTTTGTGGTAAAGATTGGGTAAGGGCATCACTCACAGCACTAGCCAAGAAACTTTCTTGGGTACCTGAGACTTCCTCTTTTTCGTGCACAAGTCCTTTAAGATTTTCGCGTAGGACGGGACTTGTTGGACTGCATCTAAAAGAGGAATATTAATGTTATCCTGCTTGAATAACTCCAGAATCTTCTCCATTTGAGGATTTTGTTTATTAGACCTCAACCGGTTTGGAAATGGAACATTTTGAAAATTGGTTGAGTCTAATGCTGGAGGAGGAGATTTTGGAGTTGGAACGGATCCCAGATTAGGTGTTTTCGTGGAGTGAGAAGTGGGTCCATTCAGTGCAGAAGAAGAGGAAGGAGAGCCTGCTGAAGAACGGAGAATAGGCTCGGAAGACGAAGAAGAAGAAGGAGAAGAAGAAGCAGCGGCCGGGGTCTCATCGTTGATCCGTTTTCCAATGTTGTTTTGCAGCATCCTCCCCGATCTCAGTGTGGTCACGACACTCACATTATGGTTTTGTTGTTCAAGAGCAACATGTGCATTATGTGGGTGACCGGGATTTGGAAGTGGCTGGGACGGGAGCTTCCCTTTCTCTCGCTCGCTTAAGGCCGCATTCAGCTGTGCAATCTGGGCCTCGATGGTTTTGATGCTTTGCCCATGTGTGGCAGTGTGTTGCACTAAAGATTGAATCGAAGACTGGTTGTTGGCGGTGGATTGAGTCGATTGTTTAACAAACGCCTCCAGACATCGCTCGAACGAGGAAACCTTATCGTTGTTTGACGTAACAAAGTTGTTTGGTGGAAAAGAGTTGTTGGGTGCAAAGTTGTTCGTCTGGTTTTGGTAAGGTTGGGGTTGGAAGGGCTGCTGATACTGCGTTTGAGTTTGTTGTGGCGCTTGTTGTTGCGGTGGAGGGGCCCTTTGGAAATTGTTGCCTTGGAATTGATTCTGATTCTGATTCCAGGCGAAATTGGGGTGGTTCCTCCAACCGGGATTGTAGGTGGAAGAGTATGGATCATTCCTCGGTCTTTGCTGGAATGCATTAACCTGATCCTGTCCTTGCGATGGTGGATTGTAAGGACACTCTTCGGTCAAGTGAGAAGGATCGGAACAACAAGCGCAGATGGTACGAAGGGGGAGAACAGGGGCAGGAGTAGGAGAAGAAAATTTGCTCTCTATTGCTTCAAGCTTTTTTGTTATTGCAGCCATTTCAGCTCTCATTGCAATAGAGACATCAAGCTGGTGAATTCCTACCCTAGACTGACCAGTAGAAGTGGAGGTAGAAGAAGAAGAAGAAGAAGTCGGTCTGGTGCTCTCCCACTGTAGCGTTTGCTCCGCAAGATCATCAAAGAACTGCCATGCTTCCTCGTCAGATTTCGATAGGAAGTGGCCCTGACAGATGGTTTCCAGCAACTGCTTCGTTGCTGGGTTCAGTCCCTCGTATAAGGTTTGGCAGAGTTGCCATTTCTCTATACCGTGGTGAGGACACTGAACAAGAAGGTCTTTGTATCGGTCAAAGCACTTCCAGAAGGGTTCAGAAGGAAGCTGGGAGAATTGGTTGATTTCATTTCGAATTCTTGCGGTCTTATGATTTGGATAGAATTTTTTCAGAAACGCTTTAACAAACTCGTCCCAGCTGGTGATTGAGTGGGAAGCGGTGCTATACAGCCATTTTTCGGCGAGATCGCATAAAGTGAACGGAATGACCCGTAGACGTATAGCATCGTCCGACAGCTGGGTTGTTTTTATCATGGCACAGACGTTTTGAAATTTATTGATGAAGATATAGGCATCTTCAGATTCAAGCCCATGAAAACGTGGAAGCATGTTGATGAAATGGGGCTTAATTTCAAAGTTGTCCCCATTGGCCGGAGGAAGAGAAAGGCAGGTGGGAAGTGCAGAACGGATGGGGTAGAAACGATCCTGGAGCGCGATTCGCTGCGGCGCTACAACAGGCGGAGGTGGTGGAAGATTGGTCTCCGTAGGAGGTGGAGCCAATCCAGCGGTGGTCAAAGAGATGTTCGGATTAAATCCTGACATCGCGGAAGAAGAGATTGGTGAAGGTGAAGGTGAAGATGTATGAACAGAATTACGGTCAACGTCGGAGTTGGCCGGCAAAGGAAGTGGTGAAAGAGGAGTGGACGGAGTATCGACTTCGGAGTCGATCGCGTAGTCGGTCGCGACTAACGTAACGCGGACTAGACGGGCGCTAGTGTCCCGAGTCTAAGCGGACATACACTAAACGAGTTTAGTATATTCAAAGCGGAGAAGGTGAGGATAAGAAAACGTCAAAGGAGAAAGGCGATGGGTGGTGAGTGAAAAATGGAATTGGCAACAAAAGGGCAAGTTTTTATAAAAGTTTTTGATTTTTTTCTTTTTTTTTTGAAAGATTTTTACGAGAGTATGTACGGAAATACGGCTTAAGCAATCACAAACAAGATATGCACAATCACACCTAGATCTAGGGTAACCTAGGTCTACTAGACCTGCTCCTGAACTTGATTTTCGAAGTTAAACAGTGTCGAGAAACGGGCTTAACAATACACTGATCACGAGGCCAGGTATGTGCCGAGATAAGGGGAGGTTGTCCAACGCTTTCGCGAAGTTCCTTAATTAAATAACCCTTTCTCTTTCGGCGGTTGCGCCTTTAACACTTTCCTAGACACCCCGTAAACAATATACGGTTAAGCGAGGTTCTAAACACGGTTTATCTTCTCCTAATGAGCGCGATGTCCTTAGGGCTGAAGTCTAGTTTTTTTTAATTTATAATGGACAATGCATATGTTTTAGTGATTTTTGGGGTCCTGGGAAGGGTGATGAAATCCCCACCCAATCTGGATTGGTTTCAAGCCCCTTAAGTCCGTATTAAAGAATGCAAAACAGTAACAAATCAATTGCAAACAATTTTTATTTTGCGGCGCAAAGAATCCTGCACAAGAACAGTTTATTGGAAGGGGAGAAGAATTTGCGCAAAGAAGCCTGCAGAAAACACAATTTATTGGAGTTCAGAGGAGTGGGGAGAAGAGAGAGACTCACCAGAAAAAAGTTGGCAGCCCAAAGGCACCAAGTGGCCGCGGAACCGCGGCCTAAGCTTGCTTATGCCGCGTTTCCGCGGCAGTACTGTAGATTTAGGCTTCTGGAAAAATTGGGTGATCTTCTGTAACTGTCCTCTTCTTGTCTGGATCTACTGAATCTTTAGCTGGTCACTGTACCTGCTCCAGATCCTAACAGTAGACCGTTAACTTCTTTTTGTCCTTCGCGGTATAGCCGCGAAATGTGGGTCTATCTTCCCACGTCTTTGGCACTGTACTTGAACTCCGTATTTTCAACGTCTTGGCCACTGAACTCGAACCTTGTATTTTCCTACACACTTGCACAAAAGCTAATAAAAAATAACAAGATGATTTTTTTACAAAGTATTTTTTTTTGTTTTTTTTTATACTTACAAATTAACCCGAAATTATACAAAGAAACAAACTACCGTCTCCCCGGCAACGGCGCCATTTGATTGATAGGATACGTGCGTGTTCAAGTTTAGTTTTAAATACAGCAATCAAGACGGTTTTGCTTGTAGCTAGCCGGTTGAGTACGGGTCGTCCGCAGGGAGATGGGAGTCTTTTTCAATGTGTTTTAATGAGTTAAGTCCGGTTTTTCAGATTTTGTTGTGGTTATCTAAGTGTTAAGTTGATATTTAAAGAGCGCTTGTTAGGGTTAGGATTAGGTTAGTTTGAGTTAGGAGTTCTCCACATCTTTCGTTGCCCCTCTTAATATCGGTGTTACGGTAATCGGCAACAACGGGGATTAGCACGACTAGGAAGGAACTTGCGAGTATAAGCTAGGCTTTCCAACGCATAAGTCCTTCCCTTTGGTGCTTGTACGTCCGTTCTTGGCTCTTAGCCATAACCTCCGGTTAATTCAACCACAACCGGTCTCACTACGGAATCACCGCTATCATGTAGGATAGGGTGCCGTAAGGAGCGGATTCTGGTTCAATTAAAGGGAGTTGATTTAAGCTGTTGGGCAAGGAAAGAGTGAGAGAGATTTCCTTCTCTCAAACTTCCCTTATCCTACCCTAACAAGTATTAACTACTCACACTTCATGATAAGGTAAAACAAAACAAAACAAAGGAGGAAGATAGAAAGAAGGAGATTAGGAGAATGCGACTAACTATTTGCGACCTCACCTTGGCGAGGATCGAGCGTAAGTATCATTGTCGTATGAATGATAAAGAAAAAGAGAGAAGAAATAAACAACAAGAAAATAACAACGACTACTTAACGAATTAAAATTACAACAAGCATAAAGATAAGGAGAGAAGCATGATAATAAAATGGTCTTCTTTATTCATCACTCTTCACTCAAAAGCTCACTACAAGTTTAATGGAGAAGAGGTGAGAAGAGGAAGAAGAGAAACACTAAAACTAAGCAAAATGAAAATACAAGAATGGACCCCTTCTTTCTCAAAGTTCTGGGCTATTTATAGGCTGTAGAATGGAAACCTAGGGCAACCATCAGAACAGAATCGTAAAGACCAAAATTCCCCCAGAAGCACTTTTCCTTTGGCGCCAGAACGGCCGCGGAACCGCGGCCTAGACCCTCCTTTAGCCGCGGTTCCGCGGCCGTTTAGATGACTTGGGCTTGGGTATTTTTGGTGGGACCCAGGTTTGATGTGAGCTTCAATCTGGTATATGTAATTTCTCAATTTGGCTCCAAGATTTTTCTAGAATTTCTGTTGAGGGAAAGGTGGACGTTTTGTCAAGATTTTGTCATGATTGCCTCGAGCTCCGCGTAGATTTCTTGGATCTTGTGCTACCATTGAGCCTTGTGCATTGATTTGACATTTTGTCTTCCTACTGGTATTTGGCAACATACGGATGAAAGGCGGAGACCGTGTTTTCTTCAGTGGTTGGCAGGAACACGGATTTTTTTTTGTTTTCCATGAATTTCACTGTTTTAGAACCGAGAACCTGTATCCTGCAATTGACTAGCAAACACGGCTCAAGAGTATCTACCGATATGCAATGTGATAAAAATTGGGCGGTATGAAAATGCAAAAATCTGATATGAACAGTATACGGGTGCTCAGTGGAGACTGGGTACACTGGACGGACTCGCCGAGAACTCCCAGATGGTATTGTACTTCACGTCAGATGGTAGTTCTCAGGTGACACTTGTGCAGGTTAGTCTGTAGACCCGAGATCGTCATAGAGTCTTGTGTGATTCCCACTGTGCTTTGATTTCCACCTTACCACGTCCATGCGGGGGTGCAAAACGGTGGTTTTTGGGTACAGTCCCGAGTCACATGGAGGCAATGAGCGATAGGAGGGGTTTCGTCTCTCCCGGTATTGGGGGTTGATGTTTGCGCTGTGCTCGATTGGCCGTAACAGGGAAGTCCCTGTCCAGGGCTGATTCAGAGATTTGCTGGTAAGTATTACCAGTAGTTTCTCGACCCGTTATGAGCCTTACATCGGCACGACTTATCGGTTATTGGGGTCTGACGTTTACCACCCCTAGACTTGATATGCGACATATCAGACGAGGAGACCAGACTGTACGGGAAGTGTTGCCGGTTGGCTCGACGGGAGTTGTAGCAGGTTCGCTTGTTCTCTTCGGATCGTTCAATACCCGGGTGGCCGTTACGTTTAGCTGACCGCTTATGGCTTGGGGGTGCTTGATATGATCATCACCCACTGCCGGCGTATTGACGAGTCTCAGAGTCCCATAAAGGAGTTTCCTAGTCCAGGCGAAACGTTGTGGTGCGCGTATGCGATATGCGCATGGACCCGATTAAAATGCGCGTATAGGATACCGTATTTTGATCGGGCGGCTTGCTTTTGGTAGGGGTCATATGTGATATGGCCGGATTGATAAATCAAGTGTTGATTTATCATTTAACCATTAGCTTCTCACTTGAAATCTTTTCTTAAGTATGATGGATGTATGCATGCATGTATACTTTCTTTATAAATTCATGCACATATGGATGCGCATACATACATACATACATCATCAATTTTGGTTGCTTATACAAAGAAAATGGTGGAAATATAAGACTCACACCATGGGATTTTTATTTGGAATATTATTGTATTTAAGCTAAAAACAAAAGGAAAAAAGGAAAGGGTTAGTTTTGGATTGTTTCTACACTCTTCTTGACCTAACCTTTCTCACCCACCATTTAACCATGGTTTACACTTCCTTTTAGTTTTTAACTCAAGTACAATAATGATTCAACCATTGTTTGAGATGAGAGAGATAAAAAATATATATTGATATATTTTCTATTTTTCTTTCTAAGAGTTGAACTTATCTTCTTCTCAAATTGCCATCATCTTCTTCTTCCTCTCTCATTTTGCTCTCTAGTTTTTGTAGTAAGCAATATACTCATCAAGATTTGATTTTGAAGTGAGAATAAGAACCACAACATCAATCTACACAAGTTTAGCCAACTTGTTTAGAATGTTAGCTTCATTTCGTTCACTTGATCGGATAAAGTTGCAAGCTTGGACAAAGCGGACTCCGGGTGGATCATCGGTGATCTCGAGGAGTTCAAGAGGAGCTTTTTCAAACCCCAAGTAGCCGAGGAGTCTAGCGTAGGGAGCTACAAAGGTTGTACTCTCAAAACCCTAGCCTTTCTTTCATATGGTGATGTGAAAAATTTAGAAACCCTAATTTCTCTAGGAACGATCCGATGCATGTTAACTTAGCACCCTAAAGACTCCACCTTTGGTTCATGTGATGCTTCCAAACCCTTCATGAGGTGCTAGGCTAACCTTTCATCAACAACCATGATTGCTCCAAAACCAACACTCCAACAACCTAATCATCAACAACCATGAAGACTCCAAAAGTCAAGCCATGATGAAAAGAAGAAGAAGTCAAATGAAGTAAAATGGTGGAGGAATTAACATGATACAACAATATGCGAAAACCACCCTCCAAAATGTTTATTTGCACAAATGAAAATAAGCCCTCATCCACCAATCTTCAGCCAATGAAAGATACAAAGAAATATGGCCGAAACGGAAAACAAAATGGCAACTCCAAAAAACTGATCCCATAATAAATTACAGGAAAACCCCTCTACTGTATATACATACCCGCATTTGTATTCCGACCGAAATACAAATGCAATGAGACAAAATCTACACTGTACAATACTAGGATCCGACTTAAACCAAAGCCTGCTATTATTAACCGTCCGATCCTGATCCGTGCAATGCCGCACGTATCTGATCGAAACCTGCCATATCTCCATACGGCCTCTAGAGCGTTTCGCCCGAAACTTGAGCAACCGGTCTGTGAGGGACTCTAATGACTCGTCAATACTATGGCTGTGGATTTAACCACTAGCACGTCAGAGGTATTAGCCATACGTGACGGGCTACCAGCTATTGACCAAAAAGGACGTCTGTGAGCGAACACATCCTGACACCCTACTAAGCCTGTCAGTGATAATATCCGTACAGTCCGGTCCGCTCGCCTATGAGCATTGCATGGTGGGCCTAGGGGGTTGGTAAAAGTCAGACCCCCAAAAGCGGTACAAGTCGTGTCGGAGTGTAGCCCAGAACACCCTGAGATACTACTGGAATACCTACCATTAAATCTCCTGCCTTGGCCAAGGACTTCGTGTAATGGCTCTCCTAGACACAGCGCGACCACACCCCCAATACTGAGAGACACGAACCCCTGCAGATCCGCTCACTGCCTCCTTGTGGCTCAGAACTGTACCCAACTAAAACCTGTTTGCACGTCTCCTTTGAGCGTGGTAGGGTAGTAATCAAAGTACAGTGGGAACTCACACGAGACAAATGACGATCTCAGGTCGATGAACTAACCTGTACACATGTCACCAGGGAACTGCTATCTGACGTCAGGTATAAGACCAACTAGCATGTTCCCGGCGAGTCCTGTCCGGTGTACTCATAACCCAATGAGCACCTGTATACATCTTAGGTGAACCAACTGACACCAGTGGCTTCTGAGACCGGCCACCGCCCCTCGTCGGGGTCTCGACTGTATACACTAGTCTACTCTGGAGTATCGATGCCCTGTCTCGAAACTCCCACGACTAAGGACCTTTTAAGGATGTGCTTATAGACTACCAGCTCCCACGTATATGATCGCCCTCATACTGCTGGCAGTCAAGCAAGAATCCTAGAGGCTCTATCAACGTGCAATAGTGACCTGTAAGGTCACCTAAAGCAGTACACGATGATAAAGGTAAACCAGATAGCATACTATCATCTTGAGTAAGACTGTCCTACCGGAATAGGTCCTCCCTCAATCATTGCAATCACGTGCCTGTGATCCAATAATTGACTCTGAGGGCACTATCTCCAACAATCTCCCACTAGCACTCAAGGCTAATTATTGCGATGTCGTATACTCACAGCCCGTGTGATACCGAACATCCAAGTCCTCTACTAATAAGTCTCACAAAGCTTGTTTGCGAAATTATTGCGTTCGATGAATAGCCTCAGTGAGTGGATCCGCTTTGATGTTTCTTTCTATGTCTCTCTAAATCTCAAGTTCGCGGAGAAACCCATCTCCTGAAATGAGCAATACAGTCTTAGAATGTGTCTGGATGTCTGATAGGACCTAGCTCATAAATGAACTCCAAATCCAAACTTCTTAGACTGTATCGTCAACTGAACTTAATCAGTATCCTGCGCCATGCCTCCCTTAGTATTGCCTTGGACCACTGTTTGGTAGAGATTCTACGTGTTCAAGTTTAGTTAATTACCGCAATCAAAACGGTTTCGCTTGTAGCTAGCCGGTTGAGTACGGGTCGTCCGCAGGGAGATGGGAATCTTTTTCTATGTGCTTTAACGAGTTAAGTCCAATTTTCCAGATTTGTTTGTGATTGACTAAGTGTTAAAATGAGATGTAAAGAGAGCTTGTTAAGGTTAGGATTAGGTTAGTTTGAGTTAGGAGTCGCTCACTTCTTTCGTTGCCACTCTTAATATCGGTGTTACGGTAATCGGCAACAACGGGGATTAGCACGACTAGGAAGGAACTTGCGAGTATAAGCTAGGCTTTCCAACGCTTAAGTTCTTCCTTTTGGTGCTTGTCCGTCCGTTCTTGGCTCTTAGCCATAACCTCCAGTAAATTCAACCACAACCGGTCTCACTACGGAGTCACCGCTATCATGTAGGATAGGGTGCCGTAGGGAGCGGATTGTGGTTCAATTAATGAGAGTCGAATTAAGATGTTGGGCAAGGAAAGAGTGAGAGAGATTTCCTTCTCTCAAACTTCCTTTATCCTACCCTAACAAGAATGAAACTACTCACACATCATAACGAAAAGAAAATAAAACAAAAGAGGAAGATAGAAAGAAAGAGATTAGAAGATAACAACTAGCTATTTGCGACCTCACCTTGGAAAGGATCAAGCGTAAGTATCATGGTTGTTTAAGGATAAAGGAAAAGAGAAAAGAAAGAAACAACCAGAAATAACAACAACTAAATTATTAATTAAAGATTACAAGTAATTAACATAACAAGAGCAAGACAAGTATAATAACACAATGAACTTCTTTATTCATCATTCTTCACTCACAAAAGCTCAATACATGTTTTTCAATGGAGAAGAGATGAGAAGAGCAAGAAGAACATCAAGTATTCTAAAAACTAAAAATACAAGATTAAGTACCCTTGGCTTCACAAGGTTCTGGACTATTTATAGGCAGGGAGATGGAAATCTAGGGCAACATTCTGAACCAACATGAAAAGACCAAACAACCCCTGAAATCCCATCAAGTGAGACGCCAGTACGGCAGCGGAACCGCGGCCTAGACCCACTATTGGCCGTGATTCCACGGCCGCATAGGTGCGTTGGGGTCTTGGTTTTCTTGTGCTTCCCTGGTTTTCTATGTCCTTTATTCTGGTATATGTGTTTTCTCAGATTTTCTTCACGATTTTCCAGAATTTCTATTGAGCAAAAGGTGATTTGATGTGGATCTTTTTGTCATGATTTCCTCGAGCTCTGTGTAGATTTCTTGGATCTTGTGTTGCCATTGAGCCTTGTGCATGAAAATGACATTGATTTGCCATTTTTTCTCTTAAACTGGTGTGTGGCAACAGACGGATAAAGAGCAGAGACCCGTGTTTTATCTGTGGTTGGCAGGAACCCGGATTTTGTCGTGTTTTTCCATGAATTTCACCGTTAAGAGCCGAGAACCTGTATCCTGCAATTGACTAGCAAACACGGCTCAAGAGTACCTACCGATAAGCAATATGATAAAAATTGGTCGGTATAAAAATGCAATAATCTAATATGAACAAATACCCCCAAACTTAGCATTTGCTCGTCCCAAGCAAAGCCAATTTATTCACAAAAAATCCTAACCTCACTTTCGCAGGGAACGCGATTGCACTGAGCATGTGCAACAAGCTGTTAAACTTCTAGGTGCCCTAGTAGGAGGAGTGTTGTCTCCTGAGGGTTTTCAGCGGATACTACCCACAAAATCCAGTCAAGTTGGTTTTGTAAAATAACTAAGATTCAAACCCTAAAGTTTTGTTTCAGAAAATAACAATTCTATTATCCTAAGTCTATAGACTATCGAACCTTTATTTTTCACACCTCTCTTCTTATTTAACTACAGATTTTATATGTCTTTACGTGTAGTGCAAATAGTGTCGTTAAGTTTCCAGAAGGATCGATTTACGTCATCATGTCACACAATAAAGCCCAGATAATAATTTTGAAAGGATCACATAAGTTTTATAAAGATTTAAGCATTTTTCAAGTTTCATTTTCCAGTAAAGTTTCAACTTTAGAATTTCTATCTTCCTTAACAAGAAATTAGTCTTAGTTTTCACTCCACCTTTTTCTTGTTTTCATTTCATACACACCTCTGTGAACGTGCAATAGTCTTTATCATAGAATAAAACCTTCATATCTCCGCTAAATTTTTTATAAAAGCCTGTCTTTTATCAAGATTATTCTCACACAAAGAACCGTTAGGAATTTTAACTCGGAGAGAACACTTGCTTGACTTTGTTTTAATCTGGACTTTCTAGGCTTCTTAGCGAGCTTTGGGCCAATGCACCCAAACCAGTTGGCTTTAGGGTATTAGGTGTAGAAACACCCCAGCGGACTTAATTACTCAAGTTACCTAGGTCCAAAAACAAAAGACAGTTTCGCGTGAAAATCAAGATGATTCAATACGAACGGAGACATAACCGGCAGTTCAATTATTTCTTTGGATAAAATACGTGTTTAGTGGGTTTTGGTGTGTAATCATTCCAATCAAGTTTCAGATGGGTTATTTTTCAGACTTAGTTCCAATTAAGGCATCAATAACATTCCTTCATATTCACTCACTTCATAAACTATTCTTGATATTACTTATTTCCGAACAAACCTATTTGATCCTCAGAAAATCATTTTATCTATTTAAAAGTTTTTCGACATAAAAGACTTGTCATCTAATTCCCAAAAACTCACGACACGTGTAGTGTGATGTAAAGACGTATATCAGCTATAGTTAATTTCAAAGGAGAGTTATCTTTCAGGTTTTCAAAATCTAAACATAAGATTTAGTTATTCATATTTTATCAAACAAAACCGTCGAAATGTTGAATTAGAGTCCTCCCACTAGCTAACTTGACAGAAAAGTGTTTATATTTTTTGAAAATTTTCAGATTTTTATGGATTTTATGGATTTAGTTTGCAGATGCAAAATATACATATGAATGCGAAGGTTAGAAATGCGTACCGAGCGTACCCCCAAACTTAAACTGGACAGTGTCCTCACTGTCATTGCATGAAGATATCATTTGAAGGGTCAAAATTGTTGGTTAGCGATACAAAATTATTTTTTTGTTTTTGTTTTTAAAGAAAAGATAAAGAAGAATGGAAAATAATATCCACAAATATATAAAAAATGGTTTATACAAACCCCCAAATTTATTTGGAACAGTGTCCACTGTCTATGGCTGGATAACCGAAGTTTGGAGGTAGGCAGAGGAAGATTATGCAGGGTAAACCGGCTCCTGTAAGAACAGGAGCTCCTCTGTTCGTTCGGCGCTAAGGTACGGTTTGAGTCGGTGTCCATTTACTTTGAAAAATGAACCGTCCTTTGGATTCTCCAAATCCACAGCGCCATGCGGATACACATTCCGCACAAAATACGGCCCTTTCCAACGAGATCTGAGCTTTCCTGGATGGAAGTGTAGTCTGGTGTCGTAAAGCAGTACCTGTTGGCCAGGTACGAAAGTTTTGCGCAAAAGGTGTTTATCGTGAAACACCTTCGTTCGGTTCTTAACGACAACCGCGTTATCGTAAGCCTCATCCCTAAGCTCGCTCAGTTCGTTCAGTTGCAGCTTCCGATGGCTGCCCGCATCTTCGAGAGACAGATTCAGCTCCTTTATCGCCCAAAATGCGTGATGCTCTATTTCGACAGGTAGGTAGCAGGCTTTTCCGTATACAAGCCGATAGGGAGACATGCCAAGATCGGTCTTATAAGCGGTACGAAATGCCCAAAGGGCATTAGTGAGTTTCAGCGACCAATCTTTTCGGTTCTTGGAAACCGTCTTCTCCAGTATTTGGTTGATTTTCCGATTTGAAACATCGGTCTGCCCGCAGGTTTAGGGGTGGTAGGGCGTAGAGAGCTTATGATTAATGGAATATTTCCGCATCAAGGCCTCGAAAGTCTTATTGCAGAAATGACTTCCATTGTCACTAATGATCGCTCGGGGGTGCCCAAAATGGGAGAAAATGTTTTCTTTAAGAAACCTAACAACAACCTTGTTATCGTTAGTCCGGCTGGGCACAGCCTCGACCCACTTAGAGACGTAATCAACAGCGAGAAGGATGTACAAGTTCCCAAAAGAGCTGCGAAACGGCCCCATGAAATCTATCCCCCAAACATCGAAAATCTCCACAACAAAGATTGGTTGGAGCGGCATCTCGTTCCTCCGGGATATCCGGCCCAAGTGTTGGAACCGGGAGCAAGTCTTGCAATAGTCATGAGCGTCTTTGAAGAGTTGTGGGCAGTAAAAACCACATTGCAAGATCTTCTCAGCTGTCTTTCTGGGGCCAAAATGCCCGCCACACGCTTGATCGTGGCAAAACGACAGCACACTCTTGAATTCATCGTCAGGGATACACCGACGAATAATCTGGTAGGGACAGTACTTGAACAGATAGGGTTCGTCCCAGTAAAAGTGTTTTACTTGGGATAAGAAGCGAAGTCTGTCCTGACTTGACCATTCAGTCGGAAGTAATCCTGTGACCAAATAATTCACAATATCTGCGAACCAGGGTTCGTACGATACTGTCAAGAGCTGTTCATCCGGGAAAACGTCGTTGATCGGAATTGGAAGCGAAGGCGAAGAAGGAAGTCGTGAGAGATGGTCGGCAACTACGTTTTCACATCCTCTTTTGTCCTTAATGACAAGGTCAAACTCTTGAAGCAAGAGAATCCAACGTATTAACCGAAATTTTGCATCTTTCTTCGCAAAAAAATGGCGCAGAGCAGAATGGTCTGTGTAGACAATGACTGGAGAGCCGATGAGGTAGGGCCTGAACTTTTCTAAAGAAATACAACAGCCAAGAATTCCTTCTCAGTTGTTGTATAATTGAGTTGGGCGTCGTTCAGGGTTCGGCTCACATAATAGATTACGTGCGGCATCTTGTTGATGTGTTGTCCAAGGACAGCACCAATGGCAAAGTTGGATGCATCGCACATAATCTCAAATGGGTGCGTCCAGCCAGGTGAAGAAAGAATGGGAGCAGAAGTGAGTGAGCTTTTTAGTGACTCGAATGCAGTCACAAAGCTCGAGTTGAAGTCGAATGGCGTGTCCTTGGCCAGCAAAAGAGTCAAGGGCCTAGCAATCTTGCTAAAGTTCTTGATGAACCGTCTATAGAAACCGGCAAGGCCAAGGAAGGCTCGGATATCTCTGACGCATCGGGGAGGAGGGAGATTGGAAATGACCCCAATCTTTGCTTTGTCAACCTCTATGCCATTTTGCGAGATGATATGTCCTAAGACAATACCTTCACGCACCATGAATTGGCACTTCTCCCAATTCAAAGTGAGATTCTTGTCCTTACATCGGGTAAGGACAGCGTCAAGATGCAGCAAACACTCGTTGAAGAAATCGCCGAAGATGGAGAAATCATCCATGAAGATCTCCAGAAATTTTTCCACCATGTCTGAGAAGATTCCCATCATACACCGCTGGAAGGTAGCGGGCGCATTGCATAACCCAAAGGGCATGCGACGATATGCAAACGTGCCGAAAGGACAAGTGAATGTGGCCTTGTCCTGGTCTTTTTCATCGATGTGAATCTGATTATAGCCGGAGTAGCCATCAAGAAAGCAGTAGTACTCGTGTCCGGCCAATCGTTCAAGCATTTGGTCAATGAAAGGTAGCGGAAAGTGGTCTTTCCGCGTTGCGGCGTTGAGTTTTCTGTAATCGATGCATACTCGCCACCCAGTTTTGGTGCAAGTAGGGATTAACTCGTTTGCCTCGTTAGTGATGACCGTTATACCTGATTTCTTGGGGACAACGTGAATGGGGCTAACCCACTGGTTATCAGAGATAGGGTAAATGATACCACTATCCAGACATTTTACGATCTCCTTCTTCACAGCCTCATTCATGACTGGGTTGAGACGTCTCTGTGGATCCATGGCTGGTTTGGCATCATCCATCAGATGAATGTGATGTTCAACGATCAGGGGACTAATCCCCTTGATGTCCGCCATGGACCAGCCAAAAGCTTGCCTATTGCTGTGCAAGACCGCAAGAAGGGCGTTCTCTTGCTCTGGAGCTAGAGAAGCCGAGATGATGACAGAGAGGGTCTCGTTCTCACCAAAGTAAGCATACTTAAGGTGAGACGGCAAATGCTTGAGTTCGAGCGTTGGAGGTGAAACGATTGAAGGAAAGATTGGTGCAGAGGTCTCCAACTCAAAGGACTCCAGCAAAGGTTCAAAACGAGTGTAGGCGACCGAGTTGGATGGTTCAGGTAACTCATCCGGAAATTCGAAGGATTCAAACTCGGGTTGTGAGCGGCTAAGATCGTTTGAGAATGTGAAACACTCGTAGTCATTGTCGGGCTCAGAAACAACAGCAGGTTCGAAGAGGAACGCACTAGTGGCGTTAAGGTTATCGTGTTCGAACAGAAACTCCTCGAATTCACCCTCTTCTGGGGTGATCTCCTGGATCGAGCAGACGTCCAGTATATGAGCATTGGGTTCGGAGGGCTGATTCCCCAACCTAAAAATATTGAGTTCAATTGTCATGTTTCCAAAATAGAGGTTCATCGAACCATTGCGACAATTGATCACAGCATTTGAGGTTGCAAGGAATGGGCGACCGAGTATCACCGGAATTTGATTCCGGGGGTTAGCTACAGGCTGTGTGTCTAATACAATGAAGTCAACGGGGAATATGAAGTCCCCGACTTTTATTAATACATCCTCTAGCTCACCCCTAGGATGGGTGATCGATCGGTCGGCCATTTGGAGAGTGCAGTGTGTGGGTTTCAGCTCTCCTACTCCTAATTGCTCGTATACTGAGTACGGAAGAAGGTTAACACTGGCACCAAGATCTAATAGTGCGCGGTTAATATTCTTATCCCCAATGGTAATAGAAATCGTTGGACTGCCAGGGTCCTTCCATTTTTGTGGTAAAGATTGGGTAAGGACATCACTCACAACACTAGCCAAGAAAACTTTCTTGGGTACCTGAGACTTCCTCTTTTTCGTGCTCAAATCCTTTAAGATTTTCGCGTAGGACGGGACTTGTTGGACAGCATCTAAAAGAGGAATGTTAATGTTATCCTGCTTAAATAACTCCAGAATCTTCTCCATTTATGGATTTTGTTTATTGGACTTCAACCGGTTTGGAAATGGAACGTTTTTAAAATTGGTTGAGTCCAATGCTGGAAGAGGAGATTGTGGAGTTGGAACGGATCCCAGAACAGGTGTTTTCATGGAGTGAGAAGCGGGTCCGTTCAGAGCAGAAGAAGAGGAAGGAGAGCCTGTTGAAGAATGGAGAATAGGCTCAGAAGATGAAGAAGCGGCAGAAGAAGAAGAAATAGAAGAAGAAGCGGCCGGGGTGTCATCGTTGATCCGTGTGCCGATGTTGTTTTGCAGCATCCTTCCCGATCTCAATGTGGTCACGGCACTCACATTATGGTTCTGTTGTTCAAGAGCAAAATGTACATTATGTGGGTGACCGGGATTTTGGAGTGGCTGGGACGGGAGTTTCCCCTTCTCTCGCTCGCTTAAGGCCGCATTCAGCTGTGCAATCTGGGCCTCGATGTTCTTGATGCTTTGCCCGTGAGCGGCAGTGTGTTGCACTAAGGACTGAATGGAAGACTGGATGTTTGTGGTGGATTGTATCAATTGTTTAGTGAACACCTCCAGACTTCGTTCGAGCGAGGAAACCTTATCGTTTTTTGACGGAACAAAGTTGTTTGGTGGAAAAGAATTGTTGGGTGCAAAGTTGTTCGTCTGATTTTGAAAAGGTTGGGGCTGGAAGGGCTGTTGAAATTGATGTTGAGTTTGTTGTTGCGCTTGTTGTTGCGGCGGAGGGGGCCTTTGGAAATTATTGCCTTGGAATTGATTCTGATTCTGATTCCAGGCGAAATTGGGGTGGTTCCTCCAACCGGGGTTGTAGGTGGAAGAGTATGGATCATTCTTCGGTCTTAGCTGAAATGCAGCATCAACCTGATCCTGTCCTTGCGATGGTGGATTGTAAGGACACTCTTCGGTTAAGTGAGAAGGATCGGAACAACAAGCGCAAATGGTACGAAGGGGAAGAACAGGGGCAGGAGCCGGAGAAGAAAATTTGCTCTCTATCGCTTCAAGCTTTCTCGTTATTGCAGCCATTTCAGCTTTCATCGCAATAGAGACATCAAGTTGGTGAATTCCTACCCTAGACTGACCGGTAGAAGTGGAGGTAGAAGAAGAAGAAGTCGGTCTGGTGCTCTCCCGTTGTAGCGTTTGCTCCGCAAGGTCGTCAAATAATTGCCACGCTTCCTCGTCAGATTTCGATAGGAAGTGGCCCTGACAGATGGTTTCCAACAACTGCTTCGTTGCTGGGTTCAGGCCCTCGTATAAGGTTTGGCAAAGTTGTCATTTCTCTATACCGTGGTGAGAACACGGAACAAGAAGGTCTTTGTACCGGTCAAAGCACTTCTAGAAGGGTTCAGAAGGAAGCTGAGAGAATTGGTTGATTTCATTGCGAATCCTTGCAGTTTTATGATTCGGATAAAATTTCTTGAGAAACGCTTTTACAAACTCGTCCCAACTGGTTATGGAGTGGGAAGCGGTGCTATACAGCCATTTTTCAGCAAGATCGCATAAAGTGAACGGAATGACCCGTAGACGTATAGCATCGTCCGACAGCTGGGTGGTTTTCATCATGGCACAAAAATTTTGAAATTTATTGATGAAGATATAGGCATCTTGAAATTCAAGCCCATGAAATCGTGGAAGCATGTCGATGAAGTGGGGATTAATTTCAAAATTATCCCCATTGGCCGGTGGAAGAGAAAGGCAGGTGGGAAGTGCAGAACGGGTAGGATAGAAACGATCCTGGAGCGCGATTCGCTGTGGCGCTACAACAGGCGGTGGTGGTGGGTTATTGGTCTCCGTAGAAGGTGGAGCCAATCCAGGGGTAGTCAAAGAGATATTCGGATTAAATCCTGACATCGCGGAAGAAGAGGTTGGTGATGGTGAAGGTGAAGATGTATGAACAGAATTCCGGTCAACGTCGGAGTTGGCCGGAAAAGGTAAGGGTGAAAGAGGCGTGGACGGAGTTTCGACATCTGAGTCGATCGCGTAGTCGGTAGCGACTAACGTAACGCGGACTAGGAAGGCGCTAGTGTCCCGAGTCCAAGCGGACATACACTAAACGAGTTTAGTATAGTCAAAGCGGAGAAGGTGAGGGTAAGAAAACGTCAATGGAGAAATACGATGGGTGGTGGGTAAAAAATGGATTTGGCGACAAAGGGCAAGTTTTTATAAAAGTTTTTGATTTTTTTCCTTTTTTTGGTTTTTTTATAGAAAGAGCTTTACAGAAATATGTACGGACTTAAGGCTTTAAGCAATCACAAATAAGACATGCACAATCTCACCTAGATCTAGGGTCACCTAGGTCTGCTAGACAGCTCCTAACTGTTCCAGAGGGCTAGAAATAGGACCTCAAACCATCTCTTCTCCGTCAATTGCGGCCAGGTAAGTGCCAGGTAAGTGGGAGGTTATCCAACGCTTTCGCGAAGTTCCTTAATTAAATAACCACTTGCCTTCGACACACTTGCCTAGACACCGCAAAAGTCAGATAGGATAAACGGCCGATGCCTGTAACTAGTCCTCTGTCCTACTGAGCGCGAAGTCCTTAGGGCTGAGTCTAGTATTTTTTAATTTAACAATGGTCAATGCATATGCTTTTTGTGATTTCTGGGGTCCTGGGAAGGGTGATGAAATCCCCACCCAATCTGAATTGGTTTCAAGCCCCTTAAGTCCGTATTAATAAATGCAAAGCAGTAACAAATCAACTGCAAACAATTTTTATTTTAGCGCGGCGCAAAGAATCCTGCACAAAAACAGTTTATTGGAAGGGGGAAGAGAGTTTGTGTAAAGAATGCTGCAGAAAACACAGTTTATTGGAGTCCAGAGGAGTGGGGGAAAGAAAAGGAGGACTTACAGAAATTTTGGCAGCCCGAAGGCACCAAACGGCCGCGGTTCCGCGGCCTAAGCCTCCTTATGCCGCGGTTCTGCGGCGGTTTCTTGGCCTTGCTGCTTGATTTTTCTTGTCGGTGCTTCCTTGGTTGTCCTCTGCTTGTCTGGATGTCCTGAATCTTGATTTTCTCACTGTATCTGCTCCAGATTTTTACAGTAGACCGTTTGCTTCTTTTTGATCCGTCGCGGTGTAGCCGCGAAATATGGGTCTATCTTCCCACGTCTTTGGCACTGAACTTCAACTATGTATTATCCTGCACACTTGCACAAAAACTAATCAAAAATAACAAGATGATTTTTTTACAAAGTATATTTTTTTTGTTTTGTTTTTCGGTTATATTTATATTCACAAGTTAACACAAAATTACACACAGAAATAAACTACCGTCTCCCCGCAACGGCGCCATTTGATTGGTAGAGATTCTGTGTGTTCAAGTTTAGTTAATTACCGCAATCAAAACGGTTTCGCTTGTAGCTAGCCGGTTGAGTATGAGTCGTCCGCAGGGAGATGGGAATCTTTTTCTATGTGCTTTAACGAGTTAAGTCCAATTTTCCAGATTTGTTTGTGATAAACTAAGTGTTAAAATGAGATGTAAAAAGAGCTTGTTAGGGTTAGGATTAGATTAGTTTGAGTTAGGAGTCGCTCACTTCTTTCGTTGCCACTCTTAATATCGGGGTTACGGTAATCGGCAACAACGGGGATTAGCACGACTAGGAAGGAACTTGCGAGTATAAGCTAGGCTTTCCAACGCTTAAGTTCTTCCTTTTGGTGCTTGTCCGTCCGTTCTTGGCTCTTAGCCATAACCTCCGGTTAATTCAAGCACAACCGGTCTCACTACGGAATCACCGCTATCATGTAGGATAGGGTGCCGTAGGGAGCGGATTGTGGTTCAATTAAAAGGGGGTCGAATTAAGATGCTGGGCAAGGAAAGAGTGAGAGAGATTTCCTTCTCTCAAACTTCCCTTATCCTACCCTAACAAGAATGAAACTACTCACACATCAGAACGAAAAGAAAATAAAACAAAAGATGAAGATAGAAAGAAAGAGATTAGAAGATAACAACTAGCTATTTGCGACCTCACCTTGGCAAGGATCAAGCGTAAGCATCATGGTTGTTTAAGGATAAAGGAAAAGAGAAAAGAAAGAAACAACAAGAAATAACAACAACTAAATTATCAATTAAAGATTACAAGTAATTAACATAACAAGAGCAAGACAAGTATAATAACACAATGAACTTCTTTATTCATCATTCTTCACTCACAAAAGCTCACTACAAGTTTTTCAATGGAGAAGAGATGAGAAGAGGAAGAAGAACAACAAGTATTCTAAAAACTAAAAATACAAGATTAAGCACCCTTGGCTTCACAAGGTTCTGGACTATTTATAGGCAGGGAGATGGAAATCTAGGGCAACATTTTGAACCAACATGAAAAGACCAAACAACCCCTGAAATCCCATCAAGTGAGGCGCCAGTACGGCCGCGGAACCACGGCCTAGACCCCCTATTAGCCGCGGTTCCGCGGCGGTATAGGTGAGTTGGGGTCTCGGTTTTCTTGTGCTTCCCTGGTTTTCTATGTCCTTTATTCTGGTATATGTGTTTTCTCAGATTTTCTTCACGATTTTTCAAGAATTTCTGTTGAGCAAAAGGTGATTTGATGTGGATCTTTTTGTCATGATTTCCTCGAGCTCCGTATAGATTTCTTGGATCTTGTGTTGCCATTGAGCCTTGTGCTTGAAAATGACATTGATTTGCCATTTTGTCTCTTAAACTGGTATGTGGCAACAGACGGAAAAAGAGCGGAGACCTGTGTTTTATCTGTGGTTGGCAGGAACCCGGATTTTGTCATGTTTTTCCATGAATTTCACCGTTAAGAGCCGAGTGTTAGTTATATGTATACCCTAGAGGCCATTACTGTACATAGGATGTATATTGTAGTGGATGCTGGGACATATATAGGGAGGACTTTCTTGCTCGACATGATAGTATGCTATCTCGTTACTCTTTACCTTAACGTGTATACTGATAGTCTCTCTGTTACATGTTGGTAAAGCCCTTAGGATGTGTACTTGACTATCTGGACTATGATGCGGATCATACTAGTGGGGACATGGTAGTCCATAAGTACATCCTTCAAAGTCCCTAGTCGTGGGTGTATCGAGACGGGGCATCGATATACCAGAGTAGACTAGCGTGTACCTTCTCGACCCATACAGATGGGCGATGGATGATCCCATATCCATCGGTGTTTGACATCAGAGATGATATACGGGTGCTCAGTAGAGACTGGGTACACTGGACGGACTCGCCGAGAACTCCCAGATGGTATTATACCTCACGTCAGATGGCAGTTCTCTGGTGACACTGGTACAGAGTAGTCTGTTGACCCGAGATCGTCATAGAGTCTTGTGTGGTTCCCACTGTGCTTTGATTTCCACCGTACCACGTCCAAGAGGGCGTGCAAAACGGTGGTTTTTGGGTACAGTCCCGAGTCACATGGAGGCAATGAGCGATAGGAGGGGATTCGTCTCTCCCGGTATAGGGGGTTGATGTTGCGCTGTGTTCGATTGGCTATAACAGGAAATCCCTGGCCAGGGTTGCTGAGATTTACTGGTAAGTGTTACCCGTAGTTTCTCGAATTGTTATAGACCTCATATCGACACGACTTATCGAGCTATTGGGGTCTGACGTTTACCACCCCTAGGCAAGATATGCGACATATCAGATGACGAGACTGGACTGTACGGTAGTGTTACTGGTTGGATTCACTGGAGTGTGAGCGGGCTTGCTCGTCGATCTTCTGATCGCTCAATACCCGGGTGGCCGTTACGTTTAGCAGACCGCTTGCGGCTTGTGGGTGTTTGATATGATCATCATCTGCTGCCGGCGTATTGACGAGTCTTTAGAGTCCTACACAGAGGTTTCCTGGCTCAAGAGAAACGAAATAGGAGCGCATATGAGATATGTGCGGGACCGAGAATAATGCGAGTATGTGATACCGTATTCTATTCTCACGATGAATGTATCGAATGGTTGTATGCGATATAACCTAGTTATCGAATCAAGGATTGATTCGATAAGCCGATACATTGGATACTAGTCGGTTATATGCGATATGACCGGATCGTTAAATCAAGTGTTGATTTAATGATTTAATGTATAATTATATATTTGATATATTACTTTGCATTAACTAGTATTGGTTCACTTTAAATGGATTTTCTCACTCGGATTGTGCACATTGTATATGTGATATACTTTTGTACACAAGTTTGTATCATGATTCATGATGCCTGCTTTTTGGTTAAGTGTAAAGAATTATACCATGGTTAAGTTGGAAATTAGGGTTTTCTTTTATCCATTATTTATTTGTTCATTTATTTATTTGTTTATTTATTTTGGAAAAATATTAAGCATAAAGAAATGAAATGGTGGCTAATTTTGGACTTACATGTTGAAGCTTCATGAAGCTTTGACTTAGTCACCATTTTGTCTCATGCTTAACCCTAAACACTCCACTCAACCCTAGTTGATTCTCTACACTTCACCATGGTTAGATTATGATAAGCATTCCTTTTATTTTCTATTTGGAATAACTTATCATAACAATATTCATCTTCTTCTTCTTCTTGACCACTTGAAGAAAGCTCACTTCATCAATGGTGATTGATGAAGAAGAGTGAGAAATCCAAATCTAAAGTCTACCCACTTCCTATTTCTTCATCCTCTACCTCTTGCCAAGTAGTAGAGTGTGTTTTCTTCACAAGTTTCTTGACTTGGTGAAGTTGGAGCTTGATCTAGCGATGCCTCGACGTAGATCATCTTCGGCATGGACATCGACGACCTAGCTCGCCATTTCTCCGATGAAGCCGACGCTTGAGCCCGGGATTCATTTTGGACAGCGGAGAGACATCATTGCGGAGCTATGGAGGTGGAGCACCGGATCTACAAAGGTTGTATTTCCGTTTCCTTTTTGTTAAGTTGTTAACTAGATTTCATTTTCGCCAAGATTTCTAGCCAACGATCCGTAGTCGGGTTTCTCGGCACATAGATTTTTGAAATTGGCATGGTTGATGGCTTGTGAGACCTCCTTAGCGTGTCTAGGAACCCTACTGTGGTATCAGAGACTAGCTAGAGCCTTAGGCGAAGTCTAGACGACGTTTGAAATCCGAACGAATATCGAAACCCATTTCCAAAATGCTCTCTGTCCATTTTTTAAAAATCTGGATTTTTCAATATTAAAAATATGCAGAAAATTAAGCAGGGTTTTTTATGAAATACTGTGAAAAACGGAGACCTAACTCCGTCATAACGCCGCGGAACCGCGGCCTAAGCCCACGTGGAGCAGCGGTTCCGCGGCCATACTGTTGACTTGTTGACTCCTCTTTGCACAGTAATGTTTATAATTAACTCCTGTGTTTTCTGGGTAATTTTAATGTATACTCTACAGTTGAGTATTCTGGGGTTGTATTGGGAATCAAAGATTCAATCGGATTATCAAATTTTGTCTGTGTGGCTTTACGGGTATTTTTGAATATGTTAAAAAGTTCGACCGGATATAAATACCCAACTTTTCCCCTGTCGGGAAATTTCCATGTGTTAGATCTTTCCGTGGTTTAAAGACGTTCTAAGTAGTGCAAGTAACTCGATGGACCCTCTAGAAGACAACAAACCTTAACTCGATTATGTGACCGTTTTGAACTGCCCTTTGAACTTTCGGGTTTGGGGCAGTACGGCGTGCCACATGTGAGGCGTTGGCTTGACCCTTCTACGGCTGGACCGTTGGTACTGAGGCACGAACTGAATTTTTTTAGACTTGTTTCATGTGTTGATCTGTATCGGGAAAACTTGGGTGTTCGATTGTTCGATCGGAAAGTTTAACATTTTCTGTTTATCCGGAATGTGATACAACAATTGGAATTCACAAAAGTTATGTAATAACTGAATGAATGTTATAAACATAGCAGTTTAGTCTAACTTGATCGGTTGCCACGGAATTTTGATGTGATCAAAAGTCCGTCGCAATCACGTAGCGTACGCGGATACTCGCCGATAAACTTAATAGACAGCCTCACTCCATAGCCCCGACCAAGTGACTGTAGGAGAACCCCGTCGCCGAAAGCATCCGTTCGGGTGCTCGCGGCAGCGGTGTTCCGCCTTGGTGCACTTCGTCGACGGCGTCGGGGGTGCGTCCGCCTACTGAAGTTTGCGACGAGCATTCGATCAGGATGTCGGGAATCTTGTTGAATTGCCCGACTTGATGTTGAAAAGAGTTTTCGATAAATGAGACTAAAATGCGGGGGTTTATAATTGTTAGGCATGCGATGTCTAAGTAATTCATTTGATTAGGGATGCGATGTCTATGCAGATTGCGGATTCCAACTGCTGTAGTTTTACACTTTCTTTTCTGTGACCGTAAGTGTAATATGTGATATCGCCGGTTTCGTTGCTATATGTCAATGACAATTGGGATGCGCATATTTACTTACGTTGATGACATGTGATGTTATGTGTTGCTGGATATGTTATATTGGATCGTCGTGTTCGAATAGCCGGGGGTTTTATGTGAGATGAGCGTTTTTCATTTTCATTCATGTAAAATCTTGTATGTAATATTCTTTTATTGGGGCACTTCCAGGTTGCGGATGTTGTCACCATTTGTATATTATTTACTTTTCCGCACTAGGATAGACCCAAGGAGGGGAGCACAAGTAACCGGGGTTCTGGAGTCCAGTGGGAGACCAACTCGAGGAGTCGAGTCCGGGTCTCCTAACTCTAGAATTGGTAGGGTTGCTTGCCGCTCTCGTAGGGGTCTAGGGGTGTGGGTTTGGCTATTCATCACGACCGTGGAATCCGTGTTTTATACTGGCTCGTATTGAAAACAAGGACGTCCTAGTATATCCAATATTTCATACGTTTCCTCTGCTGCGATATCTGTGATGTGATCATGTGATGTTCTGTGATAGATACAGTATATAGTATATATGATATATTATATAGACGTTACTTATGTTTTACACCCGTGCTAGCCCTGCCCTGCTCTGCCGTTAGTTACCTAACCTAACGGTGCACGAGGGGACATCGAGGCGAATGCGGATGGCATAAGTGTACGTCGTATTTATCTGTGATGTTTAGGCAGTTTAAATGATGGGACTTCATTAATGAGATTAATGAAATAAAAGAAACCTAAGATGTTGTAGAATCGAATTTCAAAATAAAACAGGTAGCTACATTTCTTGCTTTGCACAGCGGTATATATGATATATCCTGCACCTTATTCGATAAGGAAAAGGACCGAGATCCCTTCACTGGGAGTGACTCCTTTAGCAATAACTTGCAGATGCTACACACTCGGTTTGTCTTTTGATTGCTTTTATGAGTTTCTGCTTTGCACAGTGATATATATGATTTATCCCGTACCTCATTCGACGAGGAAAGGACCGACGATCCCTTCACCGGGAGTGACTCCTTTAGCAAAACTAGAAAAGCCTCAAAAACACTCCATTTCAAAATTCATTCGATCCTACAACGATATCAAGTTCATTACGCAATAGGTTTTCAGAAAAACCTGTCGTAGCCCTCCGTCATTTCAGATAAGTCCTATTTAGTATTCGTGCTACGTTTGTTGACCTCCGTCAAGGCATAGTGTGCGGTAGCTAACTAGTATTTATCTGCTTATGCATATGATGCAGATTGGATTAGGGTAGTCGTGCGGCCTTGTTGACCTCCGTCAAGGGTCGTGCGGGTGGGTTTAATTCGATCAAGAAATGACGGGTTGAACTTGACTAGTAGCCTATGGTTTGTTGACCTCCGTCAAGGTCATAGGACGCTAGGGGCAAAATTATCGGGAATTTCAAGTGTTGAAATTTGCAATGAGATTGCATACCTTCTATGAGATAGTTGGATCCCGATACCCGCTGCGAGTAAGAGTTACTCCTGGGAGAGTTTTACACATTACAATTAGCCGATCAAGTAGGTGTCTAGAAAGGTATCAACGGGGTTACGCCTCTGGGAAAACGAGGTTTACATTAATTAGGTTCGTGCGAAAGCACGGGGGACCTCCCTCAAAGTACCGACACTGGCCTGGCTGAAAGATTGGCGAACTTGTAGTGTGTAATTAATCCCGGCTAGTCTTTCCTTTTAGGGTTTGAAGGAAGATTTGATAAAAAGCAGTGGGAGCCATCCTGATTAGATAAAATAATAACCAATCTATTCTTGCAAGAGCGCACGCTGAGTGTTTTCTTCTCTCTCTCTCCTGGTAGCGACCATGTCACGCCTTAATCAAGATAATAATACAGAATATTGACCGAACCCGCTTGTTATACTGAGCTGGGGAACGTTGGTCCCGCTCCAACTTATAATTGTTATAAGATAGAGCAAGAAATTGGGGATTACCAGAATTCCCGTGCCGCCCAAACGAAGAGAGTGCATGCTGATGCATCATCTTCGGGTGTGTTCATTATACAGAACTGTTTCTCAGTATCCTCTGCATCCTTGGTATATGATACCGGATCAGGATCCCAGATATGTAAGATGTTACATAGGGCTACAAAAAGGTAGAAAAACTGAGAACGGGTGATAAGTTTCATGAGGCAGAAAACGGGACAAGTGTTGCAGCCAAGTCTGTCGGTCACTGTCACCCTGTATTACCGATACATTGATTCTGAACGAATGTTATTAGATACCGAACCTGATATACAAAATCATATCTGTCTCTTTATTAGTAAAGAAACGATAAAATTTTGTATTGTTGGATAATGTTTCGAACATTTCCTATATCAAAAGTTGATCGGTTCAGGCATGTTATCTAAAAGCATTAATGTTCTAAATGAAACTACAGTTCTTCGTATACAGAACAGACACAAGAGGAAGAGTACAGAAATGGATGGATCCTTCTTGAGGTATTGTAGACTAGGTCATATCAATACGACCCGACTAGCTGGAGTTACATATAGATGCATATTTAAATTAGTTTGAATTTACATCTTGTGAAACTCGCCAGTCATGTCACAAAGATAAGATGACCATAGCTCTGTTTATTGGAAACAGAGAAAGAGTTAGTAAACTCTTGGGATGATACATGTTGATGTATGTATGTCCCCTGTCCACACATACCAAGACCGGTTCTTTTACTTCAATACATTCTCTGATAATCTTTCGAGATTCAGACCTATGTTCCTGTTGAAACACAAGTCCGAACCTTTTAAGATATTCACAGAATATAAGTTAGAAGTAGAGAACCAAAATACGGTATAAGTATTATGTCCTATGATGAGATCAGAGAGGAGAATACTTGTGCATGGAATTCCTGGACTATTTTAAAGGAGAATGAGATTCTCTCTCAGCAATACTCCTCCGTGTACACCATAGCACGATGGTATATCGGGGCGGAGCAATCACACCCTATATGATAAGGTGTGCTCTATGATGAATACTACTGAGTTACCTATTTCCTTTTGGGAGTTATGCACTTGAGAAGCTGCATACCTATTGAAAAGGGTTCAAATCAAATCAGTTGCCTACCACTTTATATTTGATATGATATGGGAAGAGCCCATGTCTTAAGCTAGTTAAGATTTAGGGTTGTCCGGCCTATGTCTAAAAGCAAAATCCGGACAAGCTCGAGGCAAGGTCAGTTATGTAGAACTGGAAAGGTTCCAGCTATACAAACTTGAGCTGATGATTTGGTAGAACCGAAAGATTCAATAGTAACCAACGAACCTCAGCCTCTCCGCCGATCTAGTAGGGTTCCTCACCCACCTGAGAGATACTTTGGTTTCTCGATGACAGTGGGAGCGAGGATTGCATCATGAGATGATGACCCAACTAGTTTCGAGCTGGCCATCAGGAGTAAGACTCTGTAAGAATGGCTGGATGCTTAGCGATCTGAGATGGAATCCATGTACACCAGCAAAGTATGGACTTTGGCTGCTATATCTGAAGGGTTAAATCCCCATCAGGAGCAAGTATATCTTGAGAAGATTACTTGGTGTAGATGAAAAAGTTGATTCTTTCAAAGCTAGACTTGTTAAAGGTTTTCGTCATTGACCAGGCGTGGATAATGATGAAACCTTTTCCAGTACCTATGCTTAAGTCCATCCAGATCCTACTTGTCACGGCTGCATACCATGACTACGATATCTGGCGGTTGGGTGCCATGACTCTTTTTCTAAATGATGTTTTAGAAGAGTGTGTCTATAAGTACACAGCCAGAGGGCCTCGTAGACAGTGGGAGCAGCGGAAACGTGAGCAAGATGCTTTATCTGATAAAGCAGGCATCGCGGAGTTGGAACGTCTGTTTTGATGTGTTAGTCAAAGAGTTTGACATCATCAAAATGGTAGATGAACCTTGTATAAACAAAAAGGTAGTAGGGAGTATGGTGGTGATCCTCGTAGAGTACGTGGATGGCATACTCTTGATAAGAAAGGAGTTTCTTATGCTACGCTCGATCAATCTCCGTTTATCACAAAGATTCTCCTTGTAGGATCAAAATGATACCTTCTAAATCCTGAGTTTTGGATCTATGAGATAGATCTAATTGGATGTTAGGAATCTCACTAGTAGTAGTGAGATGGTATCAATCGATCCTGGAGAGAATCACTGGAAGTGTTCCAGGGTGATAATGACGACTGAATGTCAGTCGCAGGCATTGTCTTTACCCTCAGTAAAGGGACGGTATGTTGGAAGAGTTCCAAGCTAGATACCATGGCATACTAGACGATAAAGGCTGGATACATCGCTACTTAAGATGCTACCAAATAGGCTGTTTGGGTGTATATTAGTTCATGAGATGAACTATGTTCCTCCCATTGTGTGACAATGGAGTTGTAGCTTATGCCAAGGAACGTTGGTCCCATCAGTGATCCAGACATATTCTAAGGCAGTATCACCTGATCATGGAGATAGTTGATCTCCAGGGTGATCGAGGTTATGAGAGTAGACTCAGAGGACAACACAGCGGATCCACTCACGAAGGCCTATTCCCAGTGAGAGATTTTTTATGGGATGGTTGAGTATGAGATACTACAACCACTGCTACAGATGGCCCTAGAGCAAGTGGGAGATTGTTAGTTATAAGTATGCCCTAGAGGCCATTACTGTACATAGGATGTATATTGTAGTGGATGCCGGGATATATATAGCGAGGACTTTCTTGCTCGACATGATAGTATGCTATCTGGTTACTCTTTACCTTAACGTGTATACTGATAGTCTATCTGTTACATGTTGGTAAAGCCCTTAGGATGTGTACTTGACTATCTGGACTATGATGCGGATCATACTAGTGGGGACATGGTAGTCCATAAGTACATCCTTCAAAGTCCTTAGTCGTGGGTGTATCGAGACGGGGCATCGATATACCAGAGTAGATTAGCGTGTACCTTCTCGACCCATACAGATGGGCGATGGATGATCCCATATCCATCGGTGTTTGACATCAGAGATGATATACGGGTACTCAGTAGAGACTGGGTACACTGGACAGACTCGCCGAGAACTCCCAGATGGTATTATACCTCACGTCAGATGGCAGTTCTCTGGTGACACTGGTACAGAGTAGTCTGTTGACCCGAGATCGTCATAGAGTCTTGTGTGGTTCCCACTGTGCTTTGATTTCCACCTTACCATGTCCAAGAGGGCGTGCAAAACGGTGGTTTTTGGGTACAGTCCCGAGTCACATGGAGGCAATGAGCGATAGGAGGGGATTCGTCTCTCCCGGTATAGGGGGTTGATGTTGCGCTGTGTTCGATTGGCTATAACAGGAAATCCCTGGCCAGGGTTGCTGAGATTTACTGGTAAGTGTTACCAGTAGTTTCTCGAATTGTTATAGACCTCATATCGACACGACTTATCGAGCTATCGGGGTCTGACGTTTACCACCCCTAGGCAAGATATACGAAATATCAGACGACGAGACCGGACTGTACGGTAGTGTTACTGGTTGGATTCACTGGAGTGTGAGCGGGCTTGCTCGTCGATCTTCTGATCGCTCAATACCCGGGTGGCCCTTACGTTTAGCGGACCGCTTGCGGCTTGTGGGTGTTTGATATGATCATCATCTGCTGCCGGCGTATTGACGAGTCTTTAGAGTCCTACACAGAGGTTTACTGGCTCAAGCGAAACGAAATAGGAGCGCATATGAGATATGTGCGGGACCGAGAATAATGCGAGTATGTGATACCGTATTCTATTCTCGCGATGAATGTATCGAATGGTTGTATGCGATATAACCTTGTTATCGAATCAAGGATTGATTCGATAAGCCGATACATTGGATACTAGTCGGTTATATGCGATATGACCGGATCGTTAAATCAAGTGTTGATTTAATGATTTAATGTATAATTATAAATTTGATATATTACTTTGCATTAACTAGTATGGTTCACTTTAAATGGATTTTCTCACTCGGATTGTGCACATTGTATATGTGATATACTTTTGTACACAAGTTTGTATCATGATTGATGATGCATGCTTTTTGGTTAAGTGTAAAGAATTATACCATGGTTAAGTTGGAAATTAGGGTTTTCTTTTATCCATTATTTATTTATTCATTTATTTATTTGTTTATTTATTTTGGAAAAATATTAAGCATAAAGAAATGAAATGGTGGCTAATTTTGGACTTGTATGTTGAAGCTTCATGAAGCTTTGACTTAGTCACCATTTTGTCTCATGCTTAACCCTAAACACTCCACTCAACCTTAGTTGATTCTCTACACTTCACCATGGTTAGATTATGATAAGAATTCCTTTTATTTTCTATTTGGAATAACTTATCATAACAATATTCATCTTCTTCTTCTTCTTGACCACTTGAAGAAAGCTCACTTCATCAATGGTGATTGATGAAGAAGAGTGAGAAATCCAAATCTAAAGTCTACCCACTTCCTATTTCTTCATCCTCTACCTCTTACCAAGTAGTAGAGTGTGTTTTCTTCACAAGTTTCTTGACTTGGTGAAGTTGGAGCTTGATCTAGCGATGCCTCGACGTAGATCATCTTCGGCATGGACATCGACGACCTAGCTCGCCATTTCTCCGATGAAGCCGACGCTTGAGCCCGGGATTCATTTTGGACAGCGGAGAGACATCATTATGGAGCTATGGAGGTGGAGCACCGGATCTACAAAGGTTGTATTTCCGTTTCCTTTTTGTTAAGTTGTTAACTAGATTTCATTTTCGCCTAGATTTCTAGCCAACGATCCGTAGTCGGGTTTCTCGACACCTAGATTTTTGAAATTGGCATGGTTGATGCCTTGTGAGACCTCCTTAGCGTGCCTTGGAACCCTACACCGAGAACCTGTATCCTGCAATTGACTAGCAAACACGGCTCAAAAGTACCTACCGATAAGCAATATGATAAAAATTGGTCGGTATAAAAATGCAATAATCTGATATGAACAACCACCTGTCCAAAATACTGCCCCTCGTCAGAAGGAAAACTATAACTCTGACAACCTCCTTGTCGTCAAGGTCACCTTGGAAGACTGGAATGATAACTGTCTCCCGAATGAGGCTGTCGTTATCATAACCCTAGAACATTCACTTATGTTCTAAAACTGCTTCCGACTGTTTCTCTAGGATAGGATCAATGTCAACTTATTGCATCTAGTTCAAGAACAACATCTGGTGTGGTACTTGACATCTCATGATTTACTCAATTGCCTGAGCAAGTGATCTGCCAATCATGCACATCCCTCTCCACTTTAGTCTGTAAGACACCTTTAGAGAGGGTGACTCCATTACCTGCAGGTACACTACCGTGCCAGGATTCGTCCATTCTAAATACTCTTAGAATGCTGTCTAAGTACCCTGATTGGGAAACCACCCAAATCTAGATCTAAAACCATAGATCTAGTAACCAGTATGTCTGATATAATGTCCAAGTCCCATGTGGAGAAACCACTGTGTGACGACCAAAGTATAACCTATCGTAGTATAGAAGTTTCTTTTCCTACTCTGTGTATGTCATCCAAATACCATGACAACACACCCTACTACCTTCT
Organism: Agapanthus africanus; assembly: GCA_030015575.1. Lineage (NCBI taxonomy): Eukaryota > Viridiplantae > Streptophyta > Magnoliopsida > Asparagales > Amaryllidaceae > Agapanthus > Agapanthus africanus. The sequence continues at coordinate 123,555,646 of JASDDO010000006.1, read as the reverse complement.
TAACAGATCCGTCCCCTATTCTGATGAAGTCAAACCTATGACTGTCACATCAGAAATTGATGATCTATCTCCGCTATATCTGCTTTAGTCTATAAATAGACATTAGGCACTTGTCCACCAATGCTTCCGCTGCTCCCACTGACTACGACAACCCTCTGGCAGAGTCATATACACGTACACTTCTAAAGCTAGTTTAGAACGACGCTATACTCATCCTCCCGCTAGGTATCACAGCCTGGAACAACAACAATGGAAAGTCTGGGTAAACAAGAACTTCCCTGTCACCGTCCTTGAGGCTACCGGAGTACCTCTCGGGTGCCTGAAGTTACCCACCTTATCTGCGGAGTGGACAATGGACTGTCAAACCAGATTGAATCCTTAGGTTCCTATTAAACTTTCAGTAATCGTTTGCGGTTCTCGAATCACTTCCGGTTCTACCATACTCCCACTACTGTTTTCTGAAAAAATCCATTTTTGTTAAAACTGTGGTGAGTCAAGAAAAATATCACTATTGATCTTCCAGATGGTAGAAAGTCAGCCCTCGTCATAGCCTGGGTCAACCCACAAACAGCCATTACAGAAAACGTGCCTTGAGTTATCCAGAGTCTGGTTTTAAGCATAAGCCGGACAACTCCCCGTACCTTAACATCGTTAAGATATGAACTGTTCTATATCCAATACGGAAACAGAGGCACTGATTTAATTGAACCAGATTCAAATCATGCAGCTGTCTCCAGTGCATGTCAACTAAATGGAAAGAGGCCGATCAGCGTTACTCAACTTAGGAATGTTTCCAATTATGAGCAACCTGAAAGAGAAGCAAGTTCTCTAAATCATTACTATCAACTGAATACCAAACACAAGTATCTACATCTTCGATCAATTTGAAGAATCCCGATACTTGCAATACCTGGTTCTCTACTTTATTCATCTATCTATAACTTCTCAAAATTCGGACCTTGCGTTTCAACGAAACACTTGTCTAAAAACTAGAGAAGTTATAAGTAAACTGAATATAGTACGAGGACCAACCCCTCTGTCCTCATGGATGCTGGACAACATACAATACTTTGTATAAGTCCCTTAAGTCTGATAACTCACTCCCTGTATGTTGCAGGTTGAAAACTGTACTTATGGTTAAGAAGAATTACACCGTTGTTTAATGCTCCTTACCAAACCATCCACTGATATAGGTAAATGTCATAGACATAATTTCAAAAAGGTATATCTCACTCTATGAAAATAGACGTACAGATATATCGATTTGAAATTGGTGCATAACAGCGGATATTCAAAACGAAATATTTGTCGACCGACAAACAACCCAGGTGATTTCCTCAAATATCACCAATTACAACGAATTCCGATATCTTGAGGACAATCACCTAATTCCCAATAACTTACTCCCACTCATCATCTGTAAAACCATACAGATGTGAGAATCATACCTGGTAAATACATACCCTGGAGCAAGATCTGATTGGGAAATCAGTTTTCTTTTAAAAGTACACAGCGAAACTGAAACATTGAAATGTTTCGATGGGGTATCCCGGTATTCCTAGTAACGCCGCTTCCATTATTCAGATTCACAACTTTAACCGTATAATTCTTTTCCATCTCTCCAAATCCCTTTATATGTCTTTAGTCACAATCTTCTGTACACCCCTTTAGGCCAAATGGTTTTCTTCCTTCCCCACCGTTCGGCACCAGCCTATGGTTTAGAAGAAGACTATCCAATAAGCATAATGGGTGTACTGTCCTAATCCTTGGAGCACTCGCAATGAGAGAGAAGATGAAGATAAAAGACAACCGAATAAACCTTATTCCTATTTCTCCTGAACCAGAATCCATCCCCGAACTGGAACAAGTTCCTTTCGAGTTCGTATATAACCATACGATGGAGTATCCAATAAACTGTGGATCTTCGTATTGATACGGAGTGTCCTGGAGAAATACAAAGGTGATTTAGGATTGGCGAAGAAATACTTGGTTTGGTCGTGAATAGCAGTCGCAATTTACTTTGCCCTCTTACTAATCCCTTGATATGTCTTTACTTAATACCTTCTGTACAACATAGTTATGCTAATTGGTTTTCTTCATTCCCAACCGTTCGGCACCAGCCTAAGGTTTAGAAGAAGACTCTACAATTTGCATAATAGGTGTACTATCTCCTAAACCAAGGAGTACTCGCAACCTGAGAGAAGGTAAAAGGAAAAGACAACTGAATAGTCCTATTCGTTTTCTCCAGAACCGGAAACCATCCTCGAATAAATTCCTTCGAGTTCGTATATAACCATACGATGGTTTTATCCAATGGAAGTGGACGTTCGTAGTAATACGGGGTGTCCTGGAGAAAAGGGTAAAAGTAGGAGTGGCAATGAGGTTTGCAACTCTGACAATCCAAAAGCCAGTGTTTAAGAAGGTTCGGTTAATTTTGGTCACTGAGTCATAGTCTTAGGGTCGGGTCAATGGTCGCTGCCAAGAGAGAGAGAGAAAAGAAACACTCAGCGTGCAATCTAACCTAGATCAGAATGGTTACCAATTTATCTAATCTGGAAACCTCCCACTGTACCGTCAAATTCTCCTCCAAACCTGAAAGAAGAATTAGTCGGGATCACCCGAGGAGTAAACCAACTCGTCAGTGGGAATCGGGATTCAACTATCATCGCATGATAACGTGACGGAATCCGCTCACGTCATCACACTCCAGAAGGTATGCGCATATCTGGCAAGTTTCGGTTTGTTTAGAAACTCCCGATGTGATTTTTACCCCATGCTCTTATGACCTTGGCGTGAGGTCAAAATATCATAAGTCACATGTCAAGTTCTGCCCATCATTATCCAGGTTAATTTAAACCCACCCGTACATACCCTTGACGTAGGCCCAAATAGTAGTACGACTGTCCTAAACCAACGCATCTATCTATGCAACAGATAAATATCCGGCAGCTACCAATCACTATGCCTTGGCGTGAGGTCAAAATACATAGCTTGAATACTACCGAATATTTAACCGAAATGATAGAGGGCTACGAATGGTTTTTGGCGAAAACCATTAACGTAATGAACTTGATATCGTTGAAGGAACCGGATAGCTTTTATGAAAATATAGTGACGAAAACCATTGCTAAAGAGGTCACTCCCGGTGAAGGGATCTCGGCTCTTTCCCCGTAGAATGAGGTGCAAGATATTCCAACTGAATACCACGATGCAAAGCAAAAGTAATCGGCTATAATGAAGTTATTGCCCTGACGCAAACTTCGGTCCAAGGGGTCACTCCCGGTGAAGGGATCTCGGCCCTTGCCTCGTCGACTGAGGAGCAGGATATTCCAACTGAATACCACTGTGCAAAACAAAAGTGAACGTCCTTGCAATAACAACTTTTTGAAAAAGGTTCCAACAACATCAGAATAGGTTTTTTTAGCTTGCATTGATCCGAATCAACGCAGTCCCATCAATTGATCACACCACAAAGAACGAAAATAATGACGTACGTATATGCCATCCGCATTCGCCACTGGGTCCTGTCATTACCCGTTAGGTTAGTTAACTAACGACAGAGCGGGGACTGCACTAGCACGGATACAAAACATATACAACATCTAATGGTATATATATCAATATATAATATTTCACTCAAGGCGTGATAAAATGCAACATCACAGAAATGTAATAAGAACCACAGAACAATAGAGATATCTGGGATCCCCGGGTTTCACAGAGCCGCTACTGAAACCCAACGTTCCCCTGGTCGTGTGATAGCCCGTGCAATGAAATCCTAGACCCCTACGGGTGCGGCAAGTAACCCGCCAAAACCTGAAGCGAGGTAGCCCCTTTCATCAACGTGAATGGACCACCCGGCACATCATGGAATCCGGTAACTTGGGCACCCCTCCTGGGTCAACCTGTACCCCCTACGAGTGCGACGAATAGCCCGCCAATTCTAGAGTGAAGCCCTCTCCGTCTCAATGCCATGATATGCGGGCTTGTTGCCCTCTAGAACCCGGCTATCCGTGCACCCCACCTTGGGGTAATCCTAGTACAGAAAGTAAAATATACAGACAACGGGTACATCGACCTCGACCCGGTCGTGCCCTAAAAGAATAATATACAATCAGGCAGTGACGGCAATCCACATGTCGGACGCTCGTCCCGCAATATCAAATGTACATAATACAACCAAATCTATACTACCATTGCATCCAGGCTACCCCCCACGACCAATCCGCAACATCACAGCACAATCACAGAACATCAACGTGAATGTCACGTTCACAAATCCGTCTAACCGGGCTATAGCAGTTATACAGGATTTACCGATCAAGTGGCATTCACGGTCGCAGATATAATGTAAATACTGTGAACCAACATGTTTAAAATTTTCGATCGATCAAATTTACCCTAGTGGGCCCCAAGCACTACTGTAGCACTCACAGAAAGTCTGGGCCCAAAAAGAATGTTCCAAAACCCCTATTTTCAACTCAGAGACACTCTGTAGAAATTTGACACACTGAACAGAAAGGACTGCGGCGGAACCGCGGCCCAACCATGGGTTTGGCCGCGGTTCTGCGGTTGTATAGTGTGTTCACGTGATCAAATTTCTACAGAAGTCTTAGAATTCACTGCACATCATTCTGCAACTACCTGAAAAAATTTTGGAGCCAAAAAAAATTCGACAGAAACTGATGCACATGAAAACGCGGTTTTTGGAATTTTGTTCGATCGGAAACATAAACACATTAGACAAAGCTAGACTAGGTTAATGGCGAGGCTCTGATACAACTGTAAGTGCACAGCGGCGTCACGGCCGTCAATCCGACGCCGTAATGCGGAAGCGATGATTTACTTTAACTTTAAAACCGGCACCACCGCGCACTATAAACCCGGATCGTGCCACTATAAACCCGGATCGTGCCATTAATCTAGTCCTAGCTATCAAGAGAAGGGGGTAGAGAGATATACCGAGCGATCCGTGTACTTCAGTCTTCTCGTCGTCGTCCCGATCTCCCCGGGGAATTTCCGGTCTCCACCTCGTCGCCGGAAGGGCACCACGTCGCCGGCTTCTTTTACGGGCTCCCACCTCTGGACCGAGGCAACTCGGGCACGAAGTTGGCGAGCCGACGTGCCCAAGGTTTGCTGTAGAATATGTGTAGAAAGCTATGTCTCATTTGGGGTATTGGAAGTGGCCTTTGATGGAGGAAATGAACTTGTGGAATTTTGTGATGAACTTGGAGATTTTTGCAAGCATGAGAGAGCCAAAAATCACCACACAAATTAGGCAGCCCCCTCTCCTTGCTTGGCCGGCCATGGCATGTGGGAATGGGAGGATGGAGTGAATTAGAATGAAAAAGAAATGAGCCCCAACCTAATGCAAGAGAGAGCAAGGGTGATGATAACAAGCAATGATCATAATCAAAGAACCTCACTCCAAAACCCAATCATCAACAACCATGATTGCTCCAAAACCAACACTCCAACAACCTAATCATCAACAACCATGAGGACTCCAAAATTCAAGCCATGATAAAAAGAAGAAGAAGTCAAATGAAGTCAAATGGTGGAGGAATTATCATTATACAACAATATGCGAAGACCACCCTCCAAATTGCTTATTTGCACAAATGCAAATAAGCCCACCTCTACCAATCTTTAGCCAATGAAAGATACAAAGAAATATGACCGAAACGGAAAACAAACTGGCAACTCCAAAAAACTGATCCCGTAATAAATTACAGGAAAACCCTTCACTGTATATACATACCCGCATTTGTATTCCGACCGAAATACAATTGCAATGAGACAAAATCTACACTGTACAATACTAGGATCTGGCTTAAACCAAAGCCTGCTAGTATCAACCGTCCGATCCTGATCCGTACAATGCCGCACGTATCTGATCGAACCCTGCCATATCTCCATACGGCCTCTACAGCGTTTCTCCCGAAACTTGAGCAACTGGTCTGTGGGGGACTCTAAAGACTCGTTAATACTATGGCTGTGGATTTAACCACCAGCACGTCAGAGGTATTAGCCATTCGTGACGGGCTACCATCTATTGACCAAAAGGGACGTCTATGAGCGAACTCATCCTGAAACCCTACTGAGCCTGTCAATGACAATAACCGTACAGTCCGGTCCGTTCGTCTATGAGCATCGCATGGCGGGCCTAGGTGGTTGGTAAAAGTCAGACACCCAAAAGCGGTACAAGTCGTGTCGGAGTGTTGCCCAGAACACCCTGAGATACTACTGGAATACCTACCAGTAAATCTCCTGCCTTGGCCAAGGACTTCGTGTAATGGCTCTCCTAGACACAGCGCTACCTCACCCCCAATACCAGGAGAGACGAACCCCTGCAGATCCGCTCACTGCCTCTATGTGGCTCGGGACTGTACCCAACTAAAACCTGTTTGCACGTCTCCTTTGAGCGTGGTAGGGTAGTAATCAAAGTACAGTGGGAACTCACACGAGACAAATGACGATCTCAAGTCGATGAGCTAACCTGTACACATGTCACCAGGGAACTGCTATCTGACGTCAGGTATAAGACCAACTAGCATGTTCCCGGTGAGTCCTGTCCGGTGTACTCATAACCCAATGAGCACCTGTATACATCTTAGGTGAACCAACTGACACCAGTGGCTTGTGAGACCGGCCACCGTCCCTCGTCGGGGTCTCGACTGTGTACACTAGTCTACTCTGGAGTATCGATGCCCTGTCTCGAAACTCCCACGACTAGGGACCTTTTAAGGATGTGCTTATAGACTACCAGCTCCCACGTATATGATCGCCCTCATACTGCTGGCAGCCAAGCAAGAATCCTAGGGCCTTTATCAACGTGCAATAGTGACCTGTAAGGTCACCTAAAGCAGTACACGATGATAAAGGTAAACCAGATAGCATACTATCATCTTGAGTAAGACTGTCCTACCGGAATAGGTCCTCCCTCAATCATTGCAATCACGTGCCTGTGATCCAATAATCGACTCTGAGGGCACTATCTCCAACAATCTCCCACTAGCACTCAAGGCTAATTATTGCGATGTCGCATACTCACAGCCGGTGTGATACCGAACACCCAACTCTTCTACTAGTAAGTCTCACAAAGCTTGTTTGCGAAACTATTGTGTTCGATGAATAGCCTCAGTGAGTGGATCCGCTTTGATGTTTCTTTCTATATCTCTCTAAATCTCAAGTTCGCGGAGAAACCCATCTCCTGAAATGAGCAATACCTGTCTTAGAATGTGTCTAGATGTCTGATAGGACCTAGCTCATAAATGAACTCCAAATCCAAACTTCTTAGACTATATCGTCAACTGAACTTAATCAGTATCCTACACTGTAAGTCTACTTTAACCCGGATCTGCCATTATTGCTAAACTAACAAACTGTAAAGAGTGTAGAAAGGTTATACCGAACGATCCGAGTCCTTCATTCTTTAACCATCATCCCACGCTCCGTTGCGGCTGCTCTGATCTCGTCGATCTCCGATCTGCTCGTTCAGGTGGCACCACGTCAACGATTCTTTAAATGGGCTCCCGCCTCTGACTTAAGGTAACTCGGTCGTCAAGTTTGCAAAAAGAGACGACCAAGAATGATGTAGAGAATGAGTAGATGACTTTGTCTCACTTCGTCCAAAGCCGTGGACGATCGGTTAATGAAGTTGCCGATGGAAATGAAATGGAACAAGAAATGAACTATCAAATTTCCATGGATCCAAAACTTTAGTCTTTTTCTTTTAACAACCATAATCTTTTTCAAGTGAGTAAATGGAGGAGGAGAGGGGGCCGGCCACTTATATGGAGGAGGAGGGTGAGTGTAGGAGAAATCAAGGAGGTGACCATAAACAAAGATCAACAACAAATATCCTATAGCAAAACAAAACATATTAATGAAATGAAAGACTCACTAAACCTAGTCATCCATTCATTAATGCAAAGATGAGTCACCCGCCACCTCATCACCCTAGTCACCATTTCTAGAACCTTCTAGAAGCATGACTCACCCTCATCCAAGAAAAGATAAATCCGTCTTTAACCGAATGTCAAAAGACGGCTGATAGAAAACTGGAAACTGGAAACTTCCAAAAGTGATCCTGAAACGACTTTCAGGATAACCCCGTAACTGTATAAATATACCCGCATTTGTATTACGACCGAATACAAATGCAACTGAGACAAAGATATTATACCTACTCAATATAATACTCGGATCCGGCTTAAACCAAAGCCGACCAGTATCATCTGCCCAAAAAATAACACGTGCGTAAACGCACGTGCATTTTCCGAACCCTGCCATAAAACCATACGGCCTCTACAACGTTTCGCCCGAACTTGGGAAACTGTCTGTTGGGGACTCTAATGACTCGTCAGTACCCTGGCACTGGGTTTAACCACAAACCATCAGCGGCACTAGCTATGCGTAACGACTGCCCATAGACTGACCTTAAGGGAGGCCGATGAGCGAACTCATCTGGAAACCCTACTGAGCCTAACAGTGACAATGTATATACAGTCCGGTCCGTTCGTCTATGAGTATCGCATATCTGCCTAGGGGGCTAGTAACGTCAGACCCCCAATAGCAGTATAAGTCATGTCGGAGTGTAGCCCAATAACACCCTGAGATACTACTGGAGTACCTACCAGTAAATCTCCTGCCATGGCCATGGACTTTGTGTAATGGCTCTCGTAGACACAGCACGACCTCGCCCCCAAAACCGGGAGAGACGAATCCCCTGCCGATCCGCTCACGTCCCTCCATATGGCTCGGGACTGTACCCAAAAACTACCTGTTTGCACGAATCCTTTGAGCCGTGGTAGGGTAGAAGTCAAAGCACAGTGGGAACTCACACGAGACAAATGACGACCTTAGGTCGATGAACTAACCTGTACACATGTCACCAGGGAACTGCTATCTGACGATATGTATAATACCAACTAGCAGGTTCCCGGCGAGTCCTGTCCGGTGTACTCATAACCCAATGAGCACCTGTATACATCTTAGGTGATCCAACTGACACCATTGGCTTGTGAGACCGGCCACCGCCCCTCGTCGGGGTCTCGACTGTACACACTAGTCTACTCCGGAGTATCGATGCCCTGTTTCGAAACTCCCACGACTAGGGACCACAATTAAGGATATGCATATAAACTACTCAACTCTCACGTATATGATCGCCATCATACTGTTGGTAGTAAAGCAAGATCCTAAGGGCTCTATCAATGTGTAACATGTAATCGGTCACCTGAACATGTACACGACTGATAAAGGCAAACCAGATAGCATACTATCATCTTGAGTAAGACTGTCCTACCGGTATAGGTCCTCCACAATCATTGCAATCACGTACCTGCGATCCAATAATTGACTCTGAGGGCACTATCTCCAACAATCTCCAACTTGCACTCAAGGCTAGTTATTGCAATGTCGACTACGCATAGCCCGTGTGAAACCGAACATCCAACTCCTCTACTAATCAGTTTCACAAAGCCCGTTTGTAAAAATATTGTGTTCGAGAAATAGACTCAGTGAGTGGATCAGCCTAGATGTTTCTTTCTATGTCTCTCTAAATCTCAAGTTCGCGGAGAAAGCCATCTCCCGAATCGAGTAATACCTGTCTTAGAATATGTCTGGATATCTGATGGGACCTAGTTCATAAATGAACTCCAAATCCAAACTTCTTAGACTGTATCGATCACTGAACCTAATCAGTATCGGCACCATGCCTCCCACAGTATCCTCTTGGACCACCTGTCCATAATACTGTCCTTTGTCAGAGGGAAAACTGTAACTCTGACAATCACTCTGTCAACCATGTCATCATTGAAGCCTGGAATGATAATCATCTCCCGAAGGAGGCTGCCGTCATCAAATCCGTAAAACATGCAGTTATGTTCTATAACTGCTTCCTTATGTTTCTCCAGGATTGGATTAATACAAATTTATTGCATCTAGTGCAAAACCAACATTTGGTGTGGTACTTGACATCTCATGATTGACTCAATTGCCTAAGCAAGTGATCTGCCAATCATGCACATCCCTCTCCACTTTAGTCTGTAAGACACCTTTAGAGAGGGTGACTCCATCACCTGCAGGTACACCACAATGCTAGGAGTCATCTATTCTAAAAACCATTAGAATACCGTCAAAGTACCCACATTGGGAAACTACCCAATTCCAGATCTAAAACCATAGATCCAGAAACCAGAATGTCAAATATTATATCCATATCCTGTCTGGAGAAACAACTGTGTGACGACCATAGTACAACCGATCGTAGTATAGGAATTTTACTTCCTACTATGTGTATGTCATCCAAATACTATGACATCACACCCTACTACCTTCTTAACAGATCCATCTCCTATTCTGATTGAAGTCAAACCCATGACTTTCACATCAAAATTAGATGATCTATCTCCGCTATAACTGCTCAAGTCTATAAATAGATATAAGCATCTTGCCCACTATGCTTCCGCTGCTCCCACTGACTACGACAACCCTCCTACCGGGTCTCATAGCCTGGAACAACAGTAGTGTCAAGTCTGGGTAGATAAGAACCTCCCTGTCACCGTCCTTGAGGCTACCGAAGTACCTCTCGGGTGTCTGAGGTTACCCACCATATCTGCGGAGTGGCTATTGGAATGTCAAACCTGATTGAATATATAGGTCCTATTAAATTTTCCATAATCGTTCGCGGTTCTGGAATCACTTCCAGTTCTACCATACTTCCACTACTGTTTTTCTGAAAAAATCCATTTTACTAAAACTGTGGCGAGTCAAGAACAATATCACTATTGATCTTCCAAATGGTAGAATATCAACCCTCGTCATGGCCAGGGTCAACCGACAAACAGCCATTACAGAAACGTGCCCTGAGTTATCCAGAGTCTGGTTTTAAGCATAAGCTGGACAACTCCCCGTACCTTAATATCTTTTAAGGTACGAACTATTCTATATCCAATATAGAAACTTTGGCACTAATTTAATTGGAACCAGATTCAAATCATGCAACTGTCTCCAGTGCATATCAACTTAATGGAAAGAGGCTAATCTGCATTACTCAACTTAGGAATCCATCCAATTATGAGCAACCTGAAAGAGAAACACTTTTCTCAAAACTATTATTATCATCTGAATACCAATCACAAGAATCTACATCTTCGATCTCTTTGAGGAATCCCGATACTTGTGACACCTGGTTCTCTACTTTATTCTTATACCCACAACTTCTCAAAACTTAGACCTTGTATTTCTATGAAACACTTGTCTAAATACTAGAGAAGTTATAAGTAAACAGAACATAGTACGAGGACCTACCCCTTTGCCCTGATGGATACTGGACAACATACAATACTCTGTATAAGTCCGCTGAGTTTAAGCAACTCAAAACCTGTGCGTCGTAGGTTAAAAACTGTACCCTGGCGATTTCCTCAAATATCACCAATTACAACGAATTCCGATATAATGAGGATAATCACCTAATTCCCAATAACTTACTCCCACTCATCATCTGTAAAACCATACAGATATGAGAATGAAACCTGGTAAATACATACCCTTGGAGTAAGTATCTAATCGGGAAAACAGTTTTCCTTTAACAATGCACTGAAACATGAAAATGTTTCGTAGGGGTATCCTGGTATTCATAGTAATGCCTCTTCCATAATCCAATTCATGACTTCAACCGTATATCTCTTTGCCATCTCTCCAAATCCCTTTATTTGTCTTAAGTCATTACCTTCTGTACACCATCACGAGGCTAAATGTTTTTCTTCCTTCCCTACCGTTCGGCACCAGCCTATGGTATGGAAGAAGACTATCCAGTAAGCATAATAGGTGTACCCTCCTAAGCCAAGGAGTACTCGCATCTTGAGAGAAGGTGATGATAAAAGACAACTGAATAATACCTTATTCATTTAAAGGTGAAATAGGAGTGGCGATGAAGTATGCGGTTTGGTCGTGAATGATATCAGTTGCAATTTACTTTGCCCTCTTTCTAATCCCTTTATTTTGTCTTTACATATTACCTTCTGCACACCCTACTTAGGCTAATTGGTTTTCTTCATTCCCTACCTTTCGGCACCAGCCTATGGTTTGGAATAAGACTATCCAATAAGCGTAATAGGTGTACTCTCCTAAACCAAGGAGCTCTCACAACCTGAGAGAAGGTGATAATAAAAGACAACTGAATAAACCAATTTTATTTTTCCTGAACCTGGATCCATCATCGAAGAAGTCCCTCCGAGTTCGTATATAACCATACGATGGATCTATCCAATGGAATTGGATATCCGTAGTAAAACGGGTGTTCTGAGAAATGCAAAGGGTAAAAGAAGGAGTGGCGATGACTTATGCAACATAGACAATCCAAAAGCCAGTATTTTAAGAAGGTTCGGTGAACTTGGTCACTGAGTCATAGTCTAGGGTCGGTCAAAGCTCGCTGCCAAAGAGAGAGAGAAAAGAAACACTATGCGTGCACTCTAACCTAGATCAGAATGGTTATCACTTTATCTAATCCGGAAACCTCCCACTGTCCTGTCAAATTCTCCTCCAAACCTGAAAGAAGAATCAATCGGGATCACCCGAAGAGTAAACCAACTCATCAGTGGGAATCGGGATCCAACTCTCATCGCATGATAACGTGATGGAATGCATCCACGTTACTCATACTCCAGAAGGTATGCGCATACTTGGCAAGTTTCGGTTTCTTTAGAAACTCCCGATAAGATTTTTGCCCTATGCTCTTATAACCTTGGCTTTGGTCAAATTGTCATAAGTCACATGCCAAGTTCTACCCGTCACTATCTTGTAAATTTGAACCCACCCGCACTTGCCCCTGACTTTGGCCAATCGGCAGAACGACTGTCCCAAACCAACTCATCTATCTATGCAACAAATGAATACCCAGCAGCTACCAAACACTATGCCTTAACTTTAGCTAAAATGCATAGCTTGAATACTACTAAATACCCAAAAGAAGTGACGGAGGGCTACGGCTGGTTTTTGGCGAAAAACCTTTAACGTAGTGAACTTGATATCGCTGAAGGAACCTGATAGCTTTTTAAAATATAGTGGCGAAAACCTTTTGCTAAAGAGGTCACTCCCGGTAAATGGATCTCGGCTCTTTCCTCGTGGAATGAGGTGCAGGATATTCTACTGAATATCGCTATGCAAAGCAACTTGTAATCGACTATAGTGAAGTTATTACCCTGACGCAAACTTCTGCCCAAGGGGTCAGTCCCGGTGAAGGGATATCGGCCCTTGCCCCGTCGAATGAGGGGCAGGATATTCCACTGAATACCGCTATGCAAAACAAAAGGAAACGTCTTTGCAATAACACTTTTTAAATTTGTTCCAACAACTGTAAACAGGTTTGCTTTACTTTGCATTGATCAGAATCAACGCAGTCCCATCAATCAATCACACCAGAAAAGAACGAAAATAAAATGTACGTATATGCCATCTGCATTCATCACTGGGTCCCGTCATCACCCGTTAGGTTACTTAACTAACGACAGAGCGGGGACTGGACTAGCGCGGGTGTAAAACATATACAACATCTAATAGTATATAAACCAATATACAATAATCGCTCCAGGCGTGATAATATGCAACAATACAGAAAAGTAATAAGCATCACAGAACAATACAGATAATCTGGGATCCCCGAGTTTCACAAAGCCGCTGCTGAAACTCGACGTTCCCCTGTCGTGTGGATAGCCTGTGCAATGAAACCTAGACCCCTATGGGTGCGGCAAGTTACCCGCCAAAACCTGAAGCGAGGCAGCCCCCTACAGCATAGTGAATGGACCACCCAGCACTTCACGGAATCCGGTAATCTTGGACACCCCTCCTTGGGTCAACCTGTACCCCCTACGAGTGCGGCGAATAGTCTGCCAATTCTAGAGTGGGGTCCCTCTGCCTCTCAAAGCCATAAGATGCGGACCTGTTGCCCTCCAGAACCCGGCTATCCGTGCACTCCGTCGCAGGGCAAAACCTAGTACAGTAATGAAAAATAATACAACAGGTACATCGACCACAACCTGGTCATGCCCCAAAAGAATATTATACAACAGGCAGTGACGGAAGTCCACAAGTTGGACGCTCGCCCCGCAATATCAAATGTACAAATAAACTCAAACTGCACTACCATTACACACTGCTATCCACCACGACAAATCAGCAACATCACAGCACAACACAGAATATCAACGCGAATGTCACGTTCGCAAACCCGTCTCAAAAAAATATAGCAATCAGACGCGGTTTACCGATCAAATGACATTCCCGGTCGGAGATATAATGTATGCACTACAAACTAACATGTTTAAATTTCGATCGACTAAATATCATGAAGTGGGCCCCACGAACATCTGTTGAACAGTAACAAAATCTGGGCCCAAAAGATATATACCAAAAACCCCAAATTCCAGAGGAGAAAACACTGTACAGATTTGGAAGCATGATTCAATAGAATGGCCGCGGATGCGCGGCCAAACCATGGGTTTGGCCGCGATTCCGCGGCAATATAGTCGAATCACTTGCTCAAATTTGGTCAGTGTGCTTCTACTACCCTGCACAACTTTCTGTGATATGTAGAATAATTTTAGGACATCATTTAAAATCTACAGAAACTGTGAAATTAAAAAAATGCGGTTTTTGATTTCCGGTTCGATCGATGTTTTAAACACGTTAGCACAAGTTAGTAAAGCAAAATGGTGAGGTTCTGATACCACTGTAAGTCTACGGTAGCGCCCCGGCCGTCTACAGACGCCAAATGCGGAACAAAAAACTTTTAACTGGCGCTATCGTATACTTTAACCCGGATCTGCCATTATTGCTAAACTAAAAAACTGTAAAGAGTGTAGAAAGGTTATACCGAACGATCCGAGTCCTTCGTTCTTCAACCATCATCCCACGCTCCGTTGCGGCTGCTCTGATCTTGTCGATCTCCGATCTGCTCGTCCAGGTGGCACCACGTCAACGATTCTTTAAACGGGCTCCCGCCTCTGACTTGAGGCAACTCGGTCGTCAAGTTTGCTAAAAGAGACGACCAAGAATGATGTAGAGAATGAGTAGATGGTTTTGTCTCACTTCGTCCAAAGCCGTGGACGATCGGTTAATGAAGTTGCCGATGGAAATGAAATGGAACAAGAAATGAACTATGAAATTTCCATGCATCCAAAACTTTAGTCTTTTTCTTTTAACAACCATAATCTTTTTCGAGTAAATGGAGGAGGAGAGGGGGCCGGCCACTTATATGGAGGAGGAGGGTGAGTGTAGGAGCAATCAAGGAGGTGACCATAAACAAAGATCAACAACAAATATCCTAAAGCAAAACAAAACATATTAATGAAATGAATGACTCACTAAACCTAGTCATCCATTCATTAATGCAAAGATGAGTCACCGGCCACCTCATCACCCTAGTCACTATTTCTAGAAGCATGACTCAGCCTCATCCAAGAAAAGATAAATCCGTCTTTAACCGAATGTCAAAAGACGGCTGATAGAAAACTGGAAACTGGCAACTTCCAAAAGTGATCCTGAAACGACTTTCAGGATAACCCCGTAACTGTATAAATATACCCGCATTTGTATTACGACCGAATACAAATGCAACTGAGACAAAGATATTATACCTACTCAATATAATACTCGGATCCGGCTTAAACCAAAGCCAACCAGTATCATCTGCCCGAAAAATAACACGTGCGTAAACGCATGTGCATTTTTCGAACCCTGCCATAAAACCATACGGCCTCTACAACGTTTTGCCCGAACTTGGGAAACTGTCTGTGGGGGACTCTAATGACTCGTCAGTACCCTGGCAGTGGGTTTAACCAAAAACCGTCAGCGGTACTAGCTATGCGTAACGGCTGCCCATGGACTGACCTTAAGGGAGGCCGATGAGCGAACTCATCCGGAAACCCTACTGAGCCTAATAGTGACAATGTATATACAGTCCGGTCCGTTCGTCTATGAGTATCGCATATCTGCCTAGGCGGCTAGTAACGTCAGACCCCCAATAGCAGTATAAGTCGTGTCGGAGTGTAGCCCAATAACACCCTGAGATACTACTGGAGTACCTACCAGTAAATCTCCTGCCATGGTCATGGACTTTGTGTAATGGCTCTCCTAGACATAGCACCACCTCGCCCCCAATACCGGGAGACACGAATCCCCTGCCGATCCGCTCACGTTCCTCCATATGGCTCAGGACTGTACCCAAAAACTACCTGTTTGCACGACTCCTTTGAGCTGTGGTAGGGTAGAAATCAAAGCACAGTGGGAACTCACACGAGACAAATGACGACCTCAGGTCGATGAACTAACCTGTACACATGTCACCAGGGAACTGCTATCTGACGATATGTATAATACCAACTAGCAGGTTCCCGTCGGGTCCTGTCAGGTGTACTCATAACCCAATGAGCACCTGTATACATCTTAGGTGATCTAACTGACACCAGTGGCTTGTGAGACCGGCCACCGCCCCTCGTCGGGGTCTCGACTGTACACACTAGTCTACTCCGGAGTATCGATGCCCTGTCTCGAAACTCCCACGACTAGGGACCATAATTAAGGATATGCATATAAACTACCCAACTCTCACGTATATGATCGCCATCATACTGTTGGTAGTAATGTAAGATCCTAAGGGCTCTATCAACGTGTAATATGTAATCAGTCACCTGAACTTGTACACGACTGATAAAGGAACACCAGATAGCATACTATCTTGAGTAAGACTGTCCTACCGGTATAGGCCCTCCGCAATCATTGCAATCACGTACCTGCGATCCAATAATTGACTCTGAGGGCAGTATCTCCAACATGCGCCATGCCTCCATCAGTATTTCCTTGGACCACCTGTCCAAAATACTACCCCTCGTCAGAAGGAAAACTATAACTCTGACAACCTCCTTGTCGTCCAAGTCACCTTGGAAGCCTGGAATGATAACTGTCTCCCGAATGAGGCTGTCGTTATCATATGCCTAGAACATTCACTTATGTTCTAAAACTGCTTCCGACTGTTTCTCTAGGATAGGATCAATGTCAACTTATTGCATCTAGTGCAAGAACAACATCTGGTGTGGTACTTGACATCTCATGATTGACTCAATTGCCTGAGCAAGTGATCTGCCAATCATGCACATCCCTCTCCCTTTTAGTCTGTAAGACACCTTTAGAGAGGGTGACTCCATTACCTGCAGGTACACTACCGTGCTAGGAGTCGTCCAATCTAAATACTCTTAGAATGCTGTCTAAGTACCCTGAATGGGAAACCACCCAAATCTAGATCTAAAACCATAGATCTAGTAACCAGTATGTCTGATATAATGTCCAAGTCCCATGTGGAGAAACCATTGTATGACGACCAAAGTATAACCGATCGTAGTATAGGAGTTTCTTTTCCTACTCTGTGTATGTCATCCAAATACCATGACAACACAACCTACTACCTTTTTAGCAGATCCATCCTCTATTCTGATGAAGTCAAACCTATGACTGTCACATCAGAAATTGATGATCTATCTCCGCTATATCTGCTTTAGTCTATAAATAGACATAAGGCACTTGTCCACCAATGCTTCCGCTGCTCCCACTGACTACGACAACCCTCTGGCAGAGTCATATACACGTACACTTCTAAAGCTAGTTTAGAACGACGCTATACTCATCCTCCCGCCGGGTCTCACAGCCTGGAACAATAGCAATGGCAAGTCTGGGTAAACAAGAACTTCCCTGTCACCGTCCTTGAGGCTACCGGAGTACCTCTCGGGTGCCTGAAGTTACCCACCTTATCTGCGGAGTGGACAATGGAATGTCAAACCAGATTGAATCCTTAGGTTCTTATTAAACTTTCTGTAATCGTTTGAGGTTCTGGAATCACTTCCGGTTCTACCATACTCCCACTACTGTTTTCTGAAAAAATCCATTTTTGTTAAAACTGTGGCGAGTCAAGAACAATATCACTATTGATCTTCCAGATGGTAGAAAGTCAACCCTCGTCATAGCCTGGGTCAACCCACAAACAGCCATTACAGAAAACGTGCCATGAGTTATCCAGAGTCTGGTTTTAAGCATAAGCCGGACAACTCCCCGTACCTTAACATCGTTAGGATATGAACTGTTCTATATCCAATACAGAAAAAGTGGCACTGATTTAATTGAACCAGATTCAGAGCATGCAGCTGTCTCCAGTGCATGTCAACTAAATGGAAAGAGGCCGATCAGCGTTACTCAACTTAGGAATGCTTCCAATTATGAGTAACCTGAAAGAGAAGCAAGTTCTCTAAATCATTACTATCAACTGAATACCATACACAAGTATCTACATCTTCGATCACTATGAAGAATCCCGATACTTGCAAGTGAAAGCGATTAGAACCTTTGTGGATCCGGTCCTTCACTTCTAAAGCTCCGTGTTGACGTCCCTTCGCTGCGATCATCGGGATCCCGGACACTAGCGATGGTTTCTTTGGAGAAATGAGCGGGCTAGGTCGTTGACTTCGCGGCCGAAGATGATCTACGTCGAGGAGACTCAAACTCAACCTATTCCTTCACTTGGTCATAAACATTGTGAAGAGAACACCCTAAACTAAATGGCAAGTAGTAGAGGATGATGAAATAGGAAGTATGTTCACTTTGGATTTGGGTTTCTCACTCTTTTTCTTCACTTGAAAATTTTCTAGTATGGTTTTCTTCACTTGAAGAAGAGGAAGAAGAAGAAAGAATAAGAATGAATTATCATAAATAGAATAATCAATTTAAGTCTATCATAATGCAACCATGGGTGAGTTAACCTTTGTAGAGACTAAACCCTAGTTTAAGTTAATGGTTAGGTTAATGAAAATCTCATGCAAAACAAAATGGTTAGACTTTGTCAAAGATGCTTAAAAGCTTCATGAAGCTTCAAGCCAAAACAAAGAAAGCCTCCATTTTGAATTACTAAATAAATAAGAACCTAAACCATTAACCTAAACATGTTGTAAGTCATACACACACCCAAGTTTGCATGTATCATCAAACATGATACAAACTAGTGCACAAAAATATATCACATATACAACTTGTGCACATTAAGTGAGAAAATCAATCTTTAGTGAACCAATACTAGTTAATGTAAAGTAATATATCAAAAATATAATTACACATTAAATCATTAAATCAACACTTGATTTAACGATCCGGTCATATCGCATATAACTGACTAATATTTAGTGTATCAATGTATCGAATCAACATTTGATTCGGTAACCCAGCTATATCTCATATAACCGTCCGATGATACAAATCGC
Organism: Agapanthus africanus; assembly: GCA_030015575.1. Taxonomy (NCBI): domain Eukaryota; kingdom Viridiplantae; phylum Streptophyta; class Magnoliopsida; order Asparagales; family Amaryllidaceae; genus Agapanthus; species Agapanthus africanus. The sequence continues at coordinate 123,536,342 of JASDDO010000006.1, read as the reverse complement.
GAGAATAGAATAGAGTATCACATACTGGTATTATTCTCGGTCCCGCACATATCTCATATGCTCTCCTATTTCGTTTCGCTTGAGCCAGGAAACCTCTGTGTAGGACTCTAAAGACTCGTCAATACGCCGGCAGTAGGTGGTGATCATATCAATCACCCACAAGCCGCAAGCGGTCTGCTAAACGTAACGGCCACCCGGGTATTGAGCGATCAGAAGATCAACGAGAAAGCCTGCTCACACTCATATGAATCCAATCAGTAACACTCTTCGCACAGTCCGGTCTGTTCGTCTAATATGTCTCATATCTTGTTTAGGGGTGGTAAACGTCACACCCCAGTAGCTTGATAAGTCATGTCGGTGTATGGTCCACAACAAGCGTGAAACTACTGATAACACGTACCAGTAAATCACTGCAACCCTGGCCAGGGATTTCCAGTTATGCCCAGTTGAGCATAGCGCAACATCAACCCCAAATACCGGGAGAGACGAATCCCCTCGTATCGCTCATTGCCTCCATGTGAAACGGGACTGTACCCAAAAACCACCTGTTTGCACGACTCAATAGAGCCGTGGTAGGGTGGAAATCAAAGCACAGTGGGAGACACACAAGACTCTATGACGATCTTGGGTCAACAGACTAAGCTGTACCAGTGTCACCAGAGAACTGCTATCTGACGTGAGGTATAATACCATCTGGGAATTCAAGGCGAGTCCGTTCAGTGTACCCAGTCACCAATGAGCACCCGCATACCGTCTTTGATGTCAAACACCAATGGATATGGGATCATCCATCGCCCATCACATGGGTCGAGAAGATATACGCTAGTCTACTCTGGAATATCGATGCCCCGTCTCGATATTCCCACGACTAGGAACAACGAAGGATGTACTCATTGACTACCCAGGCCCCACTAGTATGATCGACATCATAGTCCTGGAAGTCGAGTACACATCGTAAGGGCTTTATCAACATGTAACAGAGAGACAGTAAGTATACATGTTAAGATAAAGAGCAACCAGATAGCGTACTATCATGTCGAGCAAGAAAGTCCTACCTATATATGTCCCAGCATCCACTACAATATACATCTCATGTACAGAATGGCCTCTAGGGCATACATATAACTAACAAGGATGATGTTAACATTGATGTATATTATTTACTTTTCCGCATTAGGATAGACCCATGGAGGAGAGCATAAATAACCGGGTTCTAGAGTCTAGTGGGAGACCATCACGAGGCGTCAATACCGGGTCTCCAAACTCTAGAATTAGAAGGGCTGCTTTCCACTCTCGTAGGGGTCTAGGTGTTAGTTGTATGTATTCCCTAGAGGCCTATATTGTACAGATGATGTATATTATATTGGATGCTTGGACATATATAGAGAAGACTTTCTTGCTCGATATGATAGTATGCTATCTTGTTGCTCTTTATCTTAACATGTATACTTGTCTCTTGATACTGTCTTATAGTTACATGTTGGTAAAGCCCTTATGATGTGTACTTGACTACCAGGACTATGATGCAGATCATACTAGTAGGGCCATGGTAGTCCATAAGTACATCCTTTAATGTTCCTAGTCGTAGGTGTATCGAGACAGGGCATCGATATACCAAAGTAGAATAGCGTATACGCTTCTCGACCCATGAGATGGGCGATGGATGATCCCATATCCATTGGTGTTTGATATCAGAGATGGTATACGGGTGCTCAGTGGAGACTGGATACACTGGACGGACTCACCGAGAACTCCCATATGGTATTATACCTCACGTCAGATGGCAGTTCTCTGGTGACACTTGTGCAGGTTAGTCTGTAGACCCGAGATCGTCATAGAGTCCTGTGTGATTCCCACTGTGCTTTGATTTCCACCTTACCACGTCCAAGAGGGCGTGCAAAAAGGTTGTTTTTGGGTACAGTCCCGAGTCACGTGGAGGCAATGAGCGATAGGAGGGGTTTCGTCTCTCCCGGTATTGGGGGTTGATGTTGCGCTGTGCTCGATTGGCCATAACAGGGAAGTCCCTGGCCAGGGCTGATTTAGAGATTTACTGGTAAGTGCTACCAGTAGTTTCTCTACCGGTTATGAGACTTCGATCGGCACGACCTATCGGTTATTGGGGTATGATGTTTACCACCCCTACACTTGATATGCGACATATCAGACGAGGAGACCGGACTGTACGGGCAGTGTTACCGTATGGCTTTTACAGGAGTTGGGGGCGATCTTGCTTGCTGATCTTCTGATTGCTCAATACCCGGGTAGCCGTTACGTCCAGCTAGTACCACTGACGGCTTGTGGGTGCTTGATGTGATCATCACCTACTGTCGGCGTATTGACGAGTCTTTACAGTCCTACATAGAGGTTTTACTGGCTCAGGAAAAACGAAATAGGAGCGCATATGTGATATGTGCGGGACCGAGAATAACGCGAGTATGTGATACTGTATTCTATTCATGCGACTTTTTGTATCGGTCGGTTATATGTGTGAGTGAATCATTCATTAATATGGTTCTACAAGGCATCAACCATGCCCGTTTAAAATTTTAGCCGTGCCGAATAACCCTAAACTAGGGATGTGGGATTGGTTGTTCATCATGACCGTGGGATCCACGTTTTTCACTTTCTTAATTTAAAACACGGAATTCCTAGTATATCTAACATTTCATATGTGTTCATCTGCTGCTGATATTCTATGATGTGATCACTTGATATTCTGAGACGAATGCTTATATTATATATATGACATATATTAAATATTGCAGTTTTCGTTTCTTCTGTGAAGCTTAGGAAGCATAATTGATGGGACTTCATTAATGAGATTAATGAAATAAAAGAAACCTATAGATGTTGTAGAATTTTGTTTTAAAAACTGCTAACTCTAGTTCTTGCTTTGCATAGTGTTATTCTTTGTTGAATATCCAGCGCCTTATTCGATAAGAAAAGTGACGAGATCCCTTCGCCGGGAGTGACATTTTTAGCGAAACTGGCAGATGTTACAACCCACTCAGTTTTGTCTTTTGATTGCTTTTTTAGTTCATGCTTTGCATAGGGTATTTGTGAAATATTCAGCACCTCATTCGATGAGCAAAGAGCCGAGATCCTTTCACCAGGAGTGAACTCTTTAGAAAAACTAGTAAAAGCCTAAAAAACACTCTTTTTCCAATCACTCGTTTCTGCAACGATATCAAGTTCATTATGCAAAAGGTTTTCTTAAAAACCCATGGTAACCCTGCGTTATTTTAGGAAGTAGAGTACTTAGTATTCGTGCTACATTTTTTTACCATAGTTAAGGTTTAGTGTGCGGTAGCTAAGTGATGTCTTTGTACACAACATATGATGAGATTAATTAGGAAAGTCATACGACTTTGTTGACCATAGTTAAGGGTCTTGTGAGTGGGTCTAATTAATCACGAAATGACGGGTAGAACTTGACTAGTGCTTTTGATTTGTTGACCATAGTTAAGGTCATAACTCACTAGGGGTAAAATATTATTGGGAATTTCAAGTGTTGAAGTTTGCAATGAGATTGCATTCCTTCTATGTGATAGTTGGATACCGATAACCACCGCGACTAAGAGTTACTCCTGGGAGAGTTTTACACATTACAATTAGCCGATCAAGTATATGTCTAGAAAGGTATTAACGGGGTTATGCCCATGGAAAAACGAGGTTTATTTTAATTTAGTCCATGCGAAAGCATGGGGAACCTCCCTCAAAGTACCAACACTTGCCCGACCGAAAGATTGGAGAACTTGTAGGGTGTAACTAATCTCGGCTAGTCTTAACTTTTAGGGTTTGGAGGAAGATTTGATAAAAACAGTTGGAGCCATCCTGATTAGATAGAATAATAACCAATCTGATCTTGCAAGAGCATAAACTGAGTATTTTCTTCTCTCTTTCTCCTCGTACCGACCATAACACGCCTTAATCAAGATAAGAATATGGATATATTGACGGAACCTGCTTATTATACTGGGCTGGGGAATGTTGGTTCCGCTCTATCTTATAACTGTTATAAGTCCGAGCAGGAAATAGGGGAATACCAGGATTCCCATGCCACCCATTCGAGGAATGATCATGTTGATGCATATTCTTTAGGTGTGTTCGTTACCGAGAACAGTTTCACAGTATCCTTTACGTCCTGGATATGTGATACTAGATCAGGATCCCGCATATGTAAAATAATACATGGGCTACAAAAAGGTTGAGAACTGAGATTGGGTGATATGTCTCTAAGTGTTAAAGACTGGTGCAATTATTGCAGCCAAGTCAGTTGGCATATATCACTTTGTATAACCAAATGGTAAATATATTGATTCTGAACAAATGTTATTAGATACCGAACCTGATATACAACATTACATCAAATTCTTTATTGAGTTAAAGAAAGATATGATTTTGTATTCCTGGATAAATGTTGTGAACATTTTCCTTAATCAAGTGTTGTTTGGGTCAGGCACGTTATGTAATGACATAATACGTTCTAAAGCAAAGCACAGTTCAAAGTATATAGAACACACATAAGAGGAATAGTTCAGAAATGAACGAATTCTTCTTATGGCATTCTATATTAGGTCATATCAATACGACACGACCAGCTATGTTACATAAGGATGAATATTAGAATCTGTTCGAATTTTCATCTTATGATACTTGCTTGTATTGTCTCAAAGATAAAATGACCAAAACTCCGTTTACTGGAAACAAAGAAAGAGTTACTGAACTCTAGGGACTGACACATGGGGATATATACGGTCCTATGTCTACAAATGCCAGGGTTGGTTCCTCGTACTTCATTATATTTACTGGCCAACTCGTAAGATTAGGACACATGTTCCTGTTGAAACACAAGTCTGAAAATTTTAAGAAATTCAAGGAATATAAGCTTGAAGTTGAGAACGAGATGGGTAGAAGTATTAAAGTGATTCGATGTGATCGAGGAGGCGAATACTTCGTCATGGAGTTCCAGGATTTTCTAAATAGAGAATAGGATTCTCTCTCAGCTTACTCCTTCGTATACACCATAGCACAATCGTGTATCGGGTGGATGTATCGCACCCTATGAGATATGATGCGCTCTATAATGAGTATTGATGAGTTACCTATTTTCTTTTGGAGTTATGCACTTATGAAGCTGCATACCTATTGAATAGGGTTCCAACCAAATCAGTGCCTACCACTCCATATGAGATATGGTATGGGAAGAGACAATGTCTTAAATGAGTTAAGATATGGGGTTGTCCGGCCTACGTTGAAAAGCAAAATACGGACAAACTCGAGGCAAGTTTAGTTCTGTATAAGTTTGTTGGATGTCCTAAACATTTGCGAGGGAATATCTTCTACGACACTGAGGAGGAAAAGGTGTTTTGTTTCTCAGCCTGCTACCTCTTTAGAAATGGAATTTCTTGTGAAAAAATTAGTGGTCATGAGGTAGAACTGGAAGGAGTTCCAGTTAAACAATCTAATAGCTAATGATTTGTTGAAAACAAAGGATTCAATAGTCTCCAATGAACCTTAGCCTTTCCGCGAATCTGGTAGGGTTCCTCATCCAGCTGAGAGATACTACAGCTTTCTCAATGACAGTTGGAGCGAGGATTGCATCATGGTATGATGACCCAACTAGGTTCAGGAAGGCCATCACGAGTGGGGACTCTGTGAAATGGCTGGATGCTATGCGATCAAAGATGGAATCCATGTACACCAACAAAGTATGACTTTGAATGTTGCACCTGATGGGGTAAAACCAATTAGGAGCAAATGGATCTTGAGAAGATTCTTGTTGTAGATGTAAAAGTTGAGAATTTAAAAGCTAGACTTGTAGTAAAAGGCTATCTTAAATAACCAGGTGTAGTTTATGATGAAACATTTTCTCCAGTAGCTAAGCATAAGTCCATCAGGATTAAAGAAGGTATCAGAGTTGGGACATCTGTTTTGATGTAGCACTCAAAGAGTTTGACTTAATTAAAAAGGTAGATGAACCTTGTATATATAAGAAGTTGTAGAGAGTAAGATTGTCTTCCACGTATTGTACGCAGATGACATACCCTTTATAGGAAATGGTTTCTTATGCTACACTCGGTTTAACGCCTTAGATTTTGGTTAGCGTTAGTTTAGACGATAAACCGGGTTTACTGTAAAAAGTTTACCAATTTAGGTTTCTCACATTCATAACATTTAATTAATAATTTATTTATATTTGTTATAGCTTGAACGCACGTGTGCACCTTAATGTGAGGGTCTGTTTGTGCTAATCTAGGTTAGTGACCTTGACACTTAACCTAATCTAATCCTTTGGTTTATCCTAATTCTTGTTTTAATCTAATATTTAACCCTAATTATCTAGATATTTGTTTGTTGAGAGAGAGATATTTGTTTCGGAGAGAGGAGGTGGCATGGTGTAGTGTGAATGCATTGATGGTGCATTAATGCAAGTGGTGCACTCACCTCTTACTCTCACCTCTCTCTATCCCTTTATCTTTTCCTTTTTCTCTTTCCCTCACACTTATTTCCTTCTCATTTTCTTCATCTCTTTTCACCTCAAACTGAACACTTCACCAATTCCTCACAAAAACCATCACAAACTTCACAAAACCTCACAAAAATCACAACTTTTGCCTAGTTTTGCCTCTTGCATGCCTTGGAGCTTTGGAAGCTAGTATCTTTGAGTTCTTTTGGTTAGGTAATGATCTCTTTATGTTAATTAAGTGTTTATTGTGTAGAGTAGCTTATTTGTTTCATTTTAGATCGCGTTATGTATCGTTTCGGGTAAATATCGTATTTTTAGTGTTGTTTTGGGGTCTCGGATGATTTGCTATCAGACCTGGTATTTGTTGAAAAAGTTCCCATCACAGTGACCTAGTGTAGTGACCTAGAACCTACCCTCAAAATCTGAGTCCATTTCCTTTTGATTAGTCAACAGATTTATTGCTTCTGGCCGCAAATTGCGGTCAGACTAGGGAGTTAGGGTTTGGGTTTGGGTTTTGGTGTAGGGGTCTCTGGGGGTTGTATGTGGTCTCATGGTACATGCAACTTTTACAGATTGTTAGTATAGAAAAATCTAGGAACACTTTGCGTATTCCTTGTGTTTCGTTTCCCCCGTTACGTTATTCGATACGGTTTGTGTTCTGTGCTGTTGTTGCCCTGAGTTGGTTTCGTAGTGTCACTATGCACGTTAGCCACAATACGAACACTTGAGAGTATGTTTTGTGTGTCGCGTTGGTCCGTGTAGTTTGTACGTGTTTTGGTTCTATTGCTAAAATATACTTGTTTTGTTGTGTTATGCTTTAGGTTCGCAGGCGGGGACTTCAGACGCAACGAAGAAGGGGAAACAGGTGGTAGGCTTCACTTAGCCAGGAGCATTGGTGAGTAAATTTAACATCTACAGGGGAATCACCCGTATGGCGTTATGCGTCTGGGATAGAGATGACTTGACTTTGTCGCATATTCTATTGCATATATAGAGTTGCGCATACACCTTATTGCTTAGTTACTTGTTGTGCTTGGACTAATACCTTTAGGACACTTCACTATTATCGACAGCTCATGTTGCACGAGTACTGATTGTATGCCACACACACCGTCAATAATTTCCATAACACGCAAAACACACATACATATATAAAATTGTTTGGTTAGGGACATTGTGACATTTATTAGTACTCCTTATTGCATATGACATATAGCATACATGTATACCTACATGCTTACACATATACGTTGACATACTTACATGCTAGTTACCTGTATACATAGGGTATTGTACCATTAATGATAGGTATATTTCACACATAATGACATAGCTACATGTATACCTTGCATTCATACTTCACTTATACCCGGAGGGTATATTACATCATTACTGATAGATAGATACATATACCTTACTATACCTTTATGTTTACACATATATCTGGCTATACCTACATGTTTACCTTTATTTGATGTTATATAGATTTGGAGAAATTAGGAACCGCATGATATATATTTTAACTAGGTGCAGTTAAATAGCGGCATTTCCTTTATTTGCTCGCATTTCAGTTTTATGTTGCGTATATTATATTCTAGGATTTTCGCATTGAGATATGGATTTTTCATGATATTTTCTGGATTTGAGGACCGTGCCAGTTTCATGAAATTATGCGTTATTTGAAAAACCAAGTTTCTCTTCATATGATATTTCAGCATCCACAATGAGTTTTGTCGGTTCTGATATATATACCCCATGCGAGGACCGTCGTGGGTCGTATGAGGGTACATGGTGGGGCCCGGAGGTACCTGGGGTAAGAAGGTCGATGTAACATACCGTTGAGCCTGACACGGGAACCATACCTACCGGTGACAGTACCTTTGACTCTATGGATATCGTAGGGATACAGGCTGGGGTCATGAACGTATAGATACGTTGAAAGAAGAGGGTCGAAGCCGGGCACTCGGGTTTTCGGAATAGCGTATGCTACGTACCTATCAGGCGCTAGTCGTGGTGACACCACCTGATAGATCAGTATTTTTGTGTCGATGCTTGACATATTGATTTCATGATATTTTTACTCCTAAGTTTATATAACGAATATGACGCTGTTATATATATATATATATATATATATTTATATATATTAGTGGAATGGGACGCTAATATATATGTATACATATCAATTCATATACATGATCATAATTATTCATGCAAACATACTTAGAATATTTGAGATTTTACATGATATTGGATTTAGGATATTTGAGATTCACTTGATATTGGGTTCAGGATATTTGAGATTTACTTGATATTGGATACATGATATATAAGATTTACTTGATTTTGTACATTAAGGATATATGAGATTTACTTGATTTTGTACATTCAGGATATATGAGATTTATTTGATATAGTGCATTCAGGATTTGCGAGACTTACGTGATATGAGAGCCAATTTCGGGGCTGATTTGAGCAAATTAGGATTTGGATTGTCTTGATGGATTTTGGTCCTACCACGAGGTCAGGATTCCGTGGAAATAACATGTTTCATCCCGTACTCCACATTTATTATTTATGCACTGTTTCATGTATTAGTAGTACCTGATAGAGTACCTTCCATGACTATTGCATTTACATACTCTTACTTTATATGCACTGCTTCATGTATTAGTTGTACCTGCTAGATTACTTTTAATGACTGTTGCATATATACATTGCCATATCATTGCTTCATGTATTAGTTGTACCTGATATAATACCTTACATGATTGTTGCATACTTATTGCAATTATTGTTCATGTATTAGTTGTACCTGATTGCGTACCTTAATTGACTGTTGCATATACATATTGTCATATTATTGCTTCATGTACTAGATGCACCTGCTAGTGAACCTTTCATGACTATTGCACATGTATAACTTTTATTGCTATTAGCTTGCATATGTTAGATTCGCGCTGTACGTGCGTACTTGCGATTACCTGCATATGTTATTTACTATTCACGAGTTGGCAACTCACCCCCATTGTGTCACGGTGTTTTGCAGGTTGTTCCCCATAGTAGTCGAGGCAGGCTATTCATCTATCTTATCATCTTTTGTTGCGGATACCGCTTCGGCTCATAGTATACAGTTTTTCTTTAAGTGGGTTTTGTGGTTATCCGTTCTTGTTCATTGTATATTCGTTGTATCATGTACTCTCCATCTACCATTATCATGTTTGACTTAGAGACTTGATGTGAGGATGATATTGTATATTATTTTGTGACTTGGAGGTCTTTTATGCAGTTTTATTTATATCATATTTTATTTCTTCGCTACGGCATCGTATATCTGTTGTGGTGGTTGTTTTCCTCCTTTAGGCGTGTTTTTGCTCCCGTTTTGGGATGATTTATTTATATTTATTTTGTACCCATTTTTGGAGCTATTTTTTACAAAGGAGGTGCTGGGAAAATATTAAAGGAAATAAACTTGGACTTTTAAAGAAATTGGGTAGAAATTGTTCTTATTTCATACTACTTTTGATGGTTTAGATTGCTGGGTTTTCGGCTTACTTAAATTGCGTTACGCCTGTAGACGTTGCGTAGTTTAAGGGCCCTCATGTGCTAATTTCAGGTCGTGACACTCGGTCAAGCTCATTTTGTCACGAGGCTTCTCCATGGAAGATCTAATTGATACATACCACTTCTTGTGGATTGTGATCTAAGTGGATGTTGGTAGTGTCCCAAATCCAGGTACATTAGCACCGTACTAAAGGGGTTTAGTATGGAGGGTTCTAAAAGTGGTGGTTCGCACACTTACTCAGGAATCGCTCTCTCGAAAAACATGTATTCCAAGAATGATTTAGGGAGAGCTCGCGTGCAAGGGATACCCTATGTTTCGGCAGTAGGATCTATCATGTATGAGATGTTATGTACCAGACCAGATGTAGCTGACTCACTAGGTGTAATATCAGGAATCAATCGGATCTTAGGAGAATCATTGGATAGCTGCGAAGGACATTCTTAAGTACTTGAGAAGCACTAAAGAAATTTACTTGGTTTTTGGTAAAGTTGAACTCCAGCCAGGAGTCCTTTACCAATTTGAGCTCCCAGAGTGATAAGGTCGACTGAATGTCTGTCACGGGCTATGTCTTTACCTTCAGTAGATGGACGGTATGTTGGAAGAGTTCCAAGCTATATACCTTGGCAAACTAGACAATAAAGGTTGAATACTTTGATACCAACGATGCTACCAAAGTGGATGTCTTTCTAATTCTTGTTCATGAGATGAACATGGTTCCTACCATTGAGCGTCCATTAACTGTTATTATGACTACAATAGAGTTGTGGCTTTGGCCTAGGAACACCGGTCCCATCTGTGATCCAGACATTTTCTGAGGCAAGTATCACCTGATCAGGCAGATGGTTGATCTCTAGGGGTTCGAGGTCTGGAGAATTTACGTGAAGGATAACACGGCGGATCCACTCACAAAGGCCTTTCCCTAGAGAGACTTCTATAGGACGTTGAGTATGAGATACTACAACAAATGACCTTAGTGCAAGTTGGAGATTGTTAGTTATATTTTTTCCCTAGAGGCCATTACTATACAAGTGATGTATATTGCAGTGGATGCTTGGACGTATATAGGGAGGAATTTCTTGCTCGAGAATGATAGTATGCTATCTGGTTGCACTTTATCTTAACATGTACATTTATTTTCTCTCTATTACATGTTGATAAAGCCCTTAGGATGAGTACTTGATTACCTAGATTATGATGCAGATCATACTAGGGGGGCAGAGGTAGTCGGTAAAAACATCCTTCAAATGTTCCTAGTCGTGGGAGTATCGAGACGGGGCATCGATATTCCAGAGTAGACTAGCGTATACGCTTCTCAACCCATATGATGGGCGATGGATGATCCCACATCCATTGGTGTTTGACATCAGAGATAGTATGCGGGTGCTCAGTGGAGACTGGGTACACTGAACGAACTCGCCGAGAACTCCTAGATGGAATTATACCTATCGTCAGATAGCAGTTCTCTAGTGACACTGGTACAGGTTAGTCTGTCGACCCGAGATCGTCATAAGGTCTTGTGTGATTCCCACTGTGCTTTGATTTCCAACTTACCACGTTCAAGAGATCGTGCAAAACGGTGGTTTTTGGGTACAGTCCTGAGTCATATGGAGGTAATGAGCGATAGGAGGGAATTCTTCTCTCCCGGTATTGGGGGTTGATGTTGCGCTATGCTCGATTGGCCATAACAGGAAATCCCTGGCCAGGATTGCTGAGATCTACTGGTATGTGTTATCAGTAGTTTCTCGAACCGTTATGTGCCTCACATGCGCATGATTAATCAGGACTATTGGGGTCTGACGTTTACCACCCCCCAGGCTCAGACATACGACATATTAGACGAAGAAACCGGACTGTACGGTAGTGTTACTGATTGGATTCGCAGAAGTATGAGCAAGCTTGCTTGTTGATCTTCTAATCGCTCAATACCTGGGTGGCCGTTACGTTTAGCAGACCGCTTGCAGTTTGTGGGTGACTGATATGATCACCACCTACTGCCGGAGTATTGACGAGTCTTTAGAGTCCTACACGGAGGTTTCCTGACTCAAGCGAAATAAAATAGGAGCACATATATGATATATGCGGGACCGAAATTAATACGATTATGTGATACCGTATTCTATTCTCGCAATATATGATATCGGTCGGGTATATGTGATATATCCGGGCTGTCGAATCAAGTGTTGATTCAACAAGTTGATACATTTGATATTAGTCGGTTGTATGTGATATAGCCAGATTATTAAATCAAGTGTTGATTGAATAATTTAATGTATAATTATATATTTGATATATTAACATACATTAACTAATACTAGCTCACTTAAGTTTTCTTTTTCTCACTATTGTACACTTCGTATATATGTGATATATATTAATGTACATCTTTTGTATCATGCTAGATGCCACATGCTACATGGGTGTATGAGACTCACACCATGCTTATAATAATGTGAGTGTTTTGTTTATTTAAAGTAAATCAAATTAGATGGAAATTGTCACATGGTTGATGCTTGTGGAACCATTGACCAAGTCCACTAATTTTTTTTTACTTGAAAATATTTATTAACCCAACCATTATTGTTTAGCTATGGTTTCGTCTCTACATGAGTTAGTATATGATACTAACTCACTGTCATGACCCGAAATAGCACGTGACTGGCACTTGAATCATGTTAAGTCTATATGACCCCACCTAATTCAAGTAAGCCAAAAGCCCAGAAATCTAAACCATTTTAAAAAAGAAGTGAAGGAAAACTCGTTTAAAGCAAGTGGTTTAAATAAAATAAATGACATTAAACATTTTAATGCAATTTCATATTTTCCCGAAAATTCGGCAGAGTCTCATTTGTAAATACTGGCCCCAAACGGGTACAAACATGAATAATAAATATAATGAATAAAGTCATCCCCAAGCGGGAGCTAGATCTTCGCCAAATGGTGGTGACAACCATGCAAGCAATATAATATACAACGCCGAAGGGAGAGGATCAAAACTCATCAAGAAAAGCAATATCCACTAGAAAACCAAAATAATACAAGCGCGACTTTATGGTCAAAAGAATAAACATACTGGTCTTCTAAGTCTAACAAATATACAAGTCTGGTTGATGGAGTTTACTAGATACAACTGAATATAAATACAAGTACTACAGTGTCCACGATGCAAGTGAACTCACTGACCAAAGCAATCACCCGGAAGGAAGCAGTGTGCCAGTAAGCCGCAATCAAACCTGTACGGCAAAACCTTCAAGAAACTGTAGCACAATGGGGGTGAGATTCAAACTCGTGAGTAGAAAACATCACCAAGCAGAAATCGCATGTATGACTCTATCCTAGGTCATACCAAAATATATCCTGATAATATATAACCCTGAAACCATCTACACATAAGTGCAATATCAAGTGCTCATGTCAGTTCCTCAGGTAGCAATATGTCACTAATATGATGTGCAAATGTATTACAAATGAGAACTTAATACATCATGAATGGGAAAACTACTTTTTTTAATTTAGTGAGATTTCTGTATATAAAAATTGAGGTATCATCAAAGAAATCAACATAGAATCCGTGTCAAGCATCGACACAAAACATATATCCCATTATCCAATATGTCGGGCTCCGGCAATTCGGACTGGCCCCTATCATATGATCTCAATATCTCAATGTCTCAATACCTCGGGCTCCAGCAATCCGGACTGGCCCAAATGTCAAATCTCACGACAACGTCGGTATCCTCTGGATATCCGCCGCGTCAAAAATAACCGGTCGGTATTGCTTTTTTGCCAGGCTCAACGCCAGCATCCGCGACCATCTTGCCTCGGGATACCGCACCGGGTCCACCATGCACCCGCAGACGGTTCCTCCTCCTCCTTGAATCGGGTGTATGATACCTGTCATGAGCCGAGAAAATTCAAGGTGGACATATCTCACATCATATCACGAGAAAACCGCAAATTTCTATTTTTAGAAATGATAATGAGTTTATTAAATGCTTGCGGTTTCTCCAAATCCAGAAATCTCATGGAAAATCCGAATACCATAATCAAAAAGTCAATAAGCAGTGAATACCGACCTAAATGAAGGAGTTGGGGCTCGGGTCTCTATGCTAGCTTCCAGGTTGCCTGCACGACTCACAGTAATCGCTAAATATTTTTCAGGTGCCCCGGGTCGTAGCAGATCATTAAATATCAACACAACACCCACAATCTTCCGATTTCGGGGATTCTAAGTTCATGTTTTGGGGTTAAATCTCTGGTTTCAATCTATAAGATTTACGCTACGGGTGTGTAAAGTCACTACTAAACCTCAATTTCACCATATCAATCCAAAACAAACCCTAAACTCAACTTGGAATTTTCCAAGCTCACTAAACTACACTTAATCATTTCTAAAGTAATATGGATACTAAAGTGAATCAAATACTACACTAATGGTGACCGAATTACCTCATTTGGCAACTCAAGATTTTTCTTGAGTTGCCACAAGTCATCAAAATCCAAACTTTCTTCGTTCCCCATGCTTGTAGTGAGCTTGTGCATGATTTTTGTGAAGGGGATATGATGTATTGGTGTGAAAAATGTGTTGTGATGAGGAGGTAGAGGATGTATAGAGAAGAGGCAGCAATGGGAGAGAAGAGAGGAAAGAGAATGATGAAAATGAAATGAGGAGGAGAATAGCCATGGTCAAAGATGACCCCTCACCCTCTGTCTCACTTTCCCATACCTCCATATTCTAATATTTTTCCTTTTCTTTTTCTATTTTCCTTTTTCTTGTCCAATAACTCATTTAAAAGAAAAAAACACAATAGCAATAACAATGAAGCTATAGTTCAATAAAAATGAAACAAGTTTAGTTGCATGTCATGATGCTTAATGCAAGATTAATGGAAATTAATCGAGCTTGGACATGAACTTGTATATAATAAATTATATAATAATTCATAAAATGTCTAAATCTCACAAATTCCTTAAAAATTAGCATTCAATGTAATTTTCCAATATTTCCCAATATATCAGTATTTAATTATACCGCACCATTAAAACTAATCTCCACACATTAACATATTCATAATTTTTATTATTTTAATTATTTAAATTCCCAAAAATAATATTTTATTTTTCTGAAATGTTACACTCACCAATGGTTGCTATTTTCACTCATTATTCCATTCACACTTTATCTTCTTCCTCGTCTCTAAAAAGATTTCTAACTTCATGAGAGATGACGAAATATAGTGAGAAAATTATTTCTAAAGTGAGCAAAATTCCTACTTCATCAACCTTTTCTCCACTAGACATTTAAATTGGGTAGTTTCTTCACCAAGTTAATCACGTAGTGAAGAGATAGGTTAAGTTAGTGTCTTCTCGACGCAGATCATCTTCGGCCTCGAAGAATTCAAGCAAGCTTGTTCATTTCACCTTGTGGAGCCTCACTAGAGTCCGGGAGATCACCACTTGGAGCGATGTGACTACTACACAGAGCTATTGAAGTGAAGAACCGGTCTACAAAGGTTGTATTCCTTGTTCACTTAGATGTAAAGATGTTTACATGCTTGTTCGTCTAATTCTCGAGTTTATATTCTAGCATTAGGGTTCTTTAGCGTGGCAATTTTTTGAAAACGGCATGGTCGATGCCTCCCAAAACTCAGCGGCAACTTAGGAAACCCTGCACCTCTAGCTCAAGCTATCTCTTCACTAAACTATCTTTAGTGAAGGAAACACACAACACTTGATTGCTAATCTGAATGTCTAACCTAGCACTGCCATGGGGTCCTAGCGGCATCAACCATGCCGGATTTTAAAATTTACGGTTTTAAGCTAGACTTATACAAGATCGTGACTACAAAATTTAGGGTTTATCATGATGATATGAATTATAAGAGAAGTGAAATATGGCTATACCCTCGTAGATCGAGTCCTTCACTTCACATGCTCCGTGTACTAGTCCCGCGACTCAACTAGGCTCCACTTGAGGTTTTAGACGAGCTTCCTCCAAAGACCTTCGTGCCGAAGATGATCCACGCGAAGTCCCTCCAACTCAAGCTACCTCTACACTAAAATCTTTTAGTGTAGGAAACACGCTACACTTGATTGCTAGTGAAGTATAGGATGGTGAAGTAGGGGATTTGTTTTGCTTACTAGTATGTGTTCAATCTTCAAGATTCACATCACATGTGAGGGTTGAGGCTTGAACAATGGTGAAGAGGAAGAAGAAGAAGGAGAGATTATGAGAGTAAGAGTGCAACACTTGCAAAAATAGCTAAGTGTCAGAATGAATCAAGTGAATGAATGGCAACCCATTGACCCCCACTCATTCAAGCATGGAAAATAGCAATATAAAATTGCAACCATGCTTGAATAGTGATTCAAGATGAATAAAGAAATGAAAATGCCATACTTGAAACCATGCTCTCATTTCCACCTCATTTATATTTTTCTCAAAAATAGAAAAATACACAATGCTACATTATTATTATATATATATATATATATAAATATATATATATCATATATATTAATATATATATTACGAAGAATAATTAATAAGCTAATGATATTAGTTAAGATATAATTATATCACATATAATATATCACATTATTAAATCAACACTTGAATTAATAATCCGGTTATATCATATATAATCGACTAATATCATCTATTTGTGTATCACATTATCAAATCAACACATGATTCGATAATATGGTTATATCACATATAACCTAACTCGATAACAGATAACTGCCATATTACAATATGTTATCACATACACGTATTTAATCAGGCCCATAAACATATCACATATGTGTCCTACTTCGTTTCGCTTGAACCAAGGAACATTTATGTGGGGCTCTAAAGACTCGTCAATATGCCAGCAGTTGGTGATGATCACATCAGTGATCCACAAGCCGTCAGCGGTACTAGCTGGACGTAACGGCTACCCGTGTATTGAGCGATATGAAGATCAACAAGCAAGCTTTTCCGTACTCTCCATGAAGCCTATCAGTAACACTACCGTACAGTCCAGTCTTTTCGTCAGATATGTCGCATAACATTTCTAGGGGTGGTAAACTTCAGACCCCAGTAACGTGATAAGTCATGCCAATGTCTGGCCTATAACGGTTCGAGAAACTACTGATAACTCTTATCAGTAAATCTTAGTAGAAGCCCAGGTCAGGGTCTTCCAGTTATAGCCAATCGAGCATAGCACAACATCGACCACCAATACCGGGAGAGACGAAATGTCACGATCCGAAAGTACGGAACGTGACCGACACTTAGATTACGAAGCGTCTAGAGGCGCAACGTAACCTAAGTAAGCCGAAGCCCCGAAATCTAAACCATAAAAATAGGAAGAAGTAAAAGAAAACATGAAGGAAACAAGTTTAAAAGCATCAGCAAATTTTCCCAAAAATTTCGGCAGAGTCTCCTCTATAAAAACTGGCCCCAAACGGGTACAACAAGCATAATATACATAAACAATAAAAAGCATCCCCAAACGGGAGCTAGCTCAACGCCAACAGGCGGAAACAACCACAACAAGCACAGTAATATACAACGCCAAAGGGCGAGGCTCAAAACTCAAAAGAAAACAAATCCACCAAATATCATAATAATACAAGCGCGACTCTAAGGTCGAAATAAATAACTGGTCCAGTAACTATCAAGTAATACATGTTTGGTTGTTGGAGCTTCCTAGATACAAGGAAATAATAAAAGTACAATGGCGGTCCAGATACAAGTGAACCAACCTACCGTGCAAATCACCTGGAATGAAATGATGTGCCAGCAAACAGCCAAGGAACCCTGTACATTGAACCTGTAATAAAATTTGGCACAACGGGGGTGAGTTGCCAGCTCGTGAGTAGAAGATATCTACGAAAAGAAATCGAATGCACGACGCTATCCTAGGTCATAATAATACACTAATATATCCTAATCATCTAGTAATGGGTGGGTAATACTACGAGTAAATGCAAATACTCCGTGCTCGTGTCAGTGCCTCATATAGTACTATGTCATATGAATGAGTATGCATGCACCATGAAAGTAAAATAACAAATCCTGAAATCTAGGTATATCTGTATAAGAAATCTTTAGCTTTTATCATAGTAAAATGTGTATAGAAATCTGAAATATCAACGATGAAATCCATGGAAATCCGTGTTAAGCATCGACACAAAGCCTGTAAATCTCAAGTCTCAATACCTCATAGTCTCAATATCTCGGGCTCCGTCAGTCCGGATCGGCCCATATCATCAAATCTCACGAGAACGGTCGGTATCCTCCGGATATCCGCCGCGCCAGACATCACCGGTTGGTAGCCTTCCCCTGCCAGACTTATCGCCTACAACTCGATCTTCTTTCCCCGGGGTACCATACCGGGCCCACCATGTACCCAAGACGGTTCATCCACTTCTCGAATCGGGTCTCGAAATCCAACAGAAAACATGAAATCTCATGGTGGACGACAAATACATCACGAGAAAACCGCAACTTATATTTTAAAAAGAGAGGAGGAGAGAGAGAGAAGTTTTTATATATATTTTTGCGGTTTTCCCCAAAAAATCCAAAAATCTCATAGAAATCCAAAATCTCAAAATCATGAATAAGTATATGATAAGTGTCGGCATATGCCCATAATACTGCATGATAACATGAAAATGTGAATGCAGGAAATGTCTAAGTAATAAATTCCATGTCTATACTAACACCAGAGAGTAATCACGATGTAATATCGATCTAGCTGTTAGCTGATTTTATCAATAAAAGATAATATGATCTAAAGTGTAGGTGACATAGCAATTACCGACGATGATGTGTGTGAGCCGGCAAATAAGAGTGCGTGGAATATGCGCATCATCGGTAATGGTGCTGGTGTCCTAACAGGAAGAGTTTTATACTGATTTGAAACATATGTATGAACATGCAACACTATGATTACGGTATGAATGTAAAGACGGATGTGAATAACCACTCATCTGCGATATACAAGTACAACTACCACTATATGAATCGAACCTAAACTAGTGTCCATCTAACCTCCTAAGGAACTAAACATAAGAAACTAGTCAATAAGAAACAAGAGTCCAACTAAGGTCTGAATCCATATCTCTAATAGTCGGCGATCCAGCCTCAATAGCGTCACGTACGTAGTACGGCTTCCTTGAATCAAGAGTGCGGATCAATCATCATATCTATGCCTCATACGGTAAAATCCATCGTACGGCATCCCAATATGGGGGTACGGGTCAAGTATCTCCTAGCTGTCTCATCATTCGTATAATATCATCATCAACACATGTCATGATCAAGGTGCTATACTGTAATCGCATACATCAATCATATATCATTGCCATCGTAAATATACATCATTAATTTATCCTGAGAAATATCATGTCATATGTATCATATTGTGATTAAGTCACACTTATATCATATCATCATTAAGTCACACCTATATGATGTTGGTCTCAAGTCAAACATATATCATATCGTGATCAGTCACAAGTTGCAGTCCGGGTGCTATTTTAGAGTCCCATGTACCTCAATATCATCACCACCCATTATAATTTATGTATACCTGTTCATTATTTCATTCTCTAATGATCCGCTAACACTTTAATACGACTGTATAGCCAAGAATCACGGCATCAAGCCCAGTTATACTGTTTCATTCCCATATATCATATCACATCAATGTATCCCATATACGTGTTGTATATATATATATATACCTATACCTAGTCCTATATATATATACACATACACGTATACACCACGTCGAGTTTCAGTGTGTGCGTGTGTGTGTATCTACCTGAAACCTACGAATCTCTTCCAAGGTATTCATCCTCTTGTATGGTCTTCCTAAATCAGTCTAGTCCAGCCTAGGGTCCTACTCATTAAGAATCTAGTGTCACATCTGGCTTCCTAATGTCAATAGGTACTACTCCTACTCTACGTTGCGGGGGTGCTAAACGCCATCCACCCGACTTCCCCCCGTAGATATACATCTACTGACCTGGTCTATGTCTGCCGAAGACGGTGTCGCCATCCTCTTCT
Organism: Agapanthus africanus; assembly: GCA_030015575.1. Classification (NCBI taxonomy): domain Eukaryota; kingdom Viridiplantae; phylum Streptophyta; class Magnoliopsida; order Asparagales; family Amaryllidaceae; genus Agapanthus; species Agapanthus africanus. The sequence continues at coordinate 123,516,248 of JASDDO010000006.1, read as the reverse complement.
TCATCGCCCGCAGTCCACATGAGGGGTACCTATACACAAACATATATAGTATCGTAAACTAAATCATGGACAAAAGTCAAAACGACACACGGAACACGCATAGGTTAAAACCTATGTCCCGTTCACGCAAAAGAATCAAATATCGCTCGATATCGGCGTACAAACGCCGATTAATCGAGATAAACATCAACAAACAACTCATAGTTTTAAAACTCATTACTTATAATATAAAGCATGATTTAATCCATCGAAACCCTAAAAATCGATCAAACAGTCAGATTTCGTAAAACCCGAAAACGCCAATTTACCGTTTTACTTCAAAACTTACTGTTTAAATGAAACTAATGGTCATGATACTCATTAAATAACCCAACTAGATTATAGAAACCATTACCATATTTTTCTCACACTAATTTGTATAAAAATTGATTCCTAGTTTGCAATTTTATCCATTTCGACACTTTGCAAGCAAACATTTCATAATATCACAACTAAACATGATTTTACATGAATTAACTTACTAAACTACAATTCAAGATGATAATAATATAATGAAACTATAATTTAGATTTTAAAACCCATTTATGTAAGAATTTCCAAAAACTTGTTAGCAAAAATAGCAATTTTTATCACAATTTATCAATTATCAATAAAACTAGCAACTAAATTGAGTTTTTCATTCCACAAACAAGTTAATATCATCTTAAGACCACAATATAGTGTTACAAATATTAATTGGAATTTTATTTCACCAAAATATACAATATATAGAAATCTAGTTTGCAAAAAAATGGTTTAATTTAACAATTTTGGATAAGAAATTTACAATCTATCATCCATACAAGAATTTCCACTTCTAAAAATGTTAACCTAGTTATAATAACCCTAATGAATTAATAAAACCACAACTTGAATTTACAAACCCTAACTTGAATTTTAAAACTTGCAAATAGAATTAATTTAACAAATATAATTATGCTTAAAAGAAACATCTAATAAAAATAATTCAAAAGAAAAAGATTTATACCTCCACAACATTAAATCCAAAAATGAAAATGAGCCTCCAAAATGAGTGCTTTCCATCTCCAAAATCCATGTAAAGAAGAGCAAAGAATAAAATGGTAGAAAATAAATAGGATTTTGTGGATTTTTATAGAATATTTTGATGAATTTTTGATGTTTTTTGTAATAAAAACCAAGTGGAGAAATGGAGGGGCAGCCATGGGAAGGAGGCCGGCCACATTAGGGAAGTGAAGAAGAGAAAGAAAACAGTGAAGAATGGTGTAGAAGTTTCCCCCAAAATATCACCTTTTAATGTCTTTTCAACATTTTATTAATTTTCCTTTTATTTCTTTTCTAAACAACTCATGAAAAATCTAGAAACATTGTTAAATTTTGCAACTAAATTTTGCATGATAAACACTAAATTCTAATATGGAATGGTTCATTTTTACAAATTAAACCCCTTCAAATTTGAAATTTACACTAATTTAGTGCATAAATAAAGCTTATGTTAATATTTAAAATAATTAATTTAGGAAAAATATTTAATTAAACTAAAAATTTATAAGTGGCTAAATAAACACTATTTACTAGTAATTACATAATTAAAATAGGTATTTTTAAATTTATAGTGTAAAATAATTACGGTTTAGTTTTATGAAAAATACGTTTTACTTTATCGAAAATCCTAAAATTCACTTAAACGATTTTATTTATTTAATTATTTTTAAAACGTTACAATCTTCTCCCCTTTAAGAAATTCGGTCCCCGAATTTAAATCAAAACTCCCCCTCCAAATACTAAAACGTTTAGTAAAACACTCAAATCGTCGGGGCTCCGAAATCATCAATACAAAACTAAAATCAACTCCGTCAAGCATAACGCAATCATCGGAGTTATGGTAAAAATAAAATATCAAAACCCAACACGAAAACCAACATAATATATATCAAAACCATAACTTATATATATATAGTGCGCATCGTAGTAAAATCGCCTAAACATCTTAATAAAGAAGCATACAAAAACCCCTCTTGAAAATCGCCGTGCGATGCACGTGTCACGGCATAAGTAGCGGACGTTTATTTAAAAAAAATAGCTATATATATATATATATATATCTTTTATTTAACATACACGTCCCGCCTGGTTACTAAATCAAATAATAATGATTATGAAAACATACTGCTCAAACTGAAATCAATCCCAATCACATCATAAAAATATCATGTGCGTCCAGTGCACACTGAAATCGAAACCAAATACAGATACCACGAATACACACAAAACAAAACTAAGTGCAACAGGTGTGCACCAAAAACATCTGTCAAGTGCAACGGGCGTGCGCGAGTCAATATCAGGTGCATCTAATCTGCACAAAACCTCGATTTAGTGCATCTGGTGTGCAAAAAATCGCATCAAGTGCGCCAAGTGTGCGCAAGAATCTCAATCAGGTGCACATGGTGCACGAAAACATACACCGAATATCAAAATAGAAATCCTAGTACGAAAATGCATGAAAACTAAGTCGAAGCATATGTCAAAATCATATGTAACCATATGCACGAAATCAAATCAAAATCTCAAAATGTATTAAAACCAAATCAAGTGCACTGGGTATGTACTAAATAACATCAATACAACTGATATATGAAACGCAAATAGAATGTAATGAAGGTACACATAAGAAATACCAATCGTAGAACAATGTCCTCAAAATACCAAAATCCGATCAACGAAAATATGAAATTCAAATCACCAAATCACAATCGTAAACACTATCGTCAATGTGCGCCTCTTTCCCCCTTTCCACTGGTGTCGACTGCTTCGAACTCGTCTCTTCATAGGTGTGATGACTGCGCTACCAACGGCAATACTCATATCTAGAGTCTCCCACGTAGTCGATCCCTTCACCTGATATCCGGACTACATTAAACTTTTCGATCGATCCATTAAAATCCCATAATTCCCCGAGAGCTCAACACTCGAGTACAGTTTAAAAATATCCGGTACATACCCCAGCATCGATGGTCCAGCCGTAGAAGCGCAAACCCAAGCCTCACTAATGGCACCGCGGAACTGCCGTAAACCCTAAGGTTCAAGGGCATTCTCATGGTCATTATGTCGAGTCAGGGTTTCATTCTTCTAGGGGGTCCGTTGAAATACCTGCATTTTCTTCCGAATACCTTAAACTTGGGAAAATGGGTTTTCTGATAATCGTTCGAACCCTTTAACTTCGCCTGGACACCATGTGAATACCCTTTGTCAGCACGCTAAACAATACTTCAATCTTCCAGAATAACCAATACCCTAATGGTTATCGCATTCGAGCCACTGCTCCCTCTGCCCGTCCGCCCGTGGTAACAGAAACCACCCTCCGATATCGACGAAGATAGATCAAAGGAACGAATGAATTGCGGTGCAAACAAATGTACATCCTAAGGCTACTTAAGAAGAGTAGCGTATCGTAAGTATGCCGCGGACCATACCCACGGTACGTCACTCAACCTAAGTCGCCTACTCCATCAACCAAGGGTCACTTAGACTTTACAAGGTTAAACCTAGCGCTCTGATACCAACTTTGTCACGACCCGAAAGTACGGAACATGACCGGCACTTAGATTACGAAGCGTCTAGAGGCGCAACGTAACCTAAGTAAGCCGAAGCCCAGAAACCTAAACCATAAAAAGAAGAAGAAGTAAAAGAAAACATGAAGGAAACAAGTTTAAAAGCATCAGCAAATTTTCCCAAAAATTTCGGCAGAGTCTCCTCTATAAAAACTGGCCCCAAACGGGTACAACAAGTATAATATACATAAACAATAGAAAGCATCCCCAAACGGGAGCTAGCTCAACGGCAATAGGCGGAAACAACCACAACAAGAACAGTAATATACAACGCCAAAGGGCGAGGCTCAAAACTCAAAAGAAAACAAATCCACCAAATATCATAATAATACAAACGCGATTCTAAGGTCGAAATAAATAACTGGTCCAGTAACTATCAAGTAATACATGTTTGGTTGATGGAGCTTCCTAGATACAAGGAAATAATAAAAGTACAATGGCGGTCCAGATACAAGTGAACCAACCAACCGTGCAAATCACCCGGAATGAAATGATGTGCCAGCAAACAGCCATGGAACCCTGTGCATCGAACCTGTAATAAAATTTGGCACAACGGGGGTGAGTTGCCAACTCGTGAGTAGAAGATATCTACGAAAAGAAATCGAATGCACGACGCTATCCTAGGTCATAATAATACACTACTATATCCTAATCATCTAGTAATGGCAGGGTAATACTACGAGTAAATGCAAATACTCCGTGCTCGTGTCAGTGCCTCATATAGTACTATGTCATATGAATGAGTATGAATGCACCATGAATGTAAAATAACAAATCCTGAAATCTAGGTATATCTGTATAAGAAATCTTTAGCTTTTATCATAGTAAAATGTGTATAGAAATCTGAAATATCAACGATGAAATCCATGGAAATCCGTGTCAAGCATCGACACAAAGCCTGTAAATCTCAAGTCTCAATACCTTATAGTCTCAATATCTCGGGCTCCGTCAGTCCGGATCGGCCCATATCATCAAATCTCACGACAACGGTCGGTATCCTCCGGATATCCGCCGCGCCAGACATCACCGGTAGGTAGCCTTCCCCTGCCAGGCTCATCGTCTACAACTAATAGCAAAAGAGAAAAATGGTGGCTTTCTTTGATCTTTCTTGAAGCTTCATGAAGACTTTGACCAAGTGTCCATTTTTGTCTCATGCTTAACCCTAACCATTCCATTTAACCATGATTCATTCTCTACACTAAACCATGGTTTGAATATGATAAGGTTTGATTTTCTTTTCCTTTTTCAATTAACACTTATCATATTCTTCATCATCTTCTTCTTCTTCATGTTCTTCACTTGAAGAAAACTAGACTTCATCAATGGTGGATTGATGAAACCAGTGAGAAATCCAATTCTATAGTCTACCCACTTCCTATTTCTTCATCCTCTACCTCTTGCCAAGTAGTAGAGTGTGTTTTCTTCACAAGTTTTTGGATTTGGTGAAGTTGGAGCTCGATCTAGCGATGCCTCGACGTAGATCATCTTCGGCATGGACATCGACGACCTAGCTCGCCATTTCTCCGACGAAGCCGACGCTAGTGCCCGGGAATTCATTTGGACAGCGAGGAGACTTCGTTGCGGAGCTATGGAGGTGGAGTACCGGATCTACAAAGGTTGTATTTCCGTTTAAACTTTTGTTAAGTTGTTAACTAGTTTCATTTTCGCCTAGACATCTAGCTAACGATCCATAGTCTAGGGTTTCTCGGCACCGTAATTTTCGAAACGGGCATGGTTGATGCCTTGTGAGACCCCTTGAGAGTGCCTAGGAACCCTACAGTGGTATCAGAGCCTAGCTAGAGCCTTAGCCGAAGTCTAGACGACGTTTGAAATCCGAACGAACATCGAAACCCATTCCCAAAATGCTCTCTGGAAATTTTCTAAAATTTTGGATTTTTGTCAATTAAAAATATGCAGAAAAATAAGCAGGGTGTTCTTTGGATTACTGTGAAATACGAGGGCCTAAATCAACTTTTCCACCGCGGAACCGCGGCACGTGCTATTCATGGTGCGGCGCTTCCGCGGCCGTACTGTTCCCTTGTTTGATGATTTCTGCACAGTAACTCATATAACTTAATGCTGTATTTTCTGGGGTATTTTTATTGTGACTCTACAGAAGAGTATTCTGGGGTTGTATTGGGAATCAAAGATTCGATCGGATTATCAAATTTTGTCTGTGTGGCTTTACGGATAAATTTTAGAATATGTTAAAAAGTTCGACCGGATATAAATACCCAATTTTTCCCCTGTCGGGAAATTTCCTAGTGTTGGATTTTTCCGTAGTTTAAAGACGTTCTAAGTAGTGCAAGTAACTCGATGGACCCTCTAGAAGACAACAAACCTTAACTCGATTATGTGACCGCCTTGAACTGCCCTTTGAACCTTCGGGTTTGGGGTAGTACGGCGTGCCACATGTGAGGCGTTGGCTTGACCCTTCTACGACTGGACCGTTGGTAATGAGGCACGAACTGAATGTTTTTAGACTTGTTTCATGTGTTGATCAGTATCGGGAAAACTTGGGTGTTCGATTGTTCGATCGGAAAGTTTGACATTTTCTATTTATCCGGAATGGGATACAATAATTGGAATTCACAATAAGTTATGTGATAACTTAATGAATGTTATAAATCTAGCGGTTTAGTCTCACTCGATCGGTTGCCACGGAATTTTGATGCGATCAAAAGTCCGTCGCAATCACGTAGCGTACGCGGATACTCGCCGGGTAAACTTAATAGACAGCTACATCCCTTAGCCCCGACCAAGTGACCGTAGGAGAACCCCGTCGCCGAAAGCATCCATCTGGGTGCTCGCGGTAGCGGTGTTCCGCCTTGGTGCACTTCGTCGACGGTATCGAGGGTGCGACTGTCTACTGAAGTTTGCGACGAGCATTCGATCCGATTTTCGGGAATCTTGTTTAATTACCCGACTTGATATTGAAAAGAGTTTTCGATAAATGAGACTAAAATGCGGGGTTTATAAATATTAGGCATGCAATGTCTAAGTAATTCATTTGGTCAGGCATGTGATGTCTGAGATGGTTGCGGATTCCAACTGTTGTAGTTTTACACTTTCTTTTCTGTGACCGTAAGTGTAATATGTGATATCGCCGGTTTCGTTGCTATATGTCAACGACAATTGGGATGCGCATATTTACTTACGTTGATGGCATGTGATGTTATGTGTTGCTGGATATGTTATATTGGATCGTCGTGTTTGAATAGCCGGGGGTTTTTATGTGAGATGAGTGTTTTTCATTTTCATTCATGTAAAAACTTGTATGTAATATTCTTTTTATTGGGGCGCTTCCAGATTGCGGAAGTTGTCACCTTTTGTATATTATTTACTTTTCCGCACTAGGATAGACCCAAGGAGGAGGGCACAAGTAACCGGGTTCTGGAGTCCAGTGGGGGACCAACTCGAGGAGTCGAGGCCGGGTCTCCTAACTCTAGAATTGGTAGGGTTGCTTGCCACTTTCGTAAGGGTCTAGGGGTGTGGGTTTGGCTATTCATCACGACCATGGAATCCGTGTTTTATACTGGCTCGTATTGAAAACACGGACGTCCTAGTATATCCAATGTTTCATATGTTTCTTCTGCTGCGATATATATGATGTGATCATGTGATGTTCTATGATAGATACAGTATATAGTATATATGATATATTATATAGACGTTACTTATGTTTTACACCCGCGCTAGCCCTGTCCCGCTCTGCCGTTAGTTACCTAACCTAACGGTGCACGAGGGGACATCGAGGCGAATGCGGATGGCATAAGTGTACGTCGTATTTATCTGTGATGTTTAGGTACTTAAATGATGGGACTTCATTAATATGATTAATGAGATTAAAAGAAACCTAAGATGTTGTAGAATCGAATTTCAAAATAAAACAGGTAGCTACAGTTCTTGCTTTGCACAGAGGTATATGTGATATATCCTGCACCTTATTCGATAAGGAAAGGACCGAGATCCCTTCACCGGGAGTGACTTTTTAGCAATAACTGGCAGATGTGTCTTTTGATTGCTTTTAAGAGTTTTTGCTTTGCACAGTGATATATATGATATATCCTGCACCTCATTCGACGAGGAAAGGACCGACGATCCCTTCACCGGGAGTGACTCCTTTAGCAAAACTAGAAAAGCCTAAAAAACACTCCATTTCAAAAAACATTCGATCCTACAACGATATCAAGTTCATTACGCAATAGGTTTTCAGAAAAACCTGTCGTAGCCCTCCGTCATTTCAGATAAGTACTAGTTAGTATTCGTGCTGCGGTAGTTTGGCATTCGTCACGGCGTAGTGTACGGTAGCTAACTAGTATTTATCTGCTTATGCATATGATGTAGATTTGATTAGGGTATTCGTACGGCGTTGTTTGGCATTCGTCAAGGGTCGTGCGGGTGGGTTTAATTCGATCAAGAAATATACGGGTTGAACTTGCCTAAGTGGACTATGGGTTGTTTGGCATTCGTCAAGGTCATAGAACACTAGGTGCAAAATATTATCGGGAATTTCAAGTGTTGAAATTTGCAATGAGATTGCATACCTTCTATGAGATAGTTGGATCCCGATACCCGCTGCGAGTAAGAGTTACTCCTGGAAGAGTTTTATAAATTACAATTAGCCGATCAAGTAGGTGTCTAGAAAGGTGTTAACGGGGTTACGCCTCTGGGAAAACGAGGTTTACATTAATTATGTTCGTGCGAAAGCACGGGGGACCTCCCTCAAAGTACCAACACTGGCCTGGCTGAAAGATTGGCGAACTTGTAGTGTGTAATTAATCCCGGCTAGTCTTTCCTTTTAGGGTTTGAAGGAAGATTTGATAAAAAGCAGTAGGAGCTATCCTGATTAGATAAAATAATAACCAATCTATTCTTGCAAGAGCGCACGCTGAGTGTTTTCTTCTCTCTCTCTCCTGGCAGCGACCATGTCACGCCTTAATCAAGATAATAATACAGATAATTGACCGAACCCGCTTGTTATACTGAGCTGGGGAACGTTGGTCCCGCTCCAACTTATAATTGTTATAAGACAGAGCAGGAGATTGGGGAATACCAGATTTCCCGTACCGCCCAAACGAAGAGAGTGCATGCTGATGCATCATCTTCGGGTGTGTTCATTATACAGAACTGTTTCTCAGTATCCTCTGCATCCTTGGTATATGATACCGGATCAGGATCCCAGATATGTAATCTGTTACATAGGGCTACAAAAGGGTAGAAAAACTGAGAACGGATGATAAGTTTCATGAGGCAGAAAACGGGGCAAGTGTTGCATCCAAGTCTGTTGGTCACTGTCACCCTGTATTACCAATACATTGATTCTGAATGAATATTATTAGATACCGAACCTGATATACAAAATCATATCAGTCTCTTTATTAGTAAAGAAATGATAAAATTTTGTATAGTTGGATAATGTTTTGAACATTTCCTATATCAAAAGTTGATCGGTTCAGGCACGTTATCTAAAAGCATTAATGTTCTAAATCAAACTACAGTTCTTAGTATATGGAACACACACAAGAGGAAGAGTTCAGAAATGAACGGATCCATCTTGAGGTATTGTAGACTAGGTCATATCAATGCGACCCGACTAGCTGGAGTTACATATAGATGCATATTTAAATTAGTTTGAATTTACATCTTGTGAAACTCGCCAGTCATGTCACAAAGATAAGATGACCACAGCCATGTTTATTAGAAACAGAGAAAGAATTAATGAACTCTTGGGATTGATACATGTTGATGTATGTAAGGTCCCCTGTCTACACATACCAAGACCGGTTCTTTGTACTTCATTACATTCTCTGATAATCTCTCAAGATTCAGACATATGTTCCTGTTGAAACACAAGTCCGAACCTTTTGAGATATTCACAGAATATAAGTTAGAAGTAGAGAACCAAAATACGGGTATAAGTATTATGTCCTTTGATATGATCAAGGAGGAGAATACTAAAGCACGGGATTCCTGGACTATTCTAAAGGAGAATGAGATTCTCTCTCGGCATTACTCCTCCGAATACACCATAGCACTATGGTATATCGGGGCGGAGCAGATACACCCTATATGATAAGGTGTGCTCTATGATGAGTAATACTGAGTTACCTATTTCCTTTTAATGGAGTTATGCACTTATGAAGTTGCATACCTATTGAATAGGGTTCAAATCAAATCAGTTGCCTACCACTTCATATGTGATATGGAAAGGGAAGAGCCCATCTCTTAAGCTAGTTAAGATTTGGGGTTGTCCGGCCTATGTCTAAAAGCAAAATCCAGACAAGCTCGAGACAAGGTCTGTTATGTACAACTGGAAAGGTTCCAGCTATACAAATGACAGCAGATGACTTGGTAGAACCAAAGGATTCAGTAGATTCCAACGAACCTCAGCCTCTCCGCCGATCTAGTAGGGTTCCTCACCCACCTGAGAGATACTTCGGTTTCTCTATGACAGTGGGAGCGAGGATTGCATCATGAGATGATGACCCAACTAGTTTCGAGCTGGCCATCAAGAGTGGGACTCTGTAAGAATGGCTGGATGCTTAGCGATCAGAGATGGAATCCTTATACACCAACAAAGTATGGACTTTAGTTGCTATATCTGAAGGGTTAAATCCCCATCAGGAGCAAGTATATCTTGAGAAGATTACTTAGTGTAGATAGAAAAGTTAAGACTTTCAAAGCTAGACTTGTTAAAGGTTTGCATCATTGACCATACATGGATTATAATGAAACCTTTTCTAAGGAGCTATGCTTAAGTCCATCCGGATCCTATTTGCCATGGCTACATACCATAACTAAGATATCTGGCGGTTGGGTGTCATGACTGCTTTTCTAAATGATGTTTTAGAAGAGAGAGTCTGTAAGTACACAGTCAGAAGGCTTCCTAAACAGTGGGAGCAGCAGAAATGTGTGCAAGATGTTTTATGTGATAAAGCAGGCATCGCGGAGTTGGAACATCTGTTTTGATGAGTTAGTCAAAGAGTTTGACATAATCAAAATGGTAGATGAACCTTTTATAAACAAAAAGGTAGTAGGGAGTATGCTGGTGATCCTCGTAGAGTACGTGGATGACATACTCTTGAAAAGAAAGGAGTTTCCTATGCTACGCTCGGTCAATCTCCGCTTATCACAATGATTCTCCATATAGGATCAAAGTGATACCTCCTAAATCCTGAGTTTTGGATCTATGAGATAGATTTAATTGGATGTTAGGATTCTCACTAGCTGTAGTGAGATGGTATCAATTGATCCTGGGGAGAATCACTGGAAGGGTTCCAGGGTGATAAAGACGACTGAGTGTCAGTCGCAGGCATTGTCTTTACCCTCAGTAAAGGGACGGTATGTTGGAAGTGTTCCAAGCTAGATACCGTGACATACTAGACGATAAAGGCAGGATACATCGCTACTTAAGATGCTACCAAAGAGGCTGTTTGGGTGTATATTGGTTCATGAATTGAACTACGTTCCTACCATTGTGAGACAATGGAGTTGTGGCTTATGCCAAGGAACGTCTGTCCCATCAGTGATCCAGACATAATCTATGGCAGTATCACCTGATCATGGAGATGGTTGATCTCCAGGGTGATCGAGGTTAGGAGAGCAGACTCAGAGGACAACACTGCGGATCCACTCACGAAGGCATATTCCTACAGAGAGACTTTTATGGGATGGTTTAGTATGAGATACTACAACCACTGCTACAGATGGCCCTAGTGCAAGTGGGAGATTGTTAGTTATATGTATGCCCTAGAGGCCATTACTATATAGGATGTATATTGTAGTGGATGCTGGGACGTATATAGGAAGGACTTTCTTGCTCGACATGATAGTATGCTATCTGGTTACTCTTTACCTTAACGTGTACATTGATTGTCTCTCTGTTACATGTTGGTAAAGCCCTTAGGATGTGTACTTGACTACCTGGACTATGATGCGGATCATACTAGTGGGGACATGGTAGTCTATAAGTACATCCTTCAAAGTCCCTAGTCGTGGGTGTATCGAGACAGGGCATCGATATACCAAAGTAGACTAGCGTATACCTTCTCGACCCATACAGATGGGCGATGGAGGATCCCATATCCATCGGTGTTTGACATCAGAGATGATATACGGGTGCTCAGTAGAGACTGGGTACACTGGACGGACTCGCCGAGAACTCCCAAATGGTATTATACCTTACGTCAGATGGCAGTTCTCTGGTGACACTGGTACAGAGTAGTCTGTTGACCCGAGATCGTCATAGAGTCTTGTGTGGTTCCCACTGTGCTTTGATTTCCATCTTACCACGTCCAAGAGGGCGTGCAAAACGGTGGTTTTTGGGTACAGTCCCGAGTCACATGGAGGCAATGAGCGATAGGAGGGGATTCGTCTCTCCCGGTATAGGGAATTGATGTTGCGATGTGTTCGATTGGCTATAACAGGAAATCCCTGGCCAGGGTTGCTGAAACTTACTGGTAAGTGTTACCAGTAGTTTCTCGAACAGTTATAGACCTCACATCGAAACGACTTATCGAGCTATTGGGGTTTGACGTTTACCACCCCTAGGCGAGATATGCGACATATCAGACGAACAGACCGGACTGTACGGTAGTGTTACTGGTTGGATTCACTGGAGTGTGAGCGGGCTTGCTCGTCGATCTTCAGATCGCTCAATACCCGGGTGGCCGTTACGTTTAGCAGACCGCTTGCGGCTTGTGGGTGTTTGATATGATCATCACCTGCTGTCGGCGTATAGACAAGTCTTTAGAGTCCTACACAGAGGTTTCCTGGCTCAAGCGAAACGAAATAGGAGTGCATATGAGATATGTGCGGGACCGAGAATAATGCGTGTATGTGATACCTTATTCTATTCTCGCGATGAATGTATCGATTGGTTGTATGCGATATAACCTAGTTATCGAATCAAGTATTGATTCGATAAGCCGATACATAGGATACTAGTCGGTTATATGCGATATGACTGGATCGTTAAATCAAGTGTTGATTTAATGCATAATTATATATTTGATATATTAGTTTGCATCAACTAGTATCGGTTTACTTAAGATGGATTTTCTCGCTCGGATGTGCACATTGTATATTCGATATAGTTTTGTGCACTTGATTGTATCATGTTTGATGATACATGTCTACTTGTGTTTGTGTGAAGATTGAACCATGATTATATGAATGGTTAGGGTTATGATTATTTATTCATTCATTTATTTATTTATTAGTTTTGGAAAATAATAGCAAAAGAGAAAAATGGTGGCTTTCTTTGATCTTTCTTGAAGCTTCATGAAGACTTTGACCAAGTGACCATTTTTGTCTCATGCTTAACCCTAACCATTCTATTTAACCATGATTCATTCTCTACACTAAACCATGGTTTGAATATGATAAGGTTTGATTTTCTTTTCCTTTTTCAATTAACACTTATCATATTCTTCATCATCTTCTTCTTCTTCATCTTCTTCACTTGAAGAAAACTAGACTTTATCAATGGTGGATTGATGAAACAAGTGAGAAATCCAATTCTAAAGTCTACCCACTTCCTATTTCTTCATCCTCTACCTCTTGCCAAGTAGTAGAGTGTTTTCTTCATATGTTTTTGGACTTGGTGAAGTTGGAGCTCGATCTAGCGATGCCTCGACATAGATCATCTTCGACATGGACATCGACAACCTAGCTCGCCATTTCTCCGACGAAGCCGACGCTAGAGCCCGGGAATTCATTTGGACAACGAGGGGACTTCGTTGCGGAGCTATGGAGGTGGAGTACCGGATCTACAAAGGTTGTATTTCCGTTTAAACTTTTGTTAAGTTGTTAACTAGTTTCATTTTCTCCTAGACATCTAGCTAACGATCCGTAGTCTAGGGTTTCTCGGCACCGTAATTTTCGAAACGGGCATGGTTGATGCCTTGTGAGACCCCTTGAGAGTGCCTAGGAACCCTACAACAACTCGATCTTCTTGCCCTGGGGTACCATATCGGGCCCACCATGTACCCGAGAAGGTTCATCCACCCCTCGAATCGGGTCTCGAAATCCAACAGAAAGCATGAAATCTCATGGTGGACGACACATACATCATGAGAAAACCGCAACTTATATTTTAAAAAGAGAGGAGGAGAGAGAGAGAGAGAGAAGTTTTTATATATATTTTTGCGGTTTTCCCAAAAAAATCCAGAAATCTCATAGAAATCCAAAATCTCAAAATCATGAATAAGTATATGATAAGTGTCGGCATATGCCCATAATACTGCATAATAACATGAAAATGTGAATGCAGGAAATGTCTGAGTAATAAATGCCATGTCTATACTAACACCAGAGAGTAATCACGATGTAATATCGATCAAGCTATTAGCTGATTTTATCAATAAAAGATAATATGATCTAAAGTGTACGTGACATAGCAATTACCGATTATGATGTGTGTGAGCCGGCAAATAAGTGTGCGTGGAATATGCGCATCATCGGTAATGGTGCTGGTGTCCTAACAGGCAGAGTTTTATACTGATTTGAAACATATGTATGAACATGCAACACTATGATTACGGTATGAATGTAAAGACGGATGTGAATAAGCACTCATCTGCGATATACAAGTACAACTACCCCTATATGAATCGAAGCTAAACTAGTGTCCATCTAACCTCCTAAGGTACTAAACCTAAGAAACTAGTCAATAATAAACAAGAGTCCACCTAAGGTCTGAATCCATATCTCTAATAGTCGGCGATCCAGCCTCAATAGCGTCACGTACGTAGTACTGCTTCCTCGAATCAAGAGTGCGGATCAATCAACATATCTATGCCTCGTACGGTAAAATCTATCGTACTGCATTCCAATATCGGGGTACGGGTCAAGTATCTCCTAGGTGTCTCATCATTTGTATAATATCATCATCAACACATGTCATGATCAAGGTGCTATACTGTAATCGCATACATCAATCATATATCATTGCCATCGTAAATATACATCATTAATTTATCCTAAGAAATATCATGTCATATGTATCATATTGTGATTAAGTCACACTTATATCATATCATCATCAAGTCACGCCTATATGATGTTGGTCTCAAGTCATACATATATCATATCGTGATCAGTCACAAGTTGCAGTCCAGGTGCTATTTTAGATTCCCATGTACCTTAATATCATCACCACCCATTATAATTTATGTATACCTGTTCATTATTTCATTCTCTAATGATCCACTAACACTTTAATACGACTGTATAGCCAAGAATCACGGCATCAAGCCAGGTTATACTGTTTCATTCCCGTATATCATATCACATCAATGTATCCTATATACGTGTTGTATATATATATATACCTATACCTAGTCCTATATATATATACACATACACGTATACACCACGTCGAGTTTCAGTGTGTGCGTGTGTGTGTATCTACCTGAAACCTATGAATCTCTTCCAAGGTATTCATCCTCTGGTATGGTCTTCCTAAATCAGTCTAGTCCAGCCTAGGGTCATTACTAGGGTCCTACTCATTAAGAATCTGGGGTCACATCTGGCTTCCTAATGTCAATAGGTACTACTCCTACTCTACGTTGCGGGGGTGCTAAACGCCATCCACCCGACTTCCCCCCGTAGATATACATCTACTCACCTGGTCCATGTCTGCCGAAGACGGTGTCGCCATCCTCTTCTTCATCGCCCGCAGTCCGTGTGAGGGGTACCTATACACAAATATATATAGTATCGTAAACTAAATCATGGACAAAAGTCAAAACGACACACAGAACGCGCATAGGTTAAAACCTATGTCCCGTTCACGCAAAAGAATCAAATATCGCTCGATATCGGCGTACAAACGCCGATTATTCGAGATAAACGTCAACAAACAACTCATAGTTTTAAAACTCATTACTTATAATATAAAACATGATTTAATCTATCGAAACCTTAAAAATCGATCAAACGGTCAGATTTCGTAAAACCCGAAAACGCCAATTTACCGTTTTACTTCAAAACATATTGTTTAAATGAAACTAATGGTCATGATACTCATTAAATAACCCAACTAGATTATATAAACCATTACCATATTTTTCTCACACTAATTTGTATAAAAATAGATTTCTCGTTTGTAATTTTATCCATTTCGACACTTTGCAAGCAAACATTTCATAATATCACCACTAAACATGATTTTACATGAATTAACTTACTAAACTACAATTCAAGATGATAATAATATAATGAAACTATAATTTAGATTTTAAACCTCATTTATTTAAGAATTTCTAAAAACTAGTTAGCAAAAATAGCAATTTTTATCACAATTTATCAATTATCAATAAAACTTGTAACTAAATTGAGTTTTTCATTCCACCAACAAGTTAATAAACTCTTAAGACCACAATCTAGTGTTACAAATAGTAATTGGAATTTTATTTCACCAAAATATACAACATATAGAAATCTAGTTTTCAAAAAAATGGTTTAATTTAACAATTTTGGATAAGCAATTTACAATCTATCATCCGTACAAGAATTTCCACTTCTAAAAATGTTAAACTAGTTATAATAACCCTATTGAATTAATAAAAGCACAACTTGAATTTACAAACCCTAACTTGAATTTTAAAACTTGCAAATAGAATTAATTTAACAAATATAATTATGCTTAAAAGAAACATCTAATAAAAATAATTCAAAAGAAAAAGATTTATACCTCCACAACATAAAATCCAAACATGAAAATGAGCCTCCAAAATGAGTGCTTTCCATCTCCAAAATCCATGTAAAGAAGAGCAAAGAATAAAGGGTAGGAAATAAATAGCATTTTGTGGATTTTTATTGAATATTTTGATGAATTTTTGATGTTTTTTGTAATAAAAACCAAGTGGGGAAATGGAGGGGCTGCCATGGGAAGGTGGCCGACCACATTTGGGATGTGAGGGAGAGAAAGAAAAGAGTGAAGAATGGTGTAGAAGTTTCCCCCAAAATATCATCTTTTAATGTCTTTTCAACCTTTTATTAATTTTCCTTTTATTTCTTTTCTAAACAACTCAAGAAAAATCTATAAACAAGGTTAAAATTTGCAACTAAATCTTGCATGATAAACACTAAATTCTAATATGCAATGGTTCCTTTTTACAAATTAAACACCTTCAAATTTGAAATTTACACTAATTTAGTGCATAAATAAAGCTTATGTTAATATTTAAAATAATTAATTTAGGAAAAATATTTAATTAAACTAAAAATTTATAAGTGGCTAAATAAAGACTATTTACTAGTAATTACATAATTAAAATAGGTATTTTTAAATTTATAGTGAAAAATAATTACGGTTTAGTTTTATGAAAAATACGTTTTACTTTATCGAAAATCCTAAAATTCACTTAAACGATTTTATTTATTTAATTATTTTTAAAACGTTACACGAAACCCCTCCAATCACTCATTGCCTCCATGTAACTCGGGACTATACCCAAAATCCACCTATTTGTACAACTCCTCTTGAGCGTGGTAGGGAGGAAATCAAAGCAAAGTAGGAGCCACACAATACTCTAAGACGATCTTGGTTCTACAGACTAACCTGTACCAGTGTCACCAGAGGACTGCTATCTGATGATAGGTATACTACCAATTAGGAGTCCTCGGTGAGGACGTTCGGCGTACCCATTCTCTAATGATCACCTGTGTAAAATCTTTGATGTCACACACCAATGGCTGTGGGATCAGCTATCGCCGTCTAAGGTACAAGAAACATATACACTAGTCTACTTTGGAATATCGATATCCCCTCGACTAGGAACAATGAAAGGATGTACTTTTGGACCACCCTGGACCCAATAGTATGATCTCATCATAATCCTGGTAGTCAAGTATATATCCTAAAGTCTTTATGAACATGTAAGAGACAGACAATATAAAAATACCAGTCTACATGTTAAGATAAAGGTAACCAGATAGCATACTATCTTGTCGAGCAAAAAAGTCCTCTATAAATATGTCCAACCATCCAATATATCAACAATAATGGCCTCTAAGGCATACATATTTCTAACAATCTCCCATTTTCTAACAATCTCCCATTTACACTAAGGCCATTTTTTGCAGTATCTCATACCCAACGTCCCAAAAGTCTTTCGAATAGTATCTGGGGGTTGGCCTTTGTGATCGGATCCGCTGTGTTATCCTCTGTTTCAACTCTCCTGACCTCGATCTCCCGGAGATCAACTATCTCCCTGATCAGGTGATACTATCCAAGAAATTGTCTGGATCGCTGATGGGATCGGGGTTCGAAGGCCAAAGCCACAACTCCATTGTCATCATAATACACAGGTACTGGATGAGCAAGGGTAGGAACCAAGTTCATCTTTTGAACTTTTATTCATCCAGACAAGATCTTTGACAACATCGTTGGTAGCGATGTAATGAGCCTCTATCAACGAGTCTGCTACGGTATATAGCTTGGAACCCTTCCAACATACCGACCCTCTACTATGGTGAAGAAAAAACCCGAGACTGACATTCAGTCGTCCTTATCACTCTGGAAGATTGAATCGGTAAAGGAATCCAACTGGAGTTCACCGTTACCATACCCAAGAACATCTCTTTAGTGCTTCTCAAGTACTTAAGAATGTTCTTCACAGCTGTCCAGTTATTTCTCCCCTGGATCTAATTGATACCCACTCATTACACCTGGTGTGTAAGCTACATCTGTTCTGGTACATAACATCGCATACATGATTGACCCGTCGGCCGAAGCATTGGGTATCCCTTGTATGTGAGCCCTCTCCAAATCATTTTTGGGAGACATCTCTTTGGAGAGTGTTATTCCTGAACAAGCGGGTACATTACCATGCTTATAATCTTCCATACTAAACCCCTTTAGTATGGCGTCTATGTACCTGGATTGGGACAATCTGAACATCTGTTTAGATCTATCTCTTTAGATCTATATCGCCATAAAGTAGGAAGCATCAATTAGATCTTTCATGGAGAACTTGTGTGATAAGAAGAGCTTGACCGAGCGTAGCATAGGAACATCGTTTTCTATCAAGAGTATGCCATCCATGTACAATATAAAGAAGAAAACCTTACTCTCTACAACCTTCTTATATATAGATGGTTCATCTACCTTTTTGATGAAGTGAAACACTTTCACAGCTTCATCAAATTAGATTTTCCATCTCCCCGATACCTGCTTTAATCCGTAGATGGATTTAAGCAGCTTGCACACGCTTCCGCTACTCCCACTGTCTATGAAGCCCTCTGGCAGTGTCAAAAACAAGCTCTCTTCTAAATCACCATTTAGAAAACTGGTTTTGATATGCAATCTGCCAGATTTCATAGTTATAGTATGCAGCAATGGAAAGTAAGATCCTGATGGACTTAAGCATAGCTACCGGAGAAAAGCTTTCATCATAGTCGACACCAGGTCGTAGACGAAAACCTTTTGCTACAATTCTAGCTTTGAAAGTCTCAACATTTCCATATACACCAAATTGTATTTCTCAAAGATCATCTTTCTCCTGATGTGTTTTACCCCTTCAGGGGCAACTTCCAAAGTCAATACTTTATTGGTCTAAATGAATTCCATCTCAGATCGCATAGCATCCAGCTATTTCACAGAGTCCCCACTCGTGATGGACTAGTTGAAACAAGATGGGTCGTCATCATCCATGATGCATTCCTCTCTCCCACCGTTTATGAGAAAACCGTAGTATCTCCAAGGTGGATGAGGAACCCTTACTAGATCTGCGGAGTGCCTGCGGTTTCTATGGGACTATTGAGTCCTCCGGTTCCATCAAATCCTTAGTTATAGTTTGCGTTGATGGAACTTATTCCAGTTCTAATCTTTGCCCCTAATTTCTCTGACAAGAAATTCCTTTTCTAAAAAGGTGGCATGTCGAGAAACAAAACACCTTTTATTCGTTAGAGTCGTAGAAGATATACCCTCGCGAATGTTTCGGATATCCTACAAACTTGCATAGAACTGACCTTTCCTCAAGCTTGTCCGGATTTTTCTTTTTAACATAGGCCGGACATCCTCACATCTTAACTCATTTATGAGATGGACTCTTCCCATTCAATATCTTATATGGAGTGGTTGGCAACGGATTTGGTTGGAACTCTATTCAATAGAAATGCAGCTATCTCAAGTGCATAAACCCAAAAGGAAATAGGCAACACAGCAATACTCATCATAGAGCGCACCGTTTCTTGTAGGGTGCGTTTTCTCCATCCCGATATACCGTTGTGCTGTGCTGTATACGGAAAAGTAAAAAGAGAGAGAATCTCAGTCTCTTTTGGATAAGCCCGGAATTCCATACTCATGTATTCTTCTCCCCGATCATATCGAAGGATTTGAATACTTTTACCCATCTGGTTCTCAACTTCGTACTTATATTCCTTGAAATTCTCAAATGATTTAGTTTTGTGTTTCAACAAGAACACATATCCTTATCTTGAGAAAACATCGGTGAATGTAATAAAATACGCGGAACAATTCCTGGCATGTGTAGACATAGGACCGCATAAATCACTATGTATCTGTCCAATAGTTCAGCTGCTCTTTCTCCGTTTCCAGTAAATGGAGGTTTGGTCATCTATCCCATGAGACATGACTGGAAAGTTTCATAAGATGTAAATTCGAACGGATTCAAATATTCATCCTTATACAACTTTAGCTAATCTTGTCGCATTGGTATGACCTAGTCTACAATGCCTCTAGAAGACTTCGTTCATTTTTGAACTGTTCCTCTTGAGTGTGTTCTGTACGTTAGAACTGTGGTTTGATTCAGAACCTATATACCGTTACATAGCGTACCATACCCAATTAACCCATGATTTTAGGAAAACATTCACAATATTTTTGGTACGAAATAACAATCGCTTAGAATCATTGTATTACCAGTTGGTAACACCAGGTGATATCTGCCAACTGCTTTGGCTGCAACAATTGCACTACTCTCTACTACTTAGAGACATATCACCCTTTCCCAATTCTCTACCGTTCATTAGCCCATGTAACAAATTACATATATGGGATCCTGATCCGGTATCCCATACCCAGGACATAGAAACAATTGAGAAACAGTTCTTGGTAACGAACACACCCGAAGATGATGTTAGTTATATGTATGCCCTAGAGGTCATTACAGTACATATGATGTATATTGTGATGGATGGTTGGACATATATAGGGAGGACTTTCTTGCTCTACATGATAGTATGCTATCTGGTTGCACTTTATCTTAACATGTACTCTGATTGTCTCTATGTTACATGTTGATAAAGCCATTAGGATGACTACTTGACTATCAGGACTATGATGCAGATCATACTAGTGGGGACAGTGTAGTAGCTAAGTACATCCTTCAAATGTTCCTAGTCGTAGGTGTATCGAGACAGGGCATCGATATACCAGAGTATACTAGCGTATAGCTTCTCGACCAATGTAGATGGGCGATGGATGATCCCATATCCATTGGTGTTTGACATCAGAGACAGTATACGAGTGCTCAGTGGAGACTGGGTACACTGGACGGACTCGCCGAGAACTCCCAGATTGTATTATACCTAACGTCAGATGGCAGTTCTCTCATGACACTGGTACAGGTTAGTCTGTAGAACCGAGATCGTCATAGTGTCTTGTGTGATTCCCACTGTGCTTTGATTTCCACCTTACCACGTACGTGTAAAACGGTGGCTTTTGGGTACAGTTCCTAGTCACATGGAGGCAATGAGCGATAGGAGGGGTTTCGTCTCTCCCAGTATTGGGAGTTGATGTTGCGCTGTGCTCGATTGGCTACAATAGGAAGTTCTTGGCCAAGGCTGCTTTAGAGATATACTGGTAAGAGTTATCAGTAGTTTCTCGGCCCGTTATAAGCCTCATATCGACACGACTTATCCAGTTACCGGGGTCTGACGTTTACTACCCCTAGACGAAATATGCGACATATCAGATGAAGAGACCAGACTGTACGGTAGTGTTACTGATTGGATTTGCAGAAGTGTGAGCAGGCTTGCTTGTTTATCTTCTGATCGCTCAATACACGGGTAGCCGTTATGATTAGCAGACCGCTTGCGGCTTATGGTTGTTTGATATGATCATCACCTACTGTCGGCGTATTGATGAGTTTTTAGAGTCCTACACAGAGGTTTCCTGGCTCAAGCGAAACGGTGTAGGAGAGCATATATGATTTGTGCGGGACCGAGATTGATACGATATGAGATACCTTATTCTATTCTCGTGATTTATGACATTGGTCGGTTATATGCGATATAGCCGGGTTATCGGATCAATTGTTGATTCGATAAGTTGTTACACATGATATTAGTCGGTTATATGTGATATAGCCGGATTTTTAAATCAAGAGTTGGTTTAATAATTTAATGTATAATTATGTATATTTAATATATTATATTACATTAACTAATATTAAGCTCACTTATGATTTATTTTTCTCATTTTGTGCACATTGAATATATGTGATATATTTGTGTGTACATGTTATGTGTCATGCTTGATGATACATGAAACAAAGGTGTGTGTATGACTTACACCATGCTTAGTTTAATTGCTGGGGTTTTATTTATTTTGCTAATTACAAAAGGTGGCATTTTTTCATGGATGAAAGCTTGTAGAAGCTCGTATTGATCTTTGATTAAGTCCACTCTTTTGTTTTGGCTAAGATATTTGTTAACCCAACCAATTAAACGTAGCCATGGTTAACTCTTTACAAAGGTTAATATATGATATTAACTCACCATGGTTGCAAATTATCCCTTTGGATAATTATTCATAATAGATTTTTCTTCATCTTCTTCTTCTTCCTCAAAGCTTACTAGCTTTAATGGAGATGTGAGAAAATGAGTGAGAAAATCAAATCAAATGTGAGTCCACTTCCTACTTAATCATCCTCTGCTACTTTCCATTTAGTATAGGGTGTTTGCTTCACTAATTCCGTAATTCGTTATTGTTAGTAATATGTATGCCCTAAAGGCCATTATATGGATAGTGGAAATTTGGACATATATCCATGGAGATAGATGAATTTCTTGCTCAACATGATAGTACGCTATCTGGTTTACTTTATCTGGACATGTAGATTTAATCATTTACACATGTTGATAAAGCCCAAAGGATATTTTCTTGACTACTGTGATTATGATGCGGATCATACTAGTGGGGCACGTGTAGTCTATAAGCATATCCTTGAACTGTTCCTAGTTGAGGGTGTATCGAGACAGGGCATCGATATTCCAGAGTAGACTAGCGTATACTATTCTTGTCCCATATGATGGGCGATGGATGATCCCATATCCATCTGGTGAGGAGACACCAAAGATTGTATGCGGGTGCTCAG
Organism: Agapanthus africanus; assembly: GCA_030015575.1. Classification (NCBI taxonomy): domain Eukaryota; kingdom Viridiplantae; phylum Streptophyta; class Magnoliopsida; order Asparagales; family Amaryllidaceae; genus Agapanthus; species Agapanthus africanus. The sequence goes on along the minus strand of JASDDO010000006.1, from coordinate 123,493,267 downwards.
TGGAGACTGGGTACACTGAACGGACTCGCCGAGAACTCCTATGTGGTACTATATCTATCGTCGGATAGCAGTTCTCAAGGAACACTGGTACAGGTTAGTCTGTAGACCCGAGATCGTCATAGAGTCTTCTGTGTCCTCCCACTATACTTTGATCTCCACCCTACCACGGCTCTACTGAGTCGTGCAAACAGGTGGTCTTTGGGTACAGTCTCGAGGCGCATGGAGGCAATGAGCGATAGGAGGGGTTTCGTCTCTCCCGGTATTGGGGGTTGATGTTGTGCTATGCTTTATTGGCTATAACATGAAGTCCCTGGCCAGGGCAGCTGAGATTTACTGATAAGAGTTATCAGTAGTTTTTCAATCTGTTATGAGCCATACACCAGCATGACTTATTGAGTTACTGGGGTCGACGATACCATCCCTAGACTCGATATGCAGCATATCTGACGAAGAGACCGGACTGTACGGTAAGTGTTGCCAATTGGCTCGACGGGAGTTTTTACAGCTTCGCTGGTTTTCTTCTGATCGTTTCAATACCCGGGTGGCCGTTATGTTTAGCTGACCTCTTGCGGCTTGTAGGTGTTTGATATGATCATCATCTACTGCTGGCGTATTGACGAGTCTTAGAGTCCCACAATGAAGTTTCCTGGCTCAGGCAAAAAGATGTGGTGTGCATATGAGATATGCGCGGGACCCGATTAAATACGGTTATATGATAACGTATATTAATCGGGCATTTTCTATTTGTCGGATCGTATGTGATATGACTGGTTTGCTAAATCAAGTGTTGATTTAACAAATTACATTTAGAATAATTCTTTAAATAAATCTTTTTGTATGCATGCATGTATGCACATGATGATGTGCATGGACACATACATGCATACATAGTATCATAGTTGTTGATACAAGAATGGTGGCAATGCAAGACTTATATTGAAGCTTTTAATTTGTATTTATCATTTTAAGTTAATGTAAAGAAAACCCACTCATGCTCCTTTATTCTTTAGTGGGTAAGCTTTACTTAACTTAATGAAAAGAATTTCCACCCATGCTTGATTCTTTATGAAAAGAATTTCCACTCATAATTATAGTGGTAAAGGAATAATGGTGATTATTCCTTCTTATCACTATAAATAGATTCATATGTGATATGAAACAAACAATGAAACAACAAGGGAAAAATTGTGAACAAGGGTGTGAAAACAAGTTATCATATGTGACATGATAGAAAGCTCAAGCCACCATTATCTTCTTCTTCCTCTCTTGATTTCTTTCTTGAGTGAAGATTGACAAAAGAAAAGGATTTCAATTGAAGAACATAAACCACATTATCATACTACACACATCTAGCCGATTTGCGTAGGGTGTTTGCTCTACTTCGTTTGCGAAACTAGTAAGGCAAGGAGCTTTGGGCAAAGGGACTTCGGGTGGATCATCGTGGACAAAGGAAGGCTACCATCGATCCGTTCCAAACTCTCATAGTGCCAAGGAGTCACCGAAGGAGATCTACAAAGGTTGTAATCTCTACTCTTAGTGATAGTTTTATATTTGCATATGATGCTTATTTATATGAATCCCTAAAACTTCTAGTTTCGATTCTTGTCGAGTTAACTTAGCACCTCTAAAATTTTGATTATGGCATATGTGATGCTACCGAACCCTTGACGAGGTGCTAGGCTAGCCCAGCAGTGGTATCAGAGCCAAGCTAGAGCTTTAGGCGATGCGTAGGCGATGTTAAACGTCCGATCGAACCACGAAACACCAATTTGGACCGCTCTCTGGAAATTTTTTGAAAATTGGATTTTTCCAAATTAAAAGTTCTTAAAAAATTCAGCAGGCTTTTTTAGAAGTTACCATATAAAAATTGTTCAATGATCACTCCAAAGAGGCGCGGATCCGCGGCAAAAGCATGCCTTTGGCCGCGGATCCGCTGCCGTACAGTGGGTTCAGGGGATAATTTTTACTACAGTGCACCTGATTTAATTAGTACACGCCTCTGAGATATTTTAAACTTACTCAAGTGTTGAGTTTTTTGGAGATATATTGCATTTGGTGATTCGATTGGAAAAGGTTTAACTTCGTTCAGATTTTCAGATTTTTAGAACGTGTTAAAATGTTTGAACGAATATTAGAAACGCAATTTTTCCCGTATTGGAAATATTCCAAGTGTTGGATTTTTCCCTAGTTCGAAATTTTCGAAAAACATGCAAGGGTATCTGTGGACACTCTAGAAGAACATAACCTTAACTAGATTATGTGACCGTCAAAACTATCACTGAACCTTAGGGTTTGTGGTAGTTTAGCGTTGCCACATGTGAGGCGTTGGTTTGGCCCTTCTACGGTTGGTCCATAAGGGGCTGTGGCATGTTCTAGAAATTTTTTAACTCGGCTCAAGTGTTGTGCAGTTTGGGAAATCTTGGGTGTTTGTTTATTCGATCGAAAAGTTTAACATTGTCTATTTATCTGAAATGTGATACAATATGTGGAATTCATATAGTTAGGCATGAAATACGAAGTATATGATATTTCGAATTTATGATGTCTAAGGTGATTGTGGATTCCAAATGTTGTAGTTTTTTATTTTATTTTCTGCGACCGTAAGTGTAGTATGTGGTGTATCGCCGTTTTCGTTGCTATACGTCAACGAAAATCGGGATACGCATACTTACTTACGTTGATGATATAAGATATTATGTGTTGCTGAGATATGATGAGTAGGATTGTCGCGACTGAATAGCCGGGGGTTTTTATTTGAGATGAGAGTTTTTTATTTTCATTCATGTATAAATCAATTGTATATTATTTACTTTTCCGCATTAGGATAGACCCAAGGAGGGGAGCACAAGTGACCGTTCTAGGGTTCAGTGGGAGGCCATCTCGAGGAGTCGAGACCGGGTCTCCTAAACTCTAGAATTGGCGGGGTCACTTGCCGCTCTCGTAGGGGTCTAGGGTGTGGGCTTGGCTATTCATCATGACCGTGGAATCCGTATTTTCTATTGTTGGCTCGATACAAAATACGGACATCCTAGATATCCTTTTATATGCTTCTGCTGTTGATATTCTGTAAGGTGATTGCTTAGTATCTGAGACGAATGGATTATTATTATATATATGATATATAATAAACGTTGCTTATATTTTACACCCGCGCTAGTCTCGCCCCGCTATGCCGTTAGTTAAGTAACCTAACAGTGCATAACGGGACACTGTGGCGAATGCAGATGGTATAAGTATACGTTCTATTCTGTGATGGCTTAGGAACTTAAATGATGGGATCACATTAATGAGATTAATGTAAAGAAAAGAAACCTAATGATGTTGCAGAATCAGATTTAAAACAAACTCGGCTTTTTATGAAAAATGCGAGTTTCAAGAAGATGCGGAGCTTAAGCCACTCCTTTTCTTAACCGTTTTGATTCTACAACGAGATCAAGTTCAAAGCGTTAAAGGTTTTCTTAAAAACCATCCGCAACCCTCCGTCATTTTAGGAAGCAGAGTACTTAGTATTCGTGCTGCGTATGTTGATTATAGTCAAGGCGTAGTGTACGGTAGCTAAGTGATGTCTTCCTACAAAGCATATGATGCGATTACTTAGGACATTCATGTGATTATGTTGATCATAGTCAAGGGTCATATGGGTGGATCTAATTAATCACGAAATGACGGGTAGAATTTGACTAGTACTTATGATATGTTGACCATAGCCAAGGTCATAAGTGACTAGAGGTAAAAACCATATCGGGAATTTCAAGAGTTGAAATTTGCAATGAGATTGCATACCATCTATGTGATAGTTGGATCTTGATCTCACTGTGAGTAAGTGTTACTTCCAGGGGAGTTTTACACTTTACAATTAGCTAATCCAGTGGGTGTCTAGAATGACTGACCGGTTAGCCAAACTGTAGAATGTAATTATTCCTGGCTAGTTTTCTTTTCAGGTCTTGAAAGAAAATTTGATTAAAAGCAGTGGGAGACATCGATTAGATAAAATAATAACCAATCTAATTCTTTGAAAGAGCATTTCGCTAAGTGTATCCTTTTCTCTCTCCGAATGGCAGTTACAGATGTCAGGACTTAAGCTTCTACTTGAGAAAAATAAACTGACAGGACTAAATTATAAAGAATGGTTGAGGAACTTGAACATTGCACTTTCATATGATAAGGTATCATATGTCCTCAATACCGAAGCCCCACCCGTCCTAGGACCTGAATCATCTGTCTCGGATAGGGAGATCCGAAAAACTTGGGAAAATGACTGCAACACGGCCAAGTGCCTCGCGCTCGCTTCTATGGACAATGTCCATCAGAAGCAATACGAGAATATGGATGTGCAATCCATCTTTCTTCACACAAAGGAGTTGTATGAAGAGCAATCTCGTACTTTAAGATACGAGGCATCTAGAAAGCTGTTTCAGATGCGAATGGCCCCTGGTGCATCCGTTGGAGACCATGTTTTGAAAATGATTGGTCTTATTGAAGAACTTGAGGGACTGGGATGGACTATGGATAATGAGCAATATACGGATATTGTTCTACAGTCTCTCCCCCCTGCCTTTGCTCCGTTCATAGTAAATTTCAATATGAATGATTTGGAGAAATCATTGCCTGAACTTCTCAATATGTTGAGAAGTGCAGAGAACACGTTGAAAACGGCAAGGACTCCTGCTCTGCTTGCTGGGCCATCTTCCTCTTCATTCCCAAAAGCTAAGGCCAAGGGAAAGAAGAAGAAGAAGTCTATCACACAGAAAGGTGGAGTTAGAAAGGCAAAGGGGAAAGACAAAGCCGGGGCTGTGGGAAGCAGGAAAGGAGAATGTTTTTACTGTAAAAAGTCAGGACATTGGAAACGCAACTGTGCTGAATATCTTGCTGATCTCAAGAAGAAGAAGCATGGTGATGCTTCCACTTCAGGTGTGTTTGTAACTGAAAACTGTTTTTCTTTAAACTCTGCATCCTGGGTATTGGATACCGGTTCTGGTTCTCACATCTGCAATTGTATGCAGGGATTGAGAAATAGTAGAGTTTTAAAGATAGGAGATCATACTCTGCGGGTTGGAAATGGTTCCAATATACATGCTGTATCCGTCGGAGAGTATCATCTAGGGTTGCCTTCAGGAAGTATTTTGGTTTTGAACCCGTGTTATTTTGTACCAAGTATGCTGTGTAATATAATATCCGTTTCTTAGTTGGACAATGAAGGATATCATTTTATATTGCAAAATAATGTTATGAACATTAACCTGAATCAAGAGTTGATTGGGTATGGTACACTAAATAACGGTATTTACGTCCTGAACCAACACACAGTTTTCAATATACAACATACTAGTAAAAGAAAGTTTTCAGATATAAATGAAGCATTTCTTTGGCATTGTAGACTTGGTCATATTAATGAAACAAGACTAAACAAGCTACATAAAGATGGATATTTAAATCCGTTTGAATATAAATCTTATGCGACTTGCCAGTCTTGTATTAAAGGTAAAATGACCAAAACTCCGTTTAGTGGACACGGAGAGAGAGCTGGTGAACTCTTAAGCCTCATACATAGTGATGTATGCGTACCAATGTCTACACATGCAAGAGTTGATTTTTCATACTTCATCACTTTTACTGATGATTTCTCAAGATTCGGACACGTGTTTTTGATAAAGCACAAATCTGAAGCCTTTGAGAAATTCAAGGAGTATAAACTTGAAATAGAAAAGCAAACAGGCTTGAGCATCAAGAAACTTCGATCGGATCGAGGTGGAGAATATTTAAGTACAGAGTTTCTAGACTTCTTAAAAGAGAATGGGATTCTCTCTCAGCTCACTCCTCCTTACACACCGCAGCACAATGGTGTGTAAGATTGGAGGAATCGTACCTTATTGGATATGGTACGATCCATGATGTGTGATGCTGAGTTACCGCTTTCCTTTTGGGGACATGCATTGGAGACAGCAATGTATCTATTGAATAGGGTTCCAACCAAGACCGTGTCTACCACTCCATATGAGATGTGGAATGGAAAGAGACCATCTCTTAAAAGGTTTAGGATTTGGGGTTGTCCGGCTTTTGTTAAAAAGCAGAATCCAGACAAACTCGAGACACGATCGGTCATGTGTAAATTTGTGGGGTATCCAAAACATTCGTATGGATATCTATTCTACCACAAAGAGGAACAAAAGATGTTTGTTGCTCAGCATGCCACATTTTTGGAAAATGAGTTCTTTACGGAAAGTACTAATGGCAATATGGTAGAACTAGAAGAGGTTCTAGAGACACAAATTAATCAGGAGGAATTGGTTGAAACTGATGTTGCAGTAGAACTTCAAGAACCTCAGCCGCTCAGGAGGTCTAGTAGAACTTCTCACCCACCAGAGAGATACTATGGGTTTCTCATAGATGGTGATAGAGAAGATTGCATCATGGATGATGATGACCCTACTAGTTTTCAGCAAGCTATCACGAGTGGTGACTCAGTGAAATGGCTGGAAGCAATGAGATCCGAAATGGAGTCAATGTACACCAACAAAGTATGGACTTTGGACGTTGCGCCTCCTGGGATAAAACCCGTTGGGTGCAAATGGATCTTTAAGAGAAAGATTGGTGTAGATGGACAGGTGGAGACCTATAAAGCAAGGCTTGTAGCGAAAGGTTTTCGTCAAAGACCAGGCTTGGACTATGATGAAACTTTCTCTCCGGTAGCAATGCTTAAATCCATTAGGATCCTACTTTCTATTGCTGCTCACTATGATTATGAAATCTGGCAGATGGACGTGAAAACTGCATTTCTAAATGGTGATTTAGAAGAATGCGTTTTTATGGATCAGCCAGAGGGCTTCATTGATAGTGGGAGCAGCGGGAAAGCATGTAGATTGCTTAAATCCATTTATGGATTAAAGCAGGCCTCAAGGAGCTGGAACATCTGCTTTGATGATACAATCAAAGAGTTTGATTTTGTCAGAAATGAAGATGAACCATGTATTTATAAGAAGATTGTAGGGAGTACTGTCACATTCCTCGTATTGTACGTTGATGACATTCTCCGGATAGGAAATGATGTTCCTTTGCTACAATCGGTCAAACTATTCTTATCACAAAGGTTCTCCATGAAGGATCTGGGTGATGCCTCGTGCATTTTAGGCATTAGGATCTATAGAGATAGATCCAAGAGGTTATTGGGACTGTCCCAATCAAAGTACAAAGACACCATTCTAAAGAGGTTTAGTATGGAAGATTCCAAGCATGGTGCCTTGCCTGCTAGTCATGGAATCACTCTCTCTAAGGACTTCTGTCCGAAGACTGATGAAGAGAGAGCTCGCATGAGCGTTATACCCTACGCTTCAGCCGTGGGATCTATAATGTATGCGATGTTGTGTACTCGCCCTGATGTGGCTTATACACTGGCTGTAGTAAGCAGGTATCAATCCAACCCAGGGGAGAAACATTGGATAGCAGTGAAGAACATTCTTAAGTACTTGCGAAGGACTAAAGAATTGTTCTAGGTGTATTTTAATGGGGATCTCCAGATGGAGGCCTTTACCGATTCCAGCTTCCAAAGTGACAAGGATGACAGTAAATCAATCTCAGGGTTTGTATTTACCCAAAATAGAGGAGCGGTTAGTTGGAAGAGTTCCAAACAGGACACCGTTGCAGACTCTATGATGGAAGCTGAGTATATTGCTGCAAGTGATGCTGCTAAGGAAGCCGTCTGGATGAAGAAGTTCATTGCGGAACTAGGAGTAGTTCCAACCATTGTTGATCCAATACCATTGTATTGTGATAATAATGGAGCTATAGCGTTAGCCAAAGAACCAAGGTCCCATCAGAAATCCAGACACATCCTAAGGAGATATCATCTGATCCGGGAGATAGTAGATCGCCAGGAGATCGAGATTCGGAGAGTAGATACAAAGGATAACACAGCGGATCCATTCACCAAGGCACTTCCACAGCCTCAACATGAGCGACTGTTTGAAATGTTGGGTATGAGATACGCCAATAACTGGCCTTAGTGCAAGTGGGAGATTGTTAGTAATATGTATGCCCTAAAGGCCATTATATGGATAGTGGAAATTTGGACATATATCTATGGAGATAGATGAATTTCTTGCTCAACATGATAGTACGCTATCTAGTTTACTTTATCTGGACATGTAGATTTAATCATTTACACATGTTGATAAAGCCCAAAAGATATTTTCTTGACTACTGTGATTATGATGCGGATCATACTAGTGGGGCACGTGTAGTCTATAAGCATATCCTTGAACTGTTCCTAGTCGAGGGTGTATCGAGACAGGGCATCGATATTCCAAAGTAGACTAGCGTATACTATTCTTGTCCCATATGATGGGCGATGGATGATCCCATATCCATCTGGTGAGGAGACACCAAAGATTGTATGCGGGTGCTCAGTGGAGACTGGGTACACTGAACGGACTCGCCGAGAACACCTATGTGGTACTATATCTATCGTCGGATAGCAGTTCTCAAGGAACACTGGTACAGGTTAGTCTGTAGACCCGAGATCGTCATAGAGTCTTGTGTGTCCTCCCACTATACTTTGATCTCCACCCTACCATGGCTCTACTGAGTCGTGCAAACAGGCAGTCTTTGGGTACAGTCTCGAGGCGCATGGAGGCAATGAGCGATAGGAGGGGTTTCGTCTCTCCCGGTATTGGGGGTTGATGTTGTGCTATTCTTGATTGGCTATAACATGAAGTCCCTGGCCAGGGCTGCTGAGATTTACTGATAAGAGTTATCAGTAGTTTCTCAATCTGTTATGAGCCATACACCAGCATGACTTATTGAGTTACTGGGTTCAACGATACCATCCCTAGACTCGATATGCAGCATATTTGACGAAGAGACCGGACTGTACGGTAAGTGTTGCCAATTGGCTCGACGGGAGTTTTTACAGCTTCGCTGGTTTTCTTCTGATCGTTTCAATACCCGGGTGGCCGTTATGTTTAGCTGACCTCTTGCGGCTTGTAGGTGTTTGATATGATCATCATCTACTGCTGGCGTATTGACGAGTCTTAGAGTCCCACAATGAAGTTTCCTGGCTCAGGCAAAAAGATGTGGTGTGTATATGAGATATGCGTGGGACCCGATTAAATACGGTTATATGATAACGTATATTAATCGGGCATTTTCTATTTGTCGTATCGTATGTGATATGACCGGTTTGCTAAATCAAGTGTTGATTTAACAAATTACATTTAGATTAATTCTTTAAATAAATCCTTTTGTATGCATGCATGTATGCACATGATGATGTGCATGGACACATACATGCATATATAGTATCATGGTTGTTGATACAAGAATGGTGGCAATGCAAGACTTATATTGAAGCTTTTAATTTGTATTTATCATTTTAAGTTAATGTAAAGAAAACCCACTCATGCTCCTTTATTCTTTAGTGGGTAATCTTTACTTAACTTAATGAAAAGAATTTCCACCCATGCTTGATTCTTTATGAAAAGAATTTCCACTCATAATTATAGTGGTAATGGAATAATGGTGATTATTCCTTCTCATCACTATAAATGGCTTCATATGTGATATGAAACAAACAATGAAATAACAAGGGAAAAATTGTGAACAAGGGTGTGAAAACAAGTTATCATATGTGATATGATAGAAAGCTCAAGCCACCATTATCTTCTTCTTCCTCTCTTGATTTCTTTCTTGAGTGAAGATTGACAAAAGAAAAGGATTTCAATTGAAGAACATAAACCACATTATCATACTACACACATCTAGCCGATTTGCGTAGGGTGTTTGCTCTACTTCGTTTGCGAAACAAGTAAGGCAAGGAGCTTTAGGCAAAGGGACTTCGGGTGGATCATCGTGGACAAAGGAAGGCTTCCATCGATCCGTTCCAAACACTCATAGTGCCAAGGAGTCACCGAGGGAGATCTACAAAGGTTGTAATCTCTACTCTTAGTGATAGTTTTACATTTGCATATGATGCTTATTTGTATGAATACCTAAAACTTCTAGTTTCGATTCTTGTCGAGTTAACTTAGCACCTCTAAAACTTTGATTATGGCATATGTGATGCTACCGAACCCTTGACGAGGTGCTAGGCTAGCCCAGCAGTTATAAGATAGCTTGGATTAGTGTCTCCTCGACATAGATCATCTTCGGCCTAGAAGTCTTCGAAGCAAGCATATTTGTTTCTTCAAGGGAGCCTTCTAGAGTCCGGAGTTCACGATCGCAGCGAAGGGGACTACTACATGGAGCTATTGAAGTGAAGGACCGGTCTACAAAGCTTGTATTCCTTGCTCACTTAGGATGTAAAGTGTTTACATATGTTATTCCGTCAAATTTTTAGTTAACGATTCTTTGTTAGGGTTAGCTAAAATAGCAAATTTATGAATTTGGCATGGACGATGCATCCTAAAACCTTGCTTCCGTCTTAGGTAACCCTGCAGTGGTATCGGTGCCATGCTAGAAATTTATACGTATTTTCTTAGGATTACGAAACCGAAATACTCCGAAACTTGAAACACGAAATCATACATTCTATCGATTTTAAATTGTTGTCATAAAATTTTTGAAATAAGTGCAGAATGGTATATATGAGATTGTAAGAACATGGCAAAAATTTGGGACCCAGTGCTCGGAATTTGGCCGAGTACATGGGGTTTTTTCCCGAGGTGGCCGGCCTATTGGATGCATTTGGTGTTCAATTTTTTGTCATGTGGTTGCCTCTGTGTTTTGGAGATTCAGGTGTTGTTTATTTTTTCTAATTTTGCATGTGATGTAATCTTATACTATAAGCAATTCAGAGTGTTTCATATTCGTAGTTTTAACAATGTTTTGGTTTATTCACTTGTTGTCTAGACGAAGTTAAAAAGTTCGATCGAATGTCAAAAACCCATTTTTCCAAGTTTAACGTATTCCGAAAAACATGCAAATGATCCTATGAACCCTCTAGAAGAAGGCAACCCTAACTCGACTTTTTTGGATCACAGAACCGCGGTCCAACCCTAGGGTTTTCTGTAGTTCCGTGGCGACATGAATGAGGCTTTGGTTTGCTCTTCTACGGCTGGTGCATAGGTACTGTGGCATATTCTAGGTATTATTAAAACTGTGCTCAACTGTTGAGCTGTTGGGAAATTGTGGGACTTTGATGAATTGATCGAAAAGTTTAATGTCGTCCGGATATTATTTGACGGGATACAATATTTGGAATCCACAAATAGTTATAAGATAACTAATTTGAATGTTATAAATCTAGCAATTTAGTATCATTTGATCGGTTGCCATGGGATTTGGATGTGATCAAAAGTCCGTCGCAATCACGTAGCATACGCGTATACTCGATTTGTAAACTTAATAGATAGCCACGCCCTATAGCCCCGACCAAGTGAATGTAGGAGAACCCCATCGCCAAAAGCATCCGTTTGGGTGCTTGCGGCAGCGGTGTTCTGCCTTAGTTCACTTCATCGACGACATCGGGGGTGCGGCCGTCTACTAAAGTTTCCGACGAGCATTCGATCAGAATGTCGGGAATCTTGTTGATTTGCCCGACTAGATATTGAAAAGTGTTTTCAAGATCGAGAGTAAAATGCGGGGTTTATAATTTTTAGGAATGTGATGTCTAAGGAATCCAATAGGTTAGGCATGAAATCCTAGGTATGTGATACGTTGGGTTTATGATGTCTATGGTGGTTGCGGATTCCGACTGTTGTAGTTTTCACTTTCTTTTCTGCGACCGTAAGTGTAAAATGTGGAGTATCGCCTGTTTCGGTGCTATATGTAAACGACAACTGGGATATGCATATTTACTTACGTTGATGACATGCGATGTTATGTGTTGCTGTGATATGTTATATTGGATCGTCGTGTTTAAATAGCCGGGGGTTTTATGTAAGATGAGAGTTTTTTATTTTCATTCATGTAAAATTCATTGTATGTAATATTATTTTATTGGGGCACTTCCGGGTTGAGGATGATGTCACCATTGTATATTATTTACATTTCCGCATTAAGTTAGACCCAAGACGGGGAGCACAAGTAACCGCGTTATAAGGTCCAGTGGGAGACCATCTCGAGGAGTCGAGACCGGGTCTCCTAACACTCTAGAATTTGTAGGGTTGCTTGTCGCTCTCATAGGGGTCTAGGGGTGTGGGATTGGCTATTCATCACGGCCGTGAAATCCGTGTTTTATACAGGCTTAATTTAAAATACGGAAATCCTATTATATCCAATATTTCATATGTTTTATTCTGCTGCTATAGCTGTGATGTGATCATTTGATATATGTTGAGATGAATACATGATATATTATATGTGATATATTATATAGACCTTGCTTGTGTTTTACACCCGCGCTAGCCCTGTCGCGCTCTGCCGTTAGTTACCTAACCTAACGGTGCACGTGGGGACATCGAGGCGAATGCGGATAGCATAAGCGTACGTTGTATTTATTTGTGATGTTTATGTAACTTAAAAATATGTTGTAGAAACATGTCTCGAAAACTGGCAGCTCTAGTTCTTTCTTTGCACAGTGGTATTTCTTGTAGAATATCCAGCACCTTATTCGATAAGGAAAGAGCTGAGATCCCTTCACCGGGAATGACCTCTTTAGCGAAACTAGCAGATGCTACATACTCGGTTTAGCTTTTGATTGCTTTTATAGTTTTTTCTTTGCATAGTGGTATTTTTGAGATATCCTGCACCTTATTCGATAAGGATATAGCCGAGATCCCTTCATCGGGAGTGACCTCTTTAGCAAAACTAGTAAAAGCCTAAAAAACTCTCCTTTTCAAAATCACTCGATTTTACAACGATATCAAGTTCATTACGCAAAAGGTTTAAATAAAAACCTCTCGTAGCCCTCCGTCATTTCAGATACGTAATAGTTAGTATTCGTGCTGCGTTTGTTAACCTCGTCAAGGCGTAGTGTGCGGTAGCTGATTAGTGGTTATCTGCATAAGTATATGATGCGATTGGATTAGGGTAGTCATGCGACTTTGTTGACCTTGTCAAGGGTCGTGCGGGTGGGTTTAATTCAATCAGGAAATGACGGGTTCATGTTGACTTGGGGTCTATGGTTTGTTGACATTGTCAAGGTCATAGATCGCTCGGGGCAAAACATTATTGGGAACTTTAAGTGTTGAAATTTGCAATGAGATTGCATACTTCCTATGAGATAGTTGGATCCCGATACCCACTGCGAGTAAGAATTACTCCTGGGAGAGTTTTACACATTACAAATAGCCGATCAAGTAGGTGTCTAGAAAGGTGTTAACGGTGTTACGCCTCTGTGGAAATGAGGTTTTTTTTAATTAGGTCCGTGCGAAAGCACGAGAAACCTTCCTCAAAGTACCGACACAGGCCTGGCTGAACGATTGGCGAAATTGTAGGGTGTGATTAATCCCGGTTAGTCATTCCCTTTAAGGTTTGATGGAAGATTTGACTAAAATATTGAGAGCCATCCTGATTAGATAAAATAATAACCAATCTAATCTTGCAAGAGCATACGCTAAGTGTTTTATTCTCTCTCTCTCCAGGTAGCGACCATGTCACGCCTTAATCAAGATAATAATACGGATGTATTGACCGAACCCGTTTGTTATAATGAGCTGGGGAACGTTGTTCCCGCACCAACTTATAATTGTTATAACACCGAGCAGGAACTAGGGGATTACCAGAATTCCCGTGCCACCTAAACGAAGAAAGTGCATGCTGATGCATCTTCTTCGGGTGTCTTCATTACAGAGAACTATTTCTTAGTATCCTTTACGTCCTGGGTATGAGATACCGGATGAGGATCCCACATATGTAATATGTTACATGGGCTACAAATAAGTAGAGAACTGTAAATGGGTGATAAGTTTCAAGAGTTGGAAACGGTGCAAGTGTTGTAGCCATGTTTGTTGGCAGTTATCACCCTGTATTACCAAATACATTGATTCTGAACGAATGTTATTAGATACCGAACCTGATATATAAAATCATGCCAGTCTCTTTATTTAGTAAAGAAGGATATAATTTTGTTTTGTTAGATAATGTTTTGAACATTTCCTATATCAAGAGTTGATCGGTTCAGGCACGTTATCTAAAAGCATATACGTTCTAAATCAAACCACAATTTTTAACGTACAAAACACACAAGAGGAAGAGTTAAGAAATGAACGAATCCTTCTTGAGGCATTATAGACTAGGTCATATCAATGCGACCAGACTAGCTAAGTTACATAAAGATGCATATTTAAATTGGTTTGAATGTACATATTGTGAAACTTGCCAGTCATGTCACAAAGATAAGATGACCATATCTCCGTTTATTGGAAACAGATAAAGAGTTAGTGCACTCTTAGGATTGATAGATGATGATGTATGTAGGTCGCCTGTCTACACATGCCAGGTGTCACGACCCGAAATTGGCACGTGACGGCCCTAATACTATGCAACGTCTACAGGCGTAACGTGTAAAAGAAAGCCAAAACCCAGAAATCTAAACCATTAAAATACCAGTAAAGATAAGAAAAATTGTTTAAAAGTCTTTAAAATCACAACCCAAATTCTTTAAAAGTCCAACTTTATTTCCTTTAAAATTTTGGCAGCACCTGCTTTGTAAGAGCCAACCCCAAAAGTGGGTACAACATAAAAAAAAGTAAAGCATCCCTAATAGGAGCAAATCCACGCCCAAGGGCGGAAAACAACCACCACAACAAATATACGACGCCGTAGCGAAGAAATAGAAGAAGATAGAAAGGAAACTGTATAAAAGACAACAAATCCAACATAATATGCAACATCGTCCTCACCAAGTCTCTAAGTCAATATAAAAATACTAGATGGAGAGTACATGGATACAACGAATATACAATACAACGAATAACCACAAAACCCACCTAAGCAAACTGCACACTGTGAGCTGATGCGGTATACGTAGCAAAAGATAATAAGATGTGTGATAATTGCCTGCCTCTGACTATCCTGAGGAACACCTGCAAACACTGTGGCACAACGGGGGTGAGTTGCCAACTCGTGAATAGAAAATAACATATGCAGGTAATCGCAAGTATGCACGTAAAGCGTGAATCTAAGATATGCAATTAACAGTAATAACATGTCATATGAATGCAGAATAATGGAAAGTACACTAGCAGGTACAACCAATATATATACAGCAATAATGATATGACAACAGTATGCAATAATCATGCGATAGGGATATGAGAATGTAATTGTGCAATAATCATGAAAGGTACACTAACAGGTACTACTAATACAAGAAGCAGTGCACAACAGATAAGGTGAGGTATGGAGTGAAGTATGTCATTTCCACGGAATCCTGACATCGTGGTAGGATCACAATCCAGCAAGACAATTTAATTACCAATTCCTCGAATCAGCCCCCAAATTGGCTCTCATATTATCTAAATATCACATCTCCTCAATTGCACAATATCATATATATCTCATATATCCCGAATGTACAACCTCAAGTATATATCACATATATCGAATGTACAATCATCAAGTATATCTCGTATATATCGAATGTACAAAATCAAGTGAATCTCACATATCTCATATGTACAAAATGAAGTATATCTCACATATCTCGAATGTAAAACAGCAAGTAGATCTCATATATCTTGAATACACAATATCAAGTAGATCTCACATATCCCGTATGTACAATATCAAGTTGATCTCACATATCTCGTATGTACAATATCAAGTATATCTCACATATCTCGAATGTACAACAGTAAGTAGATGTCACATATCTCGAATGTACAATATCAAGTAGATCTCACATATCTCGTATGTACAATATCAAGTATATCTCACATATCTCGAATGTACAACAGTAAGTAGATCTCATATATCTATCCAGTATCCAATCTCAAATGAATCTCTTATATCCCGAATCAAATCTCCAGCAAAATTCTAACATCCTAAATATAATGACATAAATAAATATGATGAGGTCAATACACATATATTAGCGTCCCATTCCACTAATATTGGTGTAAGGGTATATATAACAGCGGCTCAATCCCCTGTTATATATACAAAGGAGTAATTAGAAATATCATGAAACCAATGTGCCAAGCATCGACACAGAAATGTTGATTCATCAGGTGCTGTCTCCATGACTGGCCCCCTGATAGGTACGTATCATACGCTATCCCGAAAGCTCGAGTGCCTAGCTCTGACCCTCGCCTCTCGACGTATCCATACGTACATGACTCCCGTCGGTATCCACACGATAGCCGCTGAGTCATTGGTCCTGTCACCGGAAAGTATGGTTCCCCTAAGCCTCATCGCCTAGCACCGCGACATCGTTCTTGCTTCGAGGTACCCCCAGGCCCCACCATGTACCCACAGACGGTGCCTCCTCACTCCTCGAATCGGGCATATATCAGAACCGATAAATCTCATGGTGGCTGCGGAAATTTCAATATCAAGGAAACCGGGTGCTTCAAATAATGCATAATTTCATGAACTACCACGGTCCCCAAATCCAGAAAATATCATGAAAAATCCATATAACAATGCGATAATCCATGAATAAAGTATACGCAACATAAAAACTGTAATGAAAGCGTATAAAGGAAAAGCATAGCATTCACCAGATATAAATGAACACATGAATGGTATAGCAGAAATATAGGTATCAACCTATATGATGATGTGATATACCTATCAGGTATAAGTAAAGTATAAAATGCAAGTACACCTGTAGTTATGTCCTTAGGTGTGTATGTACCTATCACTAATGGTACAATACCCTATAGGTAAACAGATAACTATATGTCAATGTGATAAGAAATATGAATCAATGTCACAATGTCCCTAACCAAGAAATATAACATCTATAAGTGGTTATGTATGTGACATGGTAATTATTGACGGTGTGTGTAGCATACAAACAGTGCTAGTGCAACATAAATCGTCAATAATATGTGCAGTGTCCTACTACTACTAGTCCAGGCACACTACAATCTAACTAATAGGGTAAATGCGCAATTCTAAACATGACATAGAATATGCGACAATGTAAATATTTCTAGCCCAGACGCATAACGCCATGCGGGCGATTCCCCTGTAGATGTTAAATCTACTTACCAACGCTCCAAGCTAGGTGAAGCCTACCACCTGTTTTCCCCTTGTCGTAGCGTCCGAAGTCCCCGCTTGCGAACCTAAAATTTCATACAAACATCACATAAGCATATATTCTACAATGACGAAAAGACAACGAAACGCGACGAAAACGCCCGGAAAATTACACTGCGCGCTTAGCGCATCTATCGCGCACGATACCGGCCAAAACCCTAATTAGGGTCGCTAAACTACAAAACACCAAGTCTGGACCCCGAAATCTAGTAAGCAACCTATCGTAATATATCGCACTAGATTCAAGATAACACAAATCTAACAATTACAAATACCTTAAAATAGCTTAACTAAGCTATTAAAACCAATCCTATATTTTTAAACTTGCTGAATTAAGTTTAGCAAAAATCTAGTAAGCAAAAACCCTTAATTAGACAAAGTAGTAATTAGCAAAAATTAGCATTTTCTACTAGGTTAAGCTTTTCCAAAACACAAATTAACACTTAAATTAAATATTAAACACTTAAATTAAGCTTTAACCTTAACTTGAATTTCTAAACCAATTCTAGAATTTTGGAACATGAAATTTAAAGCTTAAACTAATATCTAATTAAGCTAGCATAAAGTATTAAGCAACAAAAAAAAGATTAGAGTTAAAGGTTTTATACCTTCAAGAACACCACTTGAATCAAGGATAAAACCAAACATTATCCTCCAAAATCCTCACTAGAATGAAGATCCAAGAAACTTTTGTGAAGAAGAATGAAGCTTTTGGAATTTATTTGAATTTCTATGAATTTATTTGGATTATTCATGATTATTTTGAAGAAAAATGAGAAGAAATGAGATGAGAATGATCATGGACAGCAAGAGGAAGGATGTGGACGGCCAAATGATGATGGATATGATTTTTGGTGAATTATACAATTTTCTAGAAGAAAAGGGGAATAATTGGATAATAAAACAAAGCTTATGTTCACACTACTTTTCTTTTTTCTTTATCTTTAAAAAAATAAATCCTTTGACCAAAAAATCTAGATATTTAAAAAGAAGGTTCTAAAATAATTGTGGTGACAAAATTAATTTATTCACAAAATAAAAAAATTTCCCGATTTACGTGCACAAAATATCGCTTAAAATAATATTTTATTTGGAAAAAAAACTATCTGAACCAAAACCTCCCAAATACCCCTAAAGTTCGCGCACAAGCTTTATTTTAACTAAAATAGGTGCCGGTAAGCTTATACGGTCGTTTGATCGAAATCCGGTTAAAACGAGAAAAAACCTACAATTTTGCTCTAAAACGGGAAAATTCGCAAAACGATTTCTGAAACGTTACAATCTCCCCCCCCCCTTATAAAAATTCGTCCCCGAATTTAAAATTTTCACTAAGCGTACCTTCAAAGAGAGGATTACTAAACTCTCAAATCTCGATCGCAGCCTCCCAAGTGATTACCTCACTATACGGCTACGTCCAAGAAAACCCTTCACAGATGGCAAGACCCTTGACCGAAGTTTCTCCTCCCGCCTAGCCATTAACATAATTGGCTGCTGGTGAACGAAAGATCACGTCCAAACTAAATGGTCTGGTGCTGAATCATATGAGAAAGGACATGAAGGGAATTGCAAAGTATCGACACAAGGAATACGGGATGAATACTCAAAAATCTGGGCGGAAGAGCCAAATTAAAGGCAACGAACTAACTCACTAAAAGGATCTCAAAAGGACCTAAAATCCTGGAATAAGCTTCCCAAAACTCAACATGTCATTCATCGGAAAATCCGTAGGAATACATGATCTCCCACTACGAACTCAAGTCTGCGACCAATATGGTCGGCATAAAACCTCTGTCTGCACTGAGCTACTCTCATCCTGACCTGAACCAACTGGATCATCTCCGAAGTCTCTAGACTAGATGGGGTCCAAAAATCCTACTACGCAGAGTCAGAAAAACAGACTGGAGATCGACACCACCTAACAAACAAAACTTAAAGGTTGCCAATTAGAATGTCTCCTGATAACTGCTATCGAAGGAGAATCCGAACAATGGCAAGTGACGATCCCAACTGCCGAAAACAATTAATACGTACGCACAAACATATCCTTCAGAGTCGGTGTAGCCTGCTCTCACAAAACCATCATCCTACGGATGGAAAAACGGAGCTAAAGCTCAACCAGTACGCAAGGCTTCCTGAAGCTCCTGCCCAAGACGGCTAGCGAACAGGGTGCCTTCATTGGATACGACCCTCGAAGGAACTCCATGCAACACACAAACTTAACAAAGAACAACTGAGCAGACTGAGAAAACCGGACAACAAGCATCCGATTGGAGCCATACCCTGACTAAACCTAGGTAGACACCATAATGAATTTCATGGAGATCTGCTCCCATTCCCACTTCTGAACAGTTAAAGATTGCAACTCTCCAGCCGGTCTCAGATGCTCAACCCAAAAATCTGCGGATCTCCGTCCTGCACACAAGTATGGGCCAAAGCTGTACGACCTCGATATTCCTCGGGACCATACGAAAACCGTCTCACTCAACTACAAGACCTAGGAGTCAACACAAACAAGCCTGAAGGAACACTCCGAGAATCTAGCAACAGCTGGGGCTCTCCCAATGTCTGAAAAACAAATCCTCAAGTGCTACTCCTGTCCCACACGACACATTGAATAGACCAGAATGTCGTCAATAACACAACAATAACTGGTCGAGGAACGGCCTGAAGAAATCTGGTGTATCTTGTCTATGAATGCGGCTAGGGCATTGGCGAGTCCAAAGACACCACCAAAACACACAAAGACGTAGCATGCACAAGGTAGCCTTCGGAATGCCATCACTCCGAACCCGCAACAATGATGACCTGATCCCAACAACTTAGAAAAAGTCTCGCACTTAGGAGCCGATCGAAGAAATCGTCAATGTGAGGTAAATGATACCTATCCGCACCGTAAGCCGGTTCAATTGACGATCTATCAATACACAACCTCAATTGCCGTCCTTCTCCTTGACGAACAGAAATAGGAGCTCCTCCAGGCGAAACACTCAGACGCACAAACCCCCAACAAACAACTCTGCCGCTGATCCTTAAGCTCCTTAAGCTCCGCCGGCTCATCTGGAACAACGTCGGAAAACTCTGGCACGATAAGAACCCGGTCCAACAAACCCACTATGGCTCCGGTATCACGAATGAACGCAAAGAATCCTCGACATCCTCTCCTCAAAAGCCGACTAGCAAAAAAGGCTGAATTAAAGCTATGTGAGGCGGCACCACTGCCCTCCTATGCACAGCAAGAACTGACTCGCCGGGAAAACAAACCCTGTCTGTTTTCCTCACGGTAGTCCACAGACGCCTAGCACGTAACTAACCAGTCCGTGCCCAGGAGAACGTCAAATCCAACATCTCTAGAAGGATCAAGTGACGGATGAATCTCCTAACCGATTGGCAAACGACTGAAATACGTGTCGCGCAACAAAGGAATCGCTGACAGAAGTTAACACAACAAACAGCTGATCTAGCTAACACGAATCCCCTCGTCCCAACCTCTGCTACTCCCGCAACGATCACGAAAGCTGTCTCGACGACTAAGCCTCTGTCTCTGAGATGATACCCCGGTACGAGTCCTCCACGGTTCTAGAACTCCCGAAGTCTCTGGAATACGTGTCTCATCAACTAGGGCTGCATCCACTGGTGCTATGTAAGTGACGGAATACTGTGTGCTGATCGCAAGGAACAACTGGGTAGCAGGGTGACAACCTCCTGTCGCTGCGCTCGAATGGCCTCAACCAATGAACTCATCGTCTAGCGCAAGTCTTGCCTCTCTGCCACATGCCTAGCGATAATATCTGTCGAAGGCGGATCCGTCTGCACCTGTGCAACTAGCGTGCCATCCTGGTCAGTGCTCGTCTCACCCGAGCCAACTCTGACCTCGGCCCTCGCTGTACTTCACTGAGTCCCCATAGTCGTCGTCGGCAAAGGCGATAAATAGGAATATGATTCGACATGAACACGGAAATCGAATCACAAGGATATGAATCATCAAGGAAGGAATTTCAAGTAATTGTACTTAGGTCACTTTAGACGGAGTACTGCATCGTGAGTATGCTGCAGACATACACACAGTACGTTACTCTGCTTAAGCAACCTACTCCATCATATCAAGGTCATCCTACACTCCGTAAGGTAAAAACCTAGCGCTCTGATACCAACTTTGTCACGACCCGAAATTGGCACGTGACGGCCCTAATACTACGCAACGTCTACAGGCGTAACGTGTAAAAGAAAGCCAAAACCCAGAAATCTAAACCATTAAAATACCAGTAAAGATATGAAACAATTTTTAAAAGTCTTTAAAATCACAACCCAAATTCTTTAAAAGTCCAACTTTATTTCCTTTAAAATTTTTGCAGCACCTCCTTCGTAAAAGCCAACCCCAAAAGTGGGTACAACATAAATAAAATGTAAAGCATCCCTAATGAGAGCAAATCCACGCCCAAGGGCGGAAAATAACCACCACAACAAATATACGACGCCGTAGCGAAGAAATAGAAGATGATAGAAAGGAAACTGTATAAAAGACAACAAATCCAACATAATATGCAACATCGTCCTCACCAATTCTCTAAGTCAATATAAAAATAGTAGATGGAGAGTACATGGATACAACGAATATACAATACAACTAATAACCACAAAACCCACCTAAGCAAACTGCACACTGTGAGCTGATGCGGTATCCGTAGCAAAAGATAATAAGATGTGTGATAATAGCCTGCCTCTGACTATCCTGAGGAACACCTGCAAACACTGTGGCACAACGGGGGTGAGTTGCCAACTCATGAATAGTAAATAACATATGCAGGTAATCGCAAGTATGCACGTAAAGCGTGAATCTAAGATATGCAATTAACAGTAATAACATGTCATATGAATGCAGAATAATGGAAAGTACACTAGCAGGTACAACCAATATATATACAGCAATAATGATATGACAACTGTAAGTGCACGGCGGTGCCCCGGCCGTCAATCCGACGGCCAAATGCGGAAGCGGTGATAAACTTTAATTTTCTTGAACGGGAAACCGCCGCGCACTATAACCCGGATCGAACCACTAACTAGTCCTAGCTATCTATAAGAAAGGGAAGAGAGATATACTGACAGATCCGAGTCCTCCGGTCTTCCCGTCGTCGTCCCGATCTCCTGCGGAATGTCCCGTCTCATCCTCGTCGCCGGAAGTGCACCACATCGCCTACTTCTTTTACGGGCTCCCTCCTCAATGCCGAGGCAACTCGGTCACGAAGCCGGCTACTCGACGTGCCCGAGATATGCTGTAGAATATCTAGAGAAGAAGTCTCATTTGGGGTTTTTGGAGCTTTGCCATTTTGTGGAGGAAGAAGAACTTGGAGAGAGGTGAAGGAAAAATGTGATGTATCAAAAATGAGAGTAACCTTTTTCTCCCCACTACAAAAAGAAGCATTTTTCACCCATTATACAAAAGCGGCCGGCCCCTTTTCTTTCATGTGTGATTGGAGAGAGAAAGTCCAAGGGGAGGGTTAATCAACATGCTAGAAAGAGAGTGTGGAGTTATCATGTGTAGAAATGATTACTAGCAAAACCAACACTCAAATGCAACCATCATCTCATGCATGATGGCTTCAAAAAGTCAAGCCATCATGAGAAGAAGAAGTCAAGTGATGGTGCTTATCATGAAAACCATCATGATGCAACAAAAATGCAAAGACCCCCTCCACAACCACTTATTTGCAACAATGCAAATAAGCCCTCCTCCACCAAACTTCGGCCAATGAACGGAACAATGGAAATCGGCCGAAACGGAAAGCAAACTGGCAACTCCATAAAACTGGTCCCGTAATAAATTACAGGAAAACCCCGATACTGTGCATACACACCCGCATCTGTATTTCGACCGAAATACAAAATGCAATGAGACAAAGTCTTCACTGTACTATACTAGGATCCGGCTTAAACCAAAGCCGGCTAGTAATATCTGTTCGATCCTGATCTGTGCAATACCGCACGTATCTGATCGAACCCTGCCATATAACCATACGGCCTATAGTACAAACTGTCCGATCCTGATCCGTGCAATACCGCACGTATCTGATCGGACCTTTCCATATCTCCATACGGCCTCTACAATCTTTCGCCCGAAAGCTGAGTAACTGAATGTGGGGGACTCTAAAGACTCGTCAAGACCTTGGTTGTGGATTTAACCACTAGCACGTCAGAGGTATAAGCCAATACGTAACGGGCTACCAGGTATTGACTAAAAGGGATGTCTGTGAGTGAACTCAGCCCGACAACCCAACTGAGCCTGTCAGTGACAATATCCGTACAGTCCGGTCCGTTCGTCTATGAGCATCGCATGGCGGGCCTAGGGGGTTGGTAAAAGTCAGACCCCCAAAAGCGGTACAAGTCGTGTCGGAGTGTAGCCTAGAACACCCTGAGATACTACTGGAATACCTACCAGTAAATCTCCTTGCCTCGGCCGAGGGCTTTGTATAATGGCTCTCCTAGACACAGCACGACCTCACCCCCAATACCGGGAGAGACGAACCCCTGAAGATACGCTCACTGCCTCCATGTGGCTCAGGACTGTACCCAACTAAAACCTGTTTGCACGACTCCTTTGAGCCGTGGTAGGGTAGTAATCAAAGTACAGTGGGAACTCACACGAGACAAATGACGATCCCCAGGTCGATGAACTAACCTGCACACATGTCACCAGGGAACTGCCATCTGATGTCTGGTATTTGACCAACTAGCATGTTCCCGGCGAGTCCTGTCCGGTGTACTCATAACCCAATGAGCACCTGTATACATCTTAGGTGATCCAACTGACACCAGTGGCTTGTGAGACCGGCCACTGCCCCTCGTCGGGGTCTCGACTGTATACACTAGTCTACTCTGGAGTATTGATGCCATATCTCGAAACTCTCACGACTAGGGACCATCTAAGGATATGCTTATAGACCCCAGCTCCCACTTATATGATCGCCCTCATACTGCTGGTGGTCAAGCATGAATCCTAGGGGCTCTATCAACGTGTAATAGCAACTTGTCAGGTCACCTAAAGCAGTACACGATGATAAAGGTAAACCAGATAGCATACTATCATCTCGAGTGAGACTGTCCTACCGGGATAGGTCTTCCCTCAATCATTGCAATCACGTGCCTGTGATCCAATAATTGACTCTGAGGGCACTATCTCCAACAATCTCCCACTTGCACTCAAGGCTAATTATTGCGATGTCGCATACTCACAGCCCGTGTGATATCGAACATCCAACTCCTCTACTAGTCAGTCTCACAAATCCCGTTTGTGAAACTATTGCGGTCGAGGAATAGCCTCAGTGAGTGGATCCGCCTAGATGTTTCTTTCTATGTCTCTCTATATCTCAAGTTCGCGGAGAAAGCCATCTCCCGAAAAGAGCAATACCTGTCTTAGAATGCGTCTGGATGTCTGATGGGACATAGCTCATAAATGAACTCCAAATCCAAACTTCTTAGACTGTATCGTCAACTGAACTTAATCAGTATCCTGCGCCATGCCACCCTCAGTATTGCCTTGGATCACCTGTCCAAAATACTGCCCCTCGTCAGAGGGAAAACTATAACTTTGACAACCTCCTTGTCGTCCATGTCACCTTGGAAGCCTGGAATGATAACTGTCTCCCGAATGAGGCTGTCGTTATCATATCCCTAGAACATCCACTTATGTTCTAAAACTGCTTCCGACTGTTTCTCCAGGATTGGATTAATGTCAACTTATTGCATCTAGTGCAAGAACATCATCTGGTGTGGTACTTGACATCTCATGATTGACTCAATTGCCTGAGCAAGTGATCTACCAATCATGCACATCCCTCTCTCCTTTAGTCTGTAAGACACCTTTAGAGAGGGTGACTCCATTACCTGCAGGTACACTACCGTGCCAGGAGTCTTCCATCCTAAATACTCTTAGAATGCTGTCAAGTACCCTGATTGGGAAACCACCCAAATCTAGATCTAAAACCATAGATCTAGTAACCAGTATGTCTGATATAAAATCCAAGCCCCATGCGGAGAAACTACTGTGTGACGACCAAAGTATAACCGACTGTAGTATAGGAGTTTCTTTTCCTACTCTGTGTATGTCATCTCAATACCAGGATATCACACCTTACTACCTTCTCAACAGATCCATCCCCAATTCTGATGAAGTCAAACCCATGACTGTCACGTCAGAAATAGATGATCTATCTCCGCTACATCCGCTCTAGTCTATAAATAGACATAAGCTACCTGTCCACCAATGCTTCCGTTGCTCCCACTGACTACGACAACCCTCTGGCAGAGTCATATAAACGTACACTTCTAAAGCGAGTTCAGAACGACGCTATACTCATCCTCCCGTCGGGTCTCGCAACCTGGAACAACAGCAATGGCAATTTTGGGTAAACAAGAACTTCCCTGTCACCGTCCTTGAGGCTACCGGAGTACCTCTCGGGTGGCTGAAGTTACCCACCTTATCTGCGGAGTGGCCAATGGAATCTCAATCCAGATTGAATCTTTAGGTTCCTTATCAAATCTTCAGTAATCGTTTGTGGTTCTGGAATCACTTCCAGTTCTACCATACTCCCACTACTGTTTTCTGAAAAAATCCATTTTTAATAAAACTGTGGCGATTATAGAACAATATTGCTATTGTTCATCCAGATGGTAGAAAATTAACCCTCGTCATAGCCTGGGTCAACCCACAAACAGCCATTACAGAAACGTGCCTTGAGTTGTCCAATGTCTGGTTTTAAGCATAAACCGGACAACTCCCCGTACCTTAACAATGTTAAGATATGAACTGTACTATATCCAATATAGAACCAGAGGCACTGATTTAACTGAACCAGATTCAAATCATGCAGTTGTCTCCAGCGCATGTCAACTAAATGGAAGGAGGACGATCAGCGTTACTCAACTTAGGAATACTTCCAATTATGAATAACCTGAAAGAGAAGCAATTTCTCTTTATCATTACTATCAACTGAATACCATACACAAGTATCTACATCTTCGATCACTTTGAAGAATCCCGATACTTGCTACACCTGGTTCTCTACTCTATTCAAATACCCATAACTTCTCAAAATTCGGACCCTGTGTTTCCACGAAACACCTGTCAAAAACCAGAGAAGTCATAAGTAAACCGAATATAGCACGAGGACCAACCCCTCTGTCCTGATGGACCCTGGACAACATACAATATTCTGTATAAGTCCCTTGAGTCTGATAACTCATTCACTGTGTGTCGTAGGTTGAAAACTGTACTTATGGTTAAGAAGAATTACACCGCTGTTTAATGCTCCTTACCTAACCATCCACTGATATAGGTAAACGTCATAGACATAATTTCAGAAAGATATATCTCACTCTATGAAAATAGACGTACAGATATATCAATTTGAAATTGGTGCATAAAAGCGGATATTCAAAACCAAATATTTGCCGTCCGGCAAACAACCCAGGTGACTTCCTCAAATATCACCGATTACAACGAATCCCGATATAATGAGGATGATCATCCAATTCCCAATAACTTACTCGCACTCATCATCTGTAAAACCGTACAGATGTGAGAATCATACCTGGTAAATACATACCCTGGAGTAAGTATCTAATCGGGAAATCAGTTTTCTTTTAACATTACACAGTGAAACTGAAACATCGAAATGTTTCGATGGGGTATCCTGGTATTCCTAGTAATGCCTCTTCCAGATTCACAACTGTAACCGTATAGTTCTTTGCCACCTCTCCAAATCCCTTCATATGTCTTTAGTCATTACCTTCTGCATACCCCTTTAGGCCAAATGGTTTTCTTCCTTCCCTACCGTTCGGCACCAGCCTATGGTTTGGAAGAAGACTATCCAATAAGCATAATGGGTGTACTGTCCTAATCCTAGGAACACTCGCAATGAGAGAGAAGGTGAGGATAAAAGACAACCGAATAAACCTTATTCCTATTTCTCCTGAACCAGAATCCATCCCCGAACTGGAACAAGTTCCTTTCGAGTTCGTATATAACCATACGATGGAATATCCAATAAACTGTGGATCTTCGTAGTGATACGGAGTGTCCTGGAGGAATACAAAGGTGATGTGGGAGTGGTAACGAAATATTTGGTTTGGTCGTGAATATCTGTTGCAATTTACTTTGCTCTCTTACTAATCCCTTGCTTTGTCTTAACTTAATACCTTCTGCACACCATCGTTATGATAATTGGTTTTCTTCATTCCCTACCGGTCGGCACCAGCCTAAGGTTTGGAAGAAGACTATCCAATTTGCATAATAGGTGTACTATCTCCTAAACCAAGGAGTACTCGCAACCTGAGAGAAGGTAAAAGGAAAAGACAACTGAATAATCCTATCCGTTTCCTCCAGAACCTGAAACCATCCTCGAATAAATCCCTTCGAGTTCGTATCTAACCATACGATGGTTTTGTCCAATGGAAGTGGACGTTCGTAGTAAAACGGGGTGTCCTGGAGAAAAGGGTAAAAGTAGGAGTGGCAATGAGGTTTGCAACTCTGACGATCCAAAAGCCAGTGTTTAAGAAGGTTCGGTCAACTTGGTCACTGAGTCATAGTCTTAGTGTCGGGTCAATGGTCGCTGCCATAGAGAGAGAGAAAAGAAACACTCAGCGTGCACTCTAACCTAGATCAGAATGGTTACCAATTTATCTAATCTGGAAACCTCCCACTGTACCTCAAATTCTCCTCCAAACCTGAAAGAAGAATTAGTCGGGGTCACCCGAGGAGTAAACTAACTCATCAGTGGGAATCGGGATCCAACTATCATCGCATGATAACGTGACGGAATCCGCTCACGGTATCACACTCCAGAAGGTATGCGCATACCTGGCAAGTTTCAGTTCTTTTGAAACTCCCGATGTGATTTCTGCCCCATGCTCTTATGACCTTGGCGAAGGTCAACAAATCATAAGTCACATGTCAAGTTCTACCCGTCATTATCCAGGTTAATTTAAATCCACCCGTACAAGCCCTTGACGAAGGTCAACAAGGCTATACGACTGTCCCAAACCAACGCATCTACCTATGCAGCAGAAAGGTAACAAACAGCTACCATACACTATGCCTTGACGAAGGTGAACAAACATAGCATGAATACTACGTGCTACCCGTCTGAAACGACGGAGGGCTACGAATGGTTTCTGGCAAAAACCTTTAACGTAAAGAACTTGATATCGTCGAAGGAATGGATAGCTTTTAAAAATATAGTGACGAAAACCTTCGCTAAAGAGGTCACTCCCGGTGAAGGGATCTCGGCTCTTTCCCCGTAGAATGGGGTGCATGATATTCCAACTGAATACCGCGATACAAAACAAAAGAGAACGTCCTTGCAATAACAGCTTTTTGAAAAGTGTTCCAACAACATCAGATTAGGTTTGTTTTTAACTTGCATTGATCCGAATCAACGCAGTCCCATCAATTGATCACACCAAAAAGAAAGAAAATATACTGATGTACGTATATGCCATCCGCATTCGCCACTGGGTCCCGTCATTACCCGTTAGGTTAGCTAACTAACGACAGAGCGGGGACTGGACTAGCGCAGATGTAAAACATATACAACATTTACTAATATATATACCAATATATTATATTTCGCTCAAGGCGTGAAAGAAATGCAACATCACAGAGAATGAACAGCATCACAGAAACAATACAGATATCTGGGATCCCCGGGTTTCACAGAGCCACTACTGAAACCCGACGTTCCCCTGGTCGTGTGGAAAGCCTGTGCAATGAAATCCTAGACCCCTACGGGCGCGGCAAGTCACCCGCCAAAACCTGAAGCGAGGCAGCCCCCTTCAGTACCGTGAATGGACCACCCAGCACTTCACGGAATCCGGCAATTTGGGCACCCCTCCTGGGTCAACCTGTACCCCCTACGAGTGCGGCGAATAGCCCGCTAATCCTAGAGTGAAGCCCCCTCCATCTCAATGCCATGAGTTGCAGGCTTGTTGCCTTCTAGAATCCGGCTATCCGTGCACCCCTCCGCGGGGTAATCCTAGTACAGAAAGTAAAATATACATACAACGGGTACATCGACCGCAACCAGGTCGTGCCCCAAAATAATAATACAAACAGGCAGTGACGGCAGTCCACATGTCGGACGCTCGCCCCGCAATATCAAATGTACGTAATACAACCACAACTGTACTAGCATTGCATCCAGGCTATCCCCCACGACCGATCCGCAATATCACAGCAAAAACAGAACATCAACGTGAAAGTCACGTTCGCAAATCCGTCTAACCGGGCTATAGCAGTTAGACCGGATTTACCGATCAAGTGACATTCACGGTCGCAGATATAATGTAAATACTGTGAAAAATGTGTTTAAAATATCCGATCGATCAAATAATTAACAAGTGGGCCCCCAAGCAATACTGTAGCATTCACAGAAATACTGGGCCCAATTTTAATATTCCAAAACCCCAATTTTAAGCCCACAAAGACACTGTAGAAATTGGGCGCAGAGATCTCAACAGTGCGCGGCGGAAACGCGGCCCCAAGGGGGTTTTGGCCGCGGTTCCGCGCCTGCACTGTCGGCTGAACATGTCGAATTTTTACAGTATCCTTGTAATCTCCAGTACATCAATTTTATACAACCTGAAAAATTTTTCGACACCAAAAATTTCCAACAGAAAACTGATGTGATCAAAAATGTGATTTTGGAACTTTTGATCGATCGGAAATGCAAACACATTACACAAAGCTAGACTAAGTTAATGGCGAGACTCTGATACCACTGTAAGTGCATGGCGGCGCCCTGGCCGTCAATCCGACAGCCAAATGCGGAAGCGGTGATAAACTTTAATTTTCTTGAACGGGCAACCGCCGCGCACTATAACCCGGATCGAACCACTAACTAGTCCTAGCTATCTATAAGAAAGGGAAGAGAGATATACCGACAGATCCGAGTCCTCCGGTCTTCTCGTCGTCGTTCCGATCTCCTGCGGAATGTCCCGTCTCCTCCTCGTCGCCGGAAGTGCACCACATCGCCTACTTCTTTTACGGGCTCCCACCTCAATGCCGAGGCAACTCGGTCACGAAGCCGGCTACTCGACGTGCCCAAGATATGCTGTAGAATATCTAGAGAAGAAGTCTCATTTGGGGTTTTTGGAGCTTTTCCATTTTGTGGAGGAAGAAGAACTTGGAGAGAGGTGAAGGAAAAATGTGATGTATCAAGAATGAGAGTAACCTTTTTCTCCCCACTACAAAAAGAAGCATTTTTCACCCATTCTACAAAAGTGGCCGGCCCCTTTTCTTTCATGTGTGATTGGAGAGAGAAAGTCCAAGGGGAGGGTTAATCAACATGCTAGAAAGAGAGTGTGGAGTTATCATGTGTAGAAATGATTACTAGCAAAACCAACACTCAAATGCAACCATCATCTCATGCATGATGGCTTCAAAAAGTCAAGCCATCATGAGAAGAAGAAGTCAAGTGATGGTGCTTATCATGAAAACCATCATGATGCAACAAAAATGCAAAGACCCCCTCCACAACCACTTATTTGCAACAATGCAAATAAGCCCTCCTCCACCAAACTTCGGCCAATGAACGGAACAATGGAAATCGGCCGAAACGGAAAGCAAACTGGCAACTCCATAAAACTGGTCCCGTAATAAATTACAGGAAAACCCCGATACTGTGCATACACACCCGCATCTGTATTTCGACCGAAATACAAAATGCAATGAGACAAATTCTTCACTGTACTATACTAGGATCCGGCTTAAACCAAAGCCGGCTAGTAATATCTGTTCGATCCTGATCCGTGCAATACCGCACGTATCTGATCAAACCCTGCCATATAACCATACGGCGTATAGTACAAACTGTCCGATCCTGATCCGTGCAATACCGCACGTATCTGATCGGACCTTGCCATATCTCCATACGGCCTCTACAACCTTTCGCCCGAAAGCTGAGTAACTGAATGTGGGGGACTCTAAAGACTCGTCAACACCTTGGTTGTGGATTTAACCACTAGCACGTCAGAGGTATAAGCCAATACGTAACGGGCTACCAGGTATTGACTAAAAGGGATGTCTGTGAGTGAACTCAGCCCGACAACCCTACTGAGCCTGTCAGTGACAATATCCGTACAGTCCGGTCCGTTCGTCTATGAGCATCGCATGGTGGGCCTAGGGGGTTGGTAAAAGTTAGACCCCCAAAAGCGGTACAAGTCGTGTCGGAGTGTAGCCCAGAACACCCTGAGATACTACTGGAATACCTACCAGTAAATCTCCTTGCCTCGGCCGAGGGCTTTGTGTAATGGCTCTCCTAGACACAGCACGACCTCACCCCCAATACCGGGAGAGACGAACCCCTGAAGATACGCTCACTGCCTCCATGTGGCTCGGGACTGTACCCAACTAAAACCTGTTTGCACGACTCCTTTGAGCCGTGGTAGGGTAGTAATCAAAGTACAGTGGGAACTCACACGAGACAAATGACGATCCCCAGGTCGATGAACTAACTTGCACACATGTCACCAGGGAACTGCCATCTAATGTCTGGTATATGACCAACTAGCATGTTCCCGGCGAGTCCTGTCCGGTGTACTCATAACCCAATGAGCACCTGTATACATCTTAGGTGATCCAACTGACACCAGTGGCTTGTGAGACCGGCCACCGCCCCTCGTCGGGGTCTCGACTGTATACACTAGTCTACTCTGGAGTATCGATGCCCTATCTCGAAACTCTCACGACTAGGGACCATCTAAGGATATGCTTATAGACCCCAGCTCCCACTTATATGATCGCCCTCATACTGCTGGTGGTCAAGCACGAATCCTAGGGGCTCTATCAACGTGTAATAGCAACTTGTCAGGTCACCTAAAGCAGTACACGATGATAAAGGTAAACCAGATAGCATACTATCATCTCGAGTGAGACTGTCCTACCGGGATAGGTCCTCCCTCAATCATTGCAATCACGTGCCTGTGATCCAATAATTGACTCTGAGGGCACTATCTCCAACAACAACAGTATGCAATAATCATGCGATAGGGATATGAGAATGTAACTGTGCAATAATCATGAAAGGTACACTAACAGGTACTACTAATACAAGAAGCAGTGCACAACAGATAAGGTGAGGTATGGAGTGAAGTATGTCATTTCTACGGAATCCGGACATCGTGGTAGGATCACAATCCAGCAAGACAATTTAATTACCAATTCCTCGAATCAGCCCCCAAATTGGCTCTCATATTATCTAAATATCACATCTCCTCAATTGCACAATATCAAGTATATCTCATATATCCCGAATGTACAACCTGAAGTATATATCACATATATCAAATGTACAATCATCAGGTATATCTCGTATATATCGAATGTACAAAATCAAGTGAATCTCACATATCTCATATGTACGATATGAAGTATATCTCACATATCTCGAATGAAAAACAGCAAGTAGATCTCATATATCTCGAATGCACAATATCAAGTAGATCTCACATATCTCGTATATACAATATCAAGTTGATCTCACATATCTCGTATGTACAATATCAAGTATATCTCACATATCTCGAATGTACAACAGTAAGTAGATCTCACATATCTCGAATGTACAATATCAAGTAGATCTCACATATCTCGTATGTACAATATCAAGTATATCTCACATATCTCGAATGTACAACAGTAAGTAGATCTCATATATCTATCCAGTATCCAATCTCAAATGAATCTCTTATATCCCGAATCAAATCTCCAGCAAAATTCTAACATCCTAAATATAATGACATAAATAAATATGATGAGGTCAATACATATATATTAGCGTCCCATTCCACTAATATTGGTGTAAGGGTATATATAACAGCGGCTCAATCCCCTGTTATATATACAAAGGAGTAATTAGAAATATCATGAAACCAATGTGCCAAGCATCGACACAGAAATGTTGATTCATCAGGTGTTGTCTCCATGACTGGCCCACTGATAGGTACGTATCATACGCTATCCCGAAAGCTCGAGTGCCTAGCTCTGACCCTCGCCTCTCGATGTATCCATACGTACATGACTCCCGTCGGTATCCACACGATAGCCGCTGAGTCATTGGTCCTGTCACCGGAAAGTATGGTTCCCCTAAGCCTCATCGCATAGCACCGCGACATCGTTCTTGCTTCGAGGTACCCCCGGGCCC
This sequence comes from Agapanthus africanus, assembly GCA_030015575.1. Classification (NCBI taxonomy): domain Eukaryota; kingdom Viridiplantae; phylum Streptophyta; class Magnoliopsida; order Asparagales; family Amaryllidaceae; genus Agapanthus; species Agapanthus africanus. The sequence goes on along the minus strand of JASDDO010000006.1, from coordinate 123,459,929 downwards.
CACCATGTACCCACAGACGGTGCCTCCTCACTCCTCGAATCGGGCATATATCAGAACCGATAAATCTCATGGTGGCTGCGGAAATATCAATATCAAGGAAACCGGATGCTTCAAATAATGCATAATTTCATGAACTACCACGGTCCCCAAATCCAGAAAACATCATGAAAAATCCATATAACAATGCGATAATCCATGAATAAAGTATACGCAACATAAAAACTGTAATGAAAGCGTATAAAGGAAAAGCATAGCATTCACCAGATATAAATGAACACATGAATGGTATAGCAGAAATATAGGTATCAACCTATATGATGATGTGATATACCTATCAGGTATAAGTAAAGTATAAAATGCAAGTACACCTGTAGTTATGTCCTTAGATGTGTATGTACCTATCACTAATGGTACAATACCCTATAGGTAAACAGATAACTGTATGTCAATGTGATAAGAAATTTGAATCAATGTCACAATGTCCCTAACCAAGAAATATAACATTTATAAGTGGTTATGTGTGTGACATGGTAATTATTGACGGTGTGTGTAGCATACAAACAGTGCTAGTGCAACATAAATCGTCAATAATATGTACAGTGTCCTACTACTACTAGTCCAGGCACACTACAATCTAACTAATAGGGTAAATGCGCAATTCTAAATATGACATAGAATATGCGACAATGTAAATATTTCTAGTCCAGACGCATAACGCCATGCGGGCGATTCCCCTGTAGATGTTAAATCTACTTACCAACGCTCCAAGCTAGGTGAAACCTACCACCTGTTTTCCCCTTATCGTAGTGTCCGAAGTCCCCGCTTGCGAACCTAAAATTTCATAAAAACATCACATAAGCATATATTCTACAATGACGAAAAGACAACGAAACGCGACGAAAACGCCCGGAAAATTACACTGCGCGCTTAGCGCATCTATCGCGCACGATACCGGCCAAAACCCTAATTAGTGTCGCTAAACTACAAAACACCAAGTCTGGACCCCGAAATCTAGTAAGCAACCTATCGTAATATATCGCACTAGATTCAAGATAACACAAATCTAACAATTACAAATACCTTAAAATAGCTTAACTAAGCTATCTAAACCAATCCTATATTTTTAAACTTGCTTAATTAAGTTTTAGCAAAAATCTAGTAAGCAAAACCTTTAATTAGACAAAGTAGTAATTAGCAAAAATTAGCATTTTCTACTAGGTTAAGCTTTTCCAAAACACAAATTAACACTTAAATTAAATATTAAACACTTAAATTAAGCTTTAACCTTAACTTGAATTTCTAAACCAATTCTAGAATTTTGAAACATGAAATTTAAAGCTTAAACTAATATCTAATTAAGCTAGCATAAAGTATTAAGCAACAAAAAAAAGATTAGAGTTAAAGGTTTTATATATCTTCAAGAACACCACTTGAATCAAGGATAAAACCAAACATTATCCTCCAAAATCCTCACTAGAATGAAGATCCAAGCAACTTTTGTGAAGAAGAATGAAGCTTTTGGAATTTATTTGAATTTCTATGAATTTATTTGTATTATTCATGATTATTTTGAAGAAAAATGAGAAGAAATGAGATGAGAATGATCATGGATGGCAAGAGGAAGGATGTGGCCGGCCAAATGATGATGGATATGATTTTTGGTGACAATTTTCTAGAAGAAAAAGGGAATAATTGGATAATAAAACAAAGCATATGTTCACACTACTTTTCTTTTTTCTTTATCTTTAAAAAAATAAATCCTTTGACCAAAAAATCTAGATATTTAAAAAGAAGGTTCTAAAATAATTGTGGTGACAAAATTAATTTATTCACAAAATAAAAATTTTCCCGATTTACGTGCACAAAATATCGCTTAAAATAATATTTTATTTGGGAAAAAAACTAACTAAACCAAAACCTCCCAAATACCCCTAAAGTTCGCGCACAAGCTTTATTTTAGCTAAAATAGGTGCCGGTAAGTTTATACGGTCGTTTGATCGAAATCGGGTTAAAACGGGAAAAAAACCGACAATTTTGCTCTAAAACGGGAAAATTCGCAAAACGATTTCTGAAACGTTACACCAGGACTGGTTCTTTGATCTTCGTTACATTCACTGATGATCTCTCAAGATTCACACATGTGTTCCTGTCGAAACACAAGTCTGAAGCTTTTGAGAAATTCAAAGAATATAAGTCAGAAGTAGATAACCAAAATGTGTATAAGTATTATGTTCATTGATGTGATTAGGGAGGAGAATACTTGAGCACGGAATTCCTGGACTATTATAAGAGAGAATGAGATTCTCTCTCAGCATTACTCCTCCGTATACACCACAGAACGCTGGTGTATCAAGGCGGAGCAATCGCACCCTATGTGATATAGTGTGCTCAATGATGAGTACTACTGAGTTGCCTATTTCCTTTTGAGGGTTATGCACTTGTGAAGCTGCATACCTATTGAATAGGGTTCCAACCAAATCAGGTGCCTACCACTCCGTATATGATATGGTATGGGAAGAGCCCATCTTTTAAGGATGTTAAGATTTGGGGTTGTCCAACCTATGTCTAAAAGCAAAATCCGGACAAGCTCGAGGCAAGGTCAGTTCTGTGAAATTTTGTTGGATATCCCAAGCATTCAAAAGGGGATATCTTCTACAACGCTGGGGAGCAAAAGGTGATTAATTTCTCAGCTTGCCACCTTTTAGAAAGGGAATTTCTTGTGAAGAAATTAGTGGTCATGAGGTAGAAGTGGAAGGAGTTCCAGCTATACAAACTGCAGCTGATGATTTGGTAAACCCGGAGGATTCAATAGCTCCCAACGAACCTCAGCCTCTCCGCCGATCTAGTAGGGTTGCTTACCTACTGAGAGATACTTTGGTTTTCTTTATGACAGTGGAAGCGAGGATTGCATCATGAGATGATGACCCAACTATTTTCGAGAAGGCCATCAGGAGTGGGGACTCTGTAAGAATGGCTGGATGCTATGCGATCTGAGATAGAATCCATATACACTAACAAAGTAAGGACTTTGGTTGCTATATCTGAAGGGTTAAATCCCCATCAGTTTCAAGTGTATCTTGAGAAGATTACTTGGTGTACATGGAAATGTAGAGATTTTCAAAGCTAAGACTAGTTGCAAAAGGTTCTCGTCATCGACCAGGTGTGGATAAAGATGAAACCTTTTCTAGTGCCTACGCTTATGTCCATCCGGATCCTACTTTCCATTGGTACATACCATGACTACGGTATTTGTCGGTTGGGTGTCATGACTGCTTTTCTAAATGATGATTTAGACGAGAGCATCTATAAGTACAAAGCCAAAGGGCTTCCTAAAAAGTGGGAGCAGCGGAAACGTGTGCAAGTTTCTTTATGGGATAAAGCAGGCTTCGCGGAGTTGGAACATCTGTTTTGATGTGGTAGTCAAAGAGTTTGACTTCATCAAAATGATAAATAAACCTTGTATATACAAAAATGTAGTAGGGAGTATCGTGGTGATCCTCGTAGTGTATGTGGATGACATACTCTTGGTAGCAAAGGAGTTACTATGCTACGCTCGGTCAATCTCCTCTTAACACAAGGATTCTCCATATAAGATAAAGGTGATACCTCCTAAATCCTGGTTTATGGATCTATGAGATAGATTTAAGTGGATGTTAGGATTCTCACTAGGTGTAGTGAGTTGGTATCATTCGATCTTGGGGAGAATCACTGTATAGCTTCCAAGGTGGTATGGTCGACTGAATCTCAGTCATAAGCATTGTCTTTACCCTCAGTAGATGGACGGTATGTTGGAAGTGTTCCAAGATAGATACCTTGGCATACTAGACGATAAAGGCTTACAATGCTACCAAGGATGCTACCAAAGAGGCAGTCTGGATATAAATATAAGTTCATGAGATGAACTTCATTCCTACCATTCTGTAACAATGGAGTTGTGGCTCATGCCTAGGAACTCCCATCCCATCAGAGATCCAGACATATTCTTAGACAGTATCACCTGATCATGGAGATGGATGATCTCCAAAAATATCGAGGTTAGGAGGGTAGAGACAGAGGAGAACATGGCGGATCCACTCACAAAGGCCTATTCCCAGGAGAGACTTTTATGGGATGGTTGAGTATGAGATACTTCAATCACTGCTGATTGTTGGGTATGAGATACTACAACAGATGGCCCTAGTGCATGTGGGAGATTGTTAGTTATATGTATGCCCTAGAGGCCATTACTGTACATACGATGTATATTGTAGTGGATGCTTGGACATATATAGGGAGGACTTTCTTGCTTGACATGATTGTATGCTATCTGGTTGCACTTTATCTTAACATGTACTCTGATTGTCTCTATGTTACATGTTAGTAAAGCCTTTAGAATGAGTACTTGACTACCAGGACTATGATTCAGATCATACCAGTGGAGACAGTGTAGTTGCTAAGTAAATCCTTCAAATGTTCCAAGTCGTAGCTGTATTGAGACAGGGCATCGATATACCAGAGTAGAAAAGCGTATAGCTTCCCGACCCATGTAGATGGGCGATGGATGTGTTTGACATCAGAGACAGTATACGGGTGCCCAGTGGAGACTGGGTACACTGGGTGAACTAGCCGAGAACTCCCAGATGGTATTATACATAACGTCAGATGGCAGTTCTCTGGTGACACTGGTACAGGTTAGTCTGTAGACCCAAGATCGTCATAGAGACTTGTGTTATTCCTACTGTGCTTTGATTTCCACCGTACCACGCAAGAGAACGTGTAAAACGGTGGCTTTTGGGTACATTCCCGAGTCATATGGAGGCAATGAGCGATATGAGGGGTTTCGTCTCTGCCGGTATTGGGAGTTGATGTTGCGCTGTCTTTATTAGCTATCACAGGAATTCCTTGGCCAAGGATGCTTTTGAGATATACTGGTAAGAGTTATGAGTAGTTTCTCGACCCATAATAAGCCTTATATCGACACGACTTATCGAGTTACTGGGGTCTGACGTTTACCACCCCTAGTGTCACGACCTAGAATGGCACGTGACCGGCACTTGAATCAAATGAAGTCTATAGGACCCCATCTAATTCAAGTAAGCCAAGAAATCCCAGAAATCTAAACCTTTTAAAAAAAAGAAGTGAAGAAAACATGTTTTAAAGCAAGCAGTTTTAAATAACATAAGCTGAATATGCATTTTTAAAATCTCAAGTCTTTTCTGAAAATTTCGGCAGAGTTTCCTTTCTAAATACTGCCCCAAATAGGGCACAACAAGTATAATATTAGTAAAGGCATCCCCAAGCGGGAGCTAGCTCTTCGTCAATTGACGGTCACAACCACGCAAGCAATATGGTATACAACGCTGAAGGGCGATGATCAAAAACTTAAAAAGAAACTCAAAACATCAAGAAAACCCATAATAATACAACACGCGACTCTAAGGTCGAAATAATAAACAACCGGTCTCTATGTCTGAATAAATATACAAGTTTAGTTGATGGAGTTTATTAGATACAACTGAATATAAATAAATGTACAGTGATGGTCACGATGCAAGTGAACCCACCTACCAAAGCGATCATCCGGAAAGAAAGCAGTGTGCCAGCAAAGCCGCAACGTAACCTGTACGACAAAACCTGCAAGAACTGTGGCACAACGGGGGTGAGTTGCCAACTCATGAGTGGAAAATATCAAAAAGCAGAAATCTTATGTATGACTCAATCCTTGGTCATTACGATCATAATATATATATCCTCAATGATAATATGGCCTAAAGCATAATATAAACGCAAGGGTAAAACATCTATGCATAAGTGTAATCCAATGTCCTCGTGTTAATGCCTCAAGTAGCAATATATCGTAAATATGAGGAATGAATGTGGTAAAATGAAAACAGATGACATCATGAAAGAGAAAATTGTTTTCTTAATATAGAGAGATTTATGTATAAACATTTAAATATCATCAATGAAATCATCAGAATATCAGTGTCAAGCATCGACACAAAATATATATCTCAATATCCCAATATCAAGTAAAATCTCATATATCCAATATCCAAAATCGAGCACATAGGCTCCTCTCATATCGAGCACATAGGCCCCGAGTACATAGGCCCCGAGCACATAGGCCCCTCTCATATCGAGCATATAGGCCCCGATCACATAGGCCCCTCTCATATCGAGCACATAGGCCCCGAGCACATAGGCCCCGAGCACATAGGCCCCTCTCATATCAAGCATATAGGCCCCGAGCACATAGGCCCCTCTCATATCGAGCACATAAGCCCCAGACACATAGGCCACTCTCATATACTGAATAAGTATATTTGCATATACCATTATGATATATATAGCAGCGTCCCATACCACTGATATATATATATATATATATATATATATATATATTTACATACACGATGGGTATACATATATATATCAGCGTCCCATACCACTAATATATATAAATATATATATATATATATATATACGATGGGTATACATATGTATATCAGCGTCCCATACCACTTATATATATACGCAGGTGTAAAACAACCCTGAAAACATCATATAAAAACCATATCTCACTGCGAATTCCATGAATATAATATATATGCATCATGAAACAGTAATATGAGCATATAAGGAAAAATCGCTATTTAACTGCAACAAGTTATAAAATATATCATGCGGTTCCTAAATTCTCAAAATCCATACAACATCATATAAGTTCAACATGTAGCTATATCTCATATCTGTATATACCTATCACTAATGGTACAATACCATATAGGTATATCGATAACTAGCATGTATGCATGTCAAGACATACGTGTAAGCATGTAGTTATACATGTATGCTATATGTCATATGCACAATGGAATATGAATCAATAACATATAGGAATTATCAGCTAGCAAACTATGTCAGTGACATAGTTTTCTCTTAGTGTACGTGACATAGCAATTACCGATGAAGATGTGTGTGAGCCGGTAAGCTATTGTACGTAGAGCATACGCGTCATCGGTAATGCTGCTGGTGTCCTAACAATAGGTTTCATCATTTCTAACGAAAATAAAAATAAGCATGCAATGCAATGCGAGCGGCAGAATAAATGGTACATGAATAATAATGCAGCAATAAAGAAATATACATTCCTATATACGAGTCATACAGTTTTTGGTATCTGAAATCGCACGAATCGTGGTGTTTAGGAAATAGGGCCACGGTGTTTTTATGAAAAAGTACATCCTTTGAAATATTCGTAGTATCCCGTGGCCTATCTTTAAAATACTCACGATTCGTTAGTTTTTGAAATAGGTATGACTCGAGTCTAGTATAACATCTACAAGTAAACTACAGGACTAAACTAACCAGCTAATTGAAAACATAAGGAAATCACCTAAATCTGAGTCAATACATATAAATATAATTGTCGGTGATCCCGCCCCAATAGTATCATATACGATACAATATATAACATGACATCCTCGAGTCAGGAGTGTGGATCTATCATCAATAAAAAGCTCGTACGGTAAATCCATCGTACGGCATCTCAATCTGGGTACGGGTCGAACATCAAATTTTTCTCATCAATTATCTGGTATCCTTTTCATCATATCTCTTGAACTGGGGGTACTGATCTAAATCTAGCACAAACTGATACCATCTACATATATATATGTGTATGAAAAATACACGTATAAAGGCCCGCTAAAATCTCATGTCGTATCTCATAATACGAATCAAAACATATCACCGATCTCTTGGAATCATGCCCAATCTCATCGACTCATCTTCAAATATCATCCACTATCCTCATTATCCATGTATAGGTATACGTATATATATATATATATATATATATATATATATATATATATATATATATATATATATATGCCTAGTCACATACCTGTGTGTGAGTGTGTCTATATATATACGTATCCCCATATACGCAAAGTAATAATAATAATGCATGTAAGGGTGTGCGTGCGCGTGTGTGCAAACCTATTCTATGGTTCGCTACTAAGAAATTAACCACGACACTATCTTCCAAATACACCAACATTTATCCCATGATCTTCTAAGATCCTACTTGTTAATCATCTAAATTCACAATACATATGTAAATGTATAACATAAATTAAGCTACACTACGAACTGCGGTGGTGCTATATGCTATCTACCCGACATCCCCTGTAGATATATATCTACTCACCATATCTTCGTTTAATGAAGCCAACGTCGCCACGCGCTTGCTTGTCATCTCGAAGTCCTCATGGGGGCACCTACACATCATAACGTATCGTATCGTATTAAAAACCAATTCAAAACCAAAACGACACGCTAAAGCCTATATGTTAGAACCTATGGACTACGCTTTCAAAACTACCAAATAACACTCGATATAGACGTACAAACGTCAAGTGACCGAATACAATACCAAATTCCAAAACTTGAATTCATAAACATTAAAGAATTCAAAGCAGCAACCCAATAAAATGGTCCCAGATTTAAGTTTAGGTGAAAACAATATGCACAAACAATACTAGGGTCAAGTATAAGGGTTCTATGAACTACAGAAACAACCTGGGCACCCGACTCACCAATGTGGCTAGCCCCTACCTCGTAAAATCCGGCGAGCTCCATTTTGGTATGGAGTTGGGGTCTTGTCTGGTCAGGGTGGTCTCATATTGGTCCAAATAAGTCTCAGGTATTGTTTGCTTAACCCAAAAATACTCCAGATCGATCCAGATTTCCATGCACCCTCACATTACACACAAAACCGACATGGATAGTTTCTGTTTTCTGTTTCAGGTTTGGTATTTGTGTTTGGTGCAGGTATTTAGCACTAAGGGGGGGGGTTAAGGTCATCACTAAATCCCAATTACACTAACACAACTCAAATTAAACCCTAACCCTCTCTAGGAATTCCCAAAGTTCATTAAACTTCGCCAAATCGATTTTATACTACATTAGAGGCTAAAGGAATACAAATACTACACAATTTGTGAAAGGATTACTTCATTTGGCGACTCAAGAATCTTCTTGAGTTGCGCATGTGCCAAAAATGCAAACTTTCTTGGTCCAAAGTGTAGCTTGTGAGCTTGTGCATGCTTTCTATGAAATGGGGATGAACTTTTGGGGTTTTTTAGTGGTGAAGTGAGTTGTTTTGTTGAGGAGGGAGAGGGGTGCTGCCATGAGAGAAGAGGGGAGAGGATGATGAAGGAAAACAATGAGGAAACAAAAGCCATGAATAAGGTTTGACCCCTCACCTCTCTCTCTCCCTCATGCCCATGCTTCTTATTATATTGTTTTCCTTTTCCATTCCTTTTCTTTTCTATTCTTTTCATTTAAAACCCAAAATGAAATGATCATGAAGGAAAACCATGATAAAAATGTAACAAGTGTAAAAAAATCACATGTGCATGTCATGTTCACAAAACACGCTTAATGCCCGATTAGCGATATTTAGTCGCGACTAGCATTAAAATAGTGTATAATAAATCGTAAATTTTCGTAATTTGCTTAAATCCAATAAAACATCCTCATTTTAGTAATTTCTATAATCTTCCAAATTTTATTCGATTTATCGGTATTTAATTATACCGCACTAATAAAATATTCAAAATATTTATTATTTAAATATAAAAAATCCCAAAAGTAATATTTTTATTTTTCTGAAATGTTACAATCTTCCCCCCTTAAAGAATTCGGTCCCCGAATTTAAATTTAAACCCCTCAAAGACAAACATTTCAGTAAAAGACTAAGTCGTTGGGGTCCCGAAATCATAAATACCTAAAACACATTGTAGCACAATGCATGCACATGAAAAATGGGTATGTAAACCAAAAATCAAAACTCCGTCAAGCATCCCGCAATCATCGGAGTTATGGTGAAGACACCAATGTGAAATCCAATATGAAAACCAACATGATATACATCAAAACTATACATGTAAACATCTGAAGGAAATGCATGCCAAACCGTTTTTAGTTGCTGTGCGATTAGCATAACACTACACAGTGACGGATGTCTGTTGTAAGAAATAACTATATATATATATATATATATATATATATATATATCCTTTGTTTAAAATACACGCCCCACCGTTTTGAAAAATAATTTAGAAGGATTTCCTTTATAATTGTTTCGTGTCATCTCGGACACGTAGGTAAATATTGAGACTATAGCTCTCTGTTTGGAAATCCCTTCGATAACTATCAATGCATGCAAAAACATATTCAGGTACATTTCTTTGACTAGTACTGCTCAGCTACTATACCAAATAGTAAATATCATAAAAATGTACTGCTCCATAAGAAATAAATCCCAAAATCTGCATAAGAATGCCTCGTACGTCTGGTGCGCACGAAAATAGAAATCCATGAATGTTCCATACATGTGAACAAAACAAAATTTTAGTGCAACGGTTGTGCACGAAACACCTGTCAAAGGCACGGGTGTGCCAGACAGCAATATCCGGTGCATCTGATATGCACGAAGAATCTCGATTTAGTGCATCTGGCGTGCACCAAAATCGCATCAAGAGCCCAAGTATGCGCAAGAATCCAAATCAAGTGCACAAATCAAATCAAAATACTAAAAGTGCATGAAAACTATGCCGTAAGTACAAGTCAAATCATATGCACATCATAGGCATGAAATCAAAATCAACCACTCGAATGACATCAAATCGAAGTCAAGTGCAACCGTAGTGTACAAAAATCTCAATCATGCAAACAAATCGTCCAAAATACCGAAATCAAAAAATGACGGATGCGTGATATTCGAATCACCAAAACGCAGATTGTAAACACTATCGTCGATATGTCCTTCCTTCGCAGTCGAGAAGGTGTCGGTGCATCCAAATCTAGCAGAGCAAGATATCTACTTGCTTCCTGTGTAGGGTTGCTAGGCACGCGCACAAGTGTCTACGAGGAATCAACCATGCCCGATTTAAATTTTAGCCGTGCCGAACAACCCAAAGGCGGATCTTTAAACTAGAGTTTAGGCGAAAACAAACATGTTAAACACTTTAACACTAAGTGAGAGGGATTACAACCTTTGTAGATCCGGTCCTTCACTTCTTAAGCTCCGTGTTGAGGTCCCTTCGCTGCGATCATCGTGTTCTGGACACTAGAGAGGCTCCGCGAAGAGAAAGATGCAGTCTTGCTTCCGATCTTCGATAACATAGATGATCTACCTTGAAGTTTCATTAACACAAGCTAACACTCACTAAATGAAGTGAAGACCCTCATCTAAATGGCAAGGATATATGAGGATGATGAAGTAGGATTTTTGCTCTCATTTGTTTTCTATTTCTCACTCACTTTCATCACAAATATCAAAGCAAGAAAGCTTTGCAAAGGAGGAAGATGAAGAAGAATGAATAATCTCATTTGTGATTAATAATGAAAAGATGATAATGATGAATTATGCAACCATGGTCAACTAAACCCTTGTAGAGATTTAATTAAGGCTAGGGTTTGGGTTGGGTTAAAGGTGAGTCGCATGAAAATATCAAACATAATATCTTTTCCAAAACAAAAGAAAAGCTTTTAGAAGCTACTTGATGTCTTAACCCTAATCCAAACCCTAACCATGTTTAAACTCCACTAAACATGTTGCATTAGTAATCATATCATGTTACAATATTATATATCACATATATAATATTTATTGTAACAATATAAAATAAAGCAATTAACATATATCCCATATATATCAATGTATTACCCGAGTGAGAAAAAGAATCTTTTAGTAACCTAATATTAGTTAATGTAATTTAATATATCATATATATAATTATACATTAAATTATCGAATCAACACTTGATCCGACAATCCGGCTATATCGCATATAACCGACTAATATATCATTTACAAATTCATCGAATCAACACTTGATCCGATGACCCGGCTGATATCAAATATCGCGAGAATAGAATACGGTATCTCAAATCGCATTATCCTCGGTCCTGCACATATCAAATATGTGCTCCTACTCCATTTTGCCTGAGTCAAGAAACCTCTGTGTAGGACTCTAAAGAATCGTCAATACTCCGGTAGTAGGTGATGATCATATCAAACACCCACAAGCTCCAAGTGGTCAGCTAAACGTAACAGCTACCCACGTATTGAGAGCTCAAAAGATCAACAAGCAAGCCTGTACATTCTCCTGTGAGTCCAATCAGTAACACTCCGGTACAGTCCGGTCTCGTCGTCTGATATGTCGCATATCTCGCCTAGGGGTGGTAAACTTCAGACCCCAGTAGCTCGATAAGTCGTGTCGATATGAGCTTTATAACAGTTCGAGAAACTACTGATAACACTTACCAGTAAATCTCAGCAACCCTAGCCAAAGATTTCCAGTTATAGCCAATCGAACACAGCACAACATCAACTCCCTATACCGGGAGAGACGAATCCCCTCCTATCGCTCATTGCCTCCATGTGATTCGGGACTGTACCAAAAAGCCACCTTTTTGCACTCCTTCTTGGACGTGGTATGATGGAAATCAAAGTACAGTGGGAATCACACAAGACTCTATGACGATCTCGGGTCAACAGACTACTCTGTACCAGTGTCACCGGAGAACTGCCATCTGACGTGAGGTATGATTGATGATATTTTCCATTGTCGGTTTAGAAAATGAATATAGAATCACAACCAAAAATATTTGACCGCAATCAGTAACGGTGTCGGATGTAGCGCGTTAGCGAGTACGGATCGTCCACAGAGATTGCGCGATTCATTCGTATTTTGATTTGTTTGAATTGAAAATATAATATAAATGAAAAGAAAACATGATTCAAGATTTTTATCGATGAGTTTCAAGTATCACTATTCTAATCAAGAATCAAGAAAATGATAAACATCAAGAATCAAGTATCGATAGAATTTCAATCAATTTAGGGTTCAAGATTTGAAGTAAAGCTCGTAGGAATCGATTCGGTTGTAAATGTGAAGAAGATTCAAGATTACGATTTCTTATCTATTAACAAATTGATGCTAAATCGATGTAGAATTCATCGAGGATCAAGGATCTTGGGAAGAATTAGGGTTCCTCATCCTATCCTTTGTCCTTTCGATGAATCACGTTCTCTAGATAGCTTCTTGAAAGTCGAATGATCAATTTTTGATCTCTAGATCGTGCGAAAGGAATCAAGAACGCATTCGCATCGATCTAGATCATCGATCAATCGATTTTCAAGAATTTACAATTTCTTTAAGACTTAAGAAATCGTCTAAAGATTTGTCAACATCATCATTCTACAATCGTTTCGATTCCTCCACGAGCGGAGATTTATTCAAGCATCATCACAAAGTACATATTCAAGAATCGAAATATAAGCATAATGCTCGAATTGAAATGTGAACAAGTTTAAAGAATCTTCACCTTTATTACATCAACAAGTAGTTACAAGTCTCAAGATTTACAAGAGGTAGGAACTTCACTCGTCGAATCTAGCATCACTCGGCTCCTTGAGTCTTTGATCGCTTGGATCTCGTGCTCCGTTTAAGTCCGGCTCTGCTTCGAAGGATCTTGAAGACTTGCTTGGCTTGCACTCAAAGGACCTTGAGGTTTCTTGATTTTGGATTGGATTAGGGTTAGGGTTTTGACACAAGCCTTGTCACTAGACTTGTGGGTGGAAATTGGGGAAGATGAAGATTGAACTAGAATATTGAACTAGAATTTAGCCAACAATATGTAACCATGAACAAGTGAGCCTAGGGGTCTATTTATAGGTTTTCCAAACCCTAGGTCTAGGAATTCAAATTTGAGTTTTCCCTCCAAATGTTAGTTAGATGAAGAGGCTTCTAGAAGTAGTTAGTTAGGGGATTAGCATCTACCCTAAGCTAGGAGGTTAGGGGGAAGGTTCTAGGTCCTTAATAGAGTTTAAGTGAAGCTTGTTAACGAAGCTAAGGGTGTTTAGTTAGGAACCCTAGGGCTTGCTGATCTAGCAGAAGCTACAGGAGTATTCTGGAACTTGCAATAGCTTGAAGAGCTTTTGGAAGTGAGGTGGAGATACTGCAGCAGAGAAATGGGGGTGATGTGGACAAGCTTCCACGGAATCGCGGCGCAAGGCGGCTCCGGCCTCGGTTCCGCGGCCACATGGCTGCTTTGGAGCTTCATCTTTCAGTGTTGCTTTGTTTTGTCTTTGAATGTACATTCTGATATGTTGAATGGTATAATTCCCTCTATATTAATACCAGATTCAAAATCCATGAGTTGGCATCTTTTTTACAGTCTTCGTTTGTAAATTTGACCGTTCTTTTGTAATGTCCTGCACAGACTTCGAAACACAAGTTGCGATACATAGGAATGATGCCATGCTATGAAATTCAGTCAATTTTCCTTATAGTGCCGGTTTTAAAGTCTAACACATGTAATCTGATACTTAATGACTGATTTGCTAATATGTGCTAAATGAATGCCGAACACTTCCAGATGATTGCAAATGATAGGGAAATTGCCGGTTAAAAGATGCAGTATCTTCGACTGATCAAATTCCTCCAAACTTAATTTCGATCATCTCGAGCGAACTTTTTATTAAAAGAAGAAAATAAAGAAAGAGAAAAACTAACTAGTACACTTTCGTAGGCAACACGATTGCACTGAGCACGTGCAACAAGCCTTTAAACCTCTAGGTGTCCCTAGTAGGAGGAGTATTGTCTCCTGAGGGTTTTCAGCGGATTGCACCCACAAAATCCAATAATAAAAGCAAGATCATGAAATTTTCATTTAAAGAAAAGAATTGTAAAGGAAAGACTTTGAAAATTAGGGTTTCCAACTAAGCTAGCTTTTCGGTTGTCATGAGCCCTATCTTAATAGTCATGAAAAGATGTCAGAAATCACGTCCTCCCTCAATAAAACATCCTCGTATTCTTCATTCCGATCTTTCATCCAAACATCGATCATATAACCCTGCGTGTGTGTAAAGACATCCCTACACCCGGAGAATTCAATTCAAGCTATCATACTCTTGCCCATCAGCCTCAGTACTTTTTAATTAATGAATATTTAGATGAGATTGCTCACACACTTTCATGTGACCGTTAATACTTCTTGAGGTACTAACCGACCGATTACTCATGTGCTTGCTTATTTGGTATATTTTTCTCGTCTTGCACCACCTAAGGCTTAGCAATGACTTCCAGACCAGTTGGCCTTAGGGCACTAGGTGAAAAGGCACCCTTGCTATATTTTTTTATTGCTGCCTTGGCGATAACAAAACCAGTGTCCATTTTTTTCACCATTTTATATTTTTTTTATTTCCTTCATACTTTTGGCTTTAAGACAAGAGCATTTCAAGGTATCCTCTACTATCCCAGGCTTCAAGACGTGTGTAAGTGCGAATAGCAGGGTATCAATGTTCAAAATGTTTGGCTTCCAGAATAGAAACTATTTTTCAGACTTATTTTTATCCTCAGATTAGTCACGTCCTTCATCTTTCTAACCCTTGGGACAATGGCTCATAACTACTTATTAGTAGTTCGTATAAGAAAACTTCTACTTTTCTTGGTTTTCTTAAATTTTTCTAATCTCATGGATGTAATTTTTCACTATCTAATCTTTCATTATCTTAATTATGTACAAAAAATGTTAAATATTAAAATATTTTCATATTTTGAAAATTTTAAATTTTTATGGGTGTTGAAAATTTTTAAATTTTTATAGGTTTTAAAAGAAATGTTTTGTGCTTATGCAAATGATATGAAAATGATGCAATATTAAGCACAAAGCTCCCCCAAACTTGTTTTCAACAGTATCCTCACTGTTGCCAACCGTTATATCTACGAAACCTGTAAGCCTGGGAGAAATTTATTAGTGGGGGCAAAATATATAAGTGAAGAACCTCCCCCAAACTTACTCTTTTCAGTCACCTCCATTCAAAAAGATGATGCAGTGATATGCAGGATATGAAGGTGAGACGGAGGAATTTTAATCCAAATAAAATGGCTCCTGTAAGAACAGGAGCTCCTCCGTGGGGTCAGTGGAAAAATACGGCTTTAGTCTATGTCCATTCACTTTGAAAAATATGTCGTTTTGAAAATTTTCTGCTTCTACTGCCCCGTGCGGATATACAGACCGCACAACAAAAGGTCCCTTCCACCGAAATCGGAACTTACCCGCGTGAGGGTGTAGTCGTGAATCATAAAGAAGGACTTGTTGACCTGGTGAAAATGTTTTCCTCAAAATGTTTTTATCATGAAAAACCTTAGTCCCATTCTTTACGATCACAGCGTTATTATAAGCTTCATCGCGGAGTTCGCTTAACTCATTTATTTGCAGCTTCTGAAAGTTGCAGGCTTGGTTTAGGTCAAAATTTATTTCCTTAATGGCCTACAATGCTTTATACTCAATCTCGACGGGTAAATGACATGCCTTCCCAAACACTATCCTATATGGAGACATCCCTAGGTCGGTTTTAAATGCAGTTCGGAATGCCCAAAGAGCATCCGTCAGTTTGGTCGACCAGTCTTTCTATTCTTAGCAACAGTCTTCTCCAGGATTAGTTTGATCTGTCTATTAGAGATCTCAGCCTGCCCGCTCGTTTGGGGATGATAGGGTGTAGAAAGTCTGTGGTTGATTGAGTATTTCCGCATCAGAGTCTCGAAGAACCTGTTGCCGAAATGTGTCCCGTTATCGCTAATAATAGCGCGTGGATGTCCAAATCGCGAAAAGATATTCTCATTTAAGAACTTAATGACAACTTTCCTGTCATTAGTGCGACATGGAATGGCTTCAACCAACTTTGAGACATAATCAACCGCCAGCAGTATGTACAAATTCCCAAAGGAGTTGGGAAAGGGACCCATAAAATCAATGCCCCAAACATCGAAAATTTCAACAACCAAGATGGGTTACTGAGGAATTTCATTTCTCGGGGAGATTCTACCCGTGTATTGATATTGTGTACAGGTTTTGCAATAGTCAAATGCGTCCTTGAATAAGGTCGGCCAATAAAATCCACATTGCAAAACCTTCTCCGCCGTCTTTTTAGGACCGAAGTGACCTCCGCAAGCCTGATCATGACAAAAAGAAAGAACACTCTTGAACTCTTCTTTCGGGACACACCGGCAAATGATCTGATCAGGACAATACTTAAACAAATATGGATCATCCCAGTAAAAGTGTTTTACTTGGGATAGAAAACGGTATTTGTCCTGTTTTGATCAATCGCTGGGTATAAGTCCCGTGACAAGATAGTTCACAATATCCCTGAACCATGGTTCATTGGATATGTTCAAGAGTTGTTCGTCATGAAACGAATCATTGATCGACAGGGACACAGGGGAAGAAGAGATGCATGAAAGATGGTCGGCTACTACGTTTTCACATCCTTTCTTATCTTTGATAACAAGATCAAATTCTTGTAACAGAAGGATCCAACGTATTAGCCGACCTTTTGCATCTTTCTTCGCCAGAAGATGTTTTAAGGCGGAATGGTCAGTGTACACAACTATAGGAGAGCCAATTAAGTAAGGCCTGAATTTTTCTAATGCAAATACAACCGCTAAAAGATCCTTTTCGGTGGTTGTATAATTGATTTGAGCATCATTCAGGGTCTTACTCGCATAATATATCACGTGTGGCATCTTTTCAATGTGCTTTCCTAAGACTGCACCTACTGCAAAGTCGGATGCATCACACATCAGCTCAAAGGGGTAGTCCCAATTTGGAGATGATAGAACGGGGGCTGAAGTGAGGGAGTGTTTAAGTGAGTCGAAAGCTGCCTCACAGTCCGAGTCAAAATGGAAGGTCGTATCCCTGGCCAAGAGAAGTGTTAAGGGTCTAGCAATTTTGCTAAAGTCCTTAATGAATCTCCTATAAAAGCCCGCATGGCCAAGGAAAGATCGAATATCTTTGACACTTTTAGGATGAGGGAGGTTTTGAATGACATCTATCTTAGCTCTGTCAACCACAATGCCTTTCTGTGAAATAACATGTCCAAGAATAATTCCTTCTTGGACCATTAAATGGCATTTTTCCCAGTTCATAGTTAAGTTCTTCTGTTTGCAATGAGTAAGAACCGCGTCAAGATTCGATAGGCAATAAGAAAAAGAGTCTCCAAAAATCGAGAAATCGTCCATAAAGATCTCCAGAAAATTCTCTACCATATCAGAGAATATCCCCATCATACACCGCTGAAAGGTAGCGGGAGCATTGCATAACCTAAAGGGCATGCGACTGTATGCAAAGGTACCAAAAGGACAAGTAAAAGTGGTTTTATCTTGATCCTTTTTGGCGATGGGGACCTGATTATAGCCTGAGTATCCGTCCATAAAGCAATAATACTTTCGTCCCGCTAATCGTTCCAGCATATGATCAATGAATGGTAGAGGAAAGTGGTCTTTCCTCGTGGCAGCATTGAGTTTTCTATAATCAATACATACACGCCACCCAGTTTGGGCACGTGTCTGAATCAACTCATTTGCCTCATTAGTTATAACAGTGATGCCGGATTTCTCAGGGACGACATGTATAGGACTCACCCATTGGCTATCGGAGATTGGGTATATAATACCACTATCAAGGCATTTGACGATCTCTTTCATCACCGCTTCCTTCATGACGGGATTCAACCGTCTCTGTGGTTCTCGGGTTGGTCTGGCATCATCCATCACATGTATATGATGTTCAACAATTAAGGGACTGATCCCTTTGATGTGCGCCATTGTCCAACCAAACGCCTCTTTATTTGATCTCAATACCGATAAAAGTGCATTCTCTTGCTCTGATGCTAGAGAAGCGGATATGATAACCGGTAAAGACTCCTTCTCACCTAAATAAGCATATTTAAGATGAGAAGGTAAAATTTTGAGATCTAATTCAGGCGGAGAAATGATAGAAGGTGGGATCATCGAGTGATTTTTGGATTTACAAAGAAACTCAGAGCCTGTGAAAGATACAGACTCGGGTGGAGAAAAGTTAGGAGTGAAGGACTCAAGTGTAGGAAAAGTGTCCTCACTAAGATCTTGTGTAAGATCAAACAGTGATGTGGTAATGTCGTCGAGATCTGTAAAGCAAAGTTCCTCAGCTCCGCAACTATCGGGAGCGATCTCGTGGACAGAGCACACATCAAGAATATAAGCAGAGGGTTCTAATTGCTGACTTCCAACTTTGTAGATATTTAGTTCAGTGGTCATATTCCAAATGATAAGTTCATTGAACCATTTCTACAGTTAATAACAGCGTTGGAAGTGGCAAGGAAAGGACGGCCCAAAATCACCGGAATTTGGCCCCGGGGGTTTGCTACAGGCTGTGTGTCGAGAACAATGAAGTCTACAGGGAATACAAATTCCCCGACCTTTATCAACACATCCTCTAGTTCACCCCATGGTTTGGTGATTGAACGGTCTGCTATTTGGAGAGTGCAGTGAGCAGGTTTCAACTCTCCAATCCCTAGTTGCTTATATACAGAATATGGAAGGAGGTGAACACTTGCGCCAAGGTCTAAAAGAGCACGATTTATGTATTTACCCCCAATAGAAATCGATATTGTAGGACATCCTGGGTCCTTACGTTTCTTTGGTAGATGGGGGATAAAAGCAGTGCTAATGTTATTAGACATGAAGACCTTCTTCGGCACTTGAGTGTTCCTCTTCCTAGTGCACAAGTCCTTAAGTATTTTCGCATAAGCGGGGACTTGTTGAATCGCATCTAGGAGAGGGATGTTGATGTTAACCTGTTTGAACATTTCCATAATTTTCTCCATATGAGGACTTGATCTGTTACCCCTTAACCGATTCGGGTAAGGAGCTTTCGCATTAAGCGTCGGGTCCATCATAGGAGAAGGAAGATGGGGTAGACGACATCCCAAAAGAGGAGTGGGGACCGTCTGTGGAGAACTAGAAGGGCTATACTAAGGTGTCGAGCTTAGTGGGAAATGGAGAATAGGCTCGTGAGAAGGCGGTGGGGTAGAAGAACAAGGATCAGAAGTAGAAGTGTGTGTGTGAGGAAAGGTCTCAGCCGGGGTGTTATTGATAGGATTTTCAATATCATCAATTCCTTCCCCGACATGGTTGTTCAGCACTCTTCGCGATCTCAACGTTGTGACGTCATTTACATTGTATTGCCCAGGATTCGGTAGGGGCTGAGAAGGAAGTTTCCCTTCTTCCCTCGCACTCATTTCGGCTTTAAGTCGTGCGATTTCAGCTTCAATCGATCTGTCACTCTCAGCTTGGGACGCTGAGTTTTTCTTTATCTCGCTGACGGAAGATTTAACCTCAGCCGAAACCTCTATGAAATTTGACAAAAGTGATTTCATGGTTTGAGTGAATTGAGAGAGTTCGTCAGAACCGGTCAACTGCATAGGATTATACTGTGCAGGAGTGTTGACCTGGTTGTGGAAATTTTGTGACTGGTAGGGGTGCTGAGTGAGTTGAAGTGGTTGTTGTTGTGGTGGACGAGCCCTTTGAAAATTATTTTTGCTTGGAACCGTGTTTTGAGATTGTTGTTGTTGGTTCCAAGCAAAATTTGGGTGATTCCTCCACCCCTGATTGTACGTGGAAGAATATGGATCCTTTCTAGGTCTTTGAAATGCGACATTTGTATGCTCGTGACCTTGAAACGCAGAGTTTAATGGACATTCTTCCGTTAAATGAGACGGATCAGAACAGCAGCCACATACAGTTTTGGGGAGTGACATTGGGTTTAGGGAGGCTGCAGAAAATTTGTGTTCTATAGCGTCGAGCTTCTTTTGCATTGCTGCCATCTCAGCTCGAACACCAATGGACATATCTATTTGGTGTATGCCACCCCTATTCAATGATTGGGTTCCACTCTCCCACTGTAGTGATTTTTCAGCGAACTCTTCTAAAAATTTCCATGCTTCCCCATCATCCTTGGTCATAAAAGTACCTTGACACATGTTTTCAAGGTTCTGTTTAGTGTTCGGGTTAATGCCCTCATAAATAATTCGGCAAAGATCCCATCACGGGATGCCGTGATGAGGACATTGAACCAATAGATCCTTGAAACGTTCAAAGCATTTTGAAAATGGTTTAGTAGGGAGCTGGGTAAATTGATTAAGTTCGCTACGGATTCGAGCTGTCTTTTGCATTGGGTAAAATTTCTTAAGGAATGCCGCAACGAATTCTTCCCAATTCGTAATAGAGTGTGCGGTAGTGTTATATAGCCACTTCTCGGCTATATCGAACAAAGTAAATTGAAGAAGTCGTAGACGCATAGCATCCACTGAAAGTTGTGACGTACCCATCATTGCGCATACGTTTTCAAATTTGGTAATGAAAACATAAGCGTCCTTAGTCTCGAGTCCGTGGAATTTGGGTAAAAGGTTGATGTATTGGGGTTTAATTTCAAAATTATCCACATTGGCTGGTGGAATGGATAAGCAGGTCGAAAGAGGACCTCGCAATGGATAGCACCTATCTTGAAGAGAGATGCGGGGTGGATTCTGCGCACCAACGGACGGCGGCAGATTAGTGTTAAAGAAATTCGATGGAGGTGGATCCATCAATGTGGGTGTGGTGGTGGGTAAAGAAGAAGTAAATGGAGAAATACCGACTTCGGAGTCGAGAAAGGGTACGCGGACTAAACGGGCACTAGAATCCCGTGTCCAGCCTATCTTGCACTAAAAAGAGTTAGTACAAGTGGCAGCGTTGACTTATAATTAGGGGTAATGAATGAATGAATGCGGTGTTTGTTTTGAAAATTGAACGGAATTTTTTTTTGAAAAAAATGATGCAACACAACAAATGCAACACGGAAAACCCTAATTCTAGGGGTCGCCTAGGTGAAATCTCTAGACCGCTCCTAACTGCCAAAAGACAAGTCGCAGGATAAATCCTCCACTGCCTCTTTGTCTCTCCTATAGCCAGGTAAGTGCCAGGTAAGTGGAAGGTTTCTACTACGTAAGTAGTAGGCCTAATTAAGTTACCAGTAGCCTTCGACACACTTTCCTTAGACACCACAAGAGAAACGCGGATAAGCAATGAATTACCCACGGCCTTCTTCTGTCTTAAGTGAGTGCGACGGTCCTTAGAGTCATCTCTAGATTTCTTATAGTTAATGAGGGTAAATGCGGATGCAAGTTTTTGATTTTTGGGGCTTAGGAAGGGTAATGAACTCCCCACCGAATCTGGATTTGGTCTTTTCCCCTTAATGTCCGTACTAATTATGCAAACAACCACAAAATCAAAACACGCACAATTTAATTTTGCTTTTTGCGGCCCTGCGATTTTTGCAAACAAGCCTGTAGAAATTTGTTATTTGGAGTAGACAGAGAAAGAGATAAGAAAGTTGTAGAGGACCTGAGAGCAAATTTGTACAGGGGGGGCTTCACGAAGCCTTGGAACCTCCGCAATTAGTGGCTCCCACCGCGGAAATGCGCCCGTCTGTGCTGTTCCCTGCACAAAATTTTTACAGAGAGCTGAGGTTCAGCTCCTGAGTCCTCTGGAATTCTCCAAAAAAAAATTCCAATTGCACAACAAGCTCCAGATCTCCTTACAACAATCCACAACAAATCGTTTAGATTTTTCGTGAATTTTGATCACAAAAGTGTAACGGAACAAATCTTTCAATTCAAATTTCAATATAGAACGAATTAGCGCGCGATCCCCGGTAACGGCGCCATTTGATTGATGATATTTTTCGTTGTCGGTTTAGAAAATGAATATAGAATCACAACCAAAAATATTTGACCGCAATCAATAACGGTGTCGGATGTAGCGCGTTAGCGAGTGCGGATCGTCCACAGAGATTGCGCGATTCGTTCGTATTTTGATTTGTTTGAATTGAAAATTTAATAGAAAAGAAAAGAAAACATGTTTCAAGATTTTTATCGATGAGTTTCAGGTATCACTATTCTAATCAAGAATCAAGAAAATGATAAACATCAAGAATCAAGTATCGATAGTATTCCAATCAATTTAGGGTTCAAGATTTGAAGTAAAGCTCGTAATAATCGATTCGGTTGTAAATGTGAAGAAGATTCAAGATAACGATTTCTTATCTATTAACAAATTGATGCTAAATCGATATAGAATTCATCGAGGATCAAGGATCTTGCGAAGAATTAGGGTCCTCATCCTATCATTTGTCCATTCGATGAATCACATTCACTAGATAGCTTCTTGAAAGTCGAATGATCAATTTTTGATCTCTAGATCGTACGAAAGGAATCAAGAACGCATTCGCAACTATCTAGATCATCGATCAATCGATTTTCAAGAATTTACAATTGTTTTAAGACTTAAAAGATTTGTCAACATCATCATTCTACAATCGTTTCGATTCCTCCACGAGCGGAGATTAATTCAAGAATCACTACAAACTACATATTCAAGGATCGAAATATAAGCATAATGCTCGAATTGAAATGTAAACAAGTTTAAAGAATCTTCACCTTTATTACATCAACAAGTAGTTACAACTCTCAAGATTTACAAGAGGTAGGAACTTCGCTCGTCGAATCTAGCATCACTCGGCTCCTTGAGTCTTGGATCGCTTGGATCTCGTGCTCCGTTGAAGTCTGGTTCCGCTTCAAAGGATCTTGAAGACTTGCTTGGCTTGCACTCAAAGGATCTTGAGGTTTCATGATTTTGGATTGGATTAGGGATAGGGTTTTGACACAAGCCTTGTCACTAGACTTGTGGGTGGAAATTGAGGAAGATGAAGATTGAACTAGAATTTAGCCAACAATATGTAACCATGAACAAGTGAGCCTAGGGGTCCATTTATAGGTTTTCCAAACCCTAGGTCTAGGAATTCAAATTTGAGTTTTCCCTCCAAAAGTTAGTTAGAGGAAGAGGCTTCTAGAAGTAGTTAGTTTGGGGATTAGCTTCTACCCTAAGCTAGGAGGTTAGGGAGAAGGTTCTAGGTCCTTAATAGAGTTTAAGTGAAGCTTTTTAAGGAAGCTAGGGGTGTTTAGTTAGGAACCCTAGGGCTTGCTGATCTAGCAGAAGCTTCAGGAGTATTCTGGAACATGCAATGGCTTGAAGAGCTTCTGGAAGTGAGGTGGAGATACTGCAGCAGAGAAATGGGGGTGATGTGGACAAGTCGCCGCGGAACCGCGGCGCAAGGCTGCTCCGGCCGTGGTTCCGCTGCCACATGGCTGCTTTGGAGCTTCATCTTTTCAGTGATGCTTTGTTCTGTCTTTGAATGGACATTCTGATATGTTGAATTGTATAATTCCCTCTATATTAATACCAAATTCCAAATCCATGAGTTGGCGTCTTTTTAACAGTCTTCATTTGTAAATTTGACCGTTCTTCTCTAATGTCCTGCATAGACTTCGAAACACAAGTTGTGATATATAGGAATGATGCCATGCTATGAAATGAAGTCAATTTCTCTTATAGTGCCGGTTTTAAAGTCTAACACATGTAATCTGATATTTAACGACAGATTTGTTAATATGTGCTAACTGAATGCCGAACACTTCCAGATGAGTGCAAATGATAGGGAAATTGCCAGTTAAAAGATTTAGTATTTTCGACTGATCAAGGTATAATACTATCTGGGAGTTCTCGGCGAGTCCGTCCAGTATACCCAGTCTCTACTGAGCACCCGTACACCATCCTTGATGTCAAACACCGATGGATATGGGATCATCCATCGCCCATCATATGGGTCAAGATGCGTAAACGCAATTCTACTTTGGTGTATCGATGCCCTGTCTCGATACACCCTCGACTAGGAACAGTTATAGGATGTACTCGTCGACTATCGTGGCCCGACTAGTATGATCTCATCATAGTCCCAGTAGTCGAGTACATATCCTAAGGGCTTTATCAACATGTAACATAGAGACAATCAGAGTACATGTTAAGATAAAGTACAACCAGATAGAATACTATCATGTCGAGCAAGAAAGTCCTCCCTATATATGTCCAAGCATCCATTACAATATACATCGTATGTACAGTAATGGCCTCTAGGGCATACATATAACTAACAATCTCCCACATGCACTAGGGCCATCTGTTGTGGTATCACATCCCCAACAATTAGCTGTGGTTGAAGTATCTCATACTCAATCATCCCATAAAAGTCTCTACTGGGAAAAGGGCCTTTGTGAGTGGATCCGCGCTGTTGTCCTCTATGTCTACTCTCCTAACCTCGATCTCCCTGGAGATCAACCATCTCCATGATCAGGTGATACTGTCTAAGAATTATATATGGATTTCTGATGGGACGGTAATTCCTTGGCCAAAGCCACAACTCCATTGTTACACAATGGTAAGAACAAAGTTCATCTCATGAACTTATATATCCAGACTGCCTCTTTGGTAGCAACTTTGGTAACGATGTATCTTGCCTTTAATCGTCTAGTAAGTTACGGTATTTAGCTTGGAACTCTTCCTACATACCGTCCCTCCACTGAGTGTAAAGACAATGCCTGCGATTCACATTCAGTCATCCTTATCACCCTAGAACCTCTCCAGTGATTCTCCACAGGATCAATTGATACCATCTCACTACAACTAGTGAGTATCCTAACATCCAATTAGATCTATCTCATAGATCCAAAACCCAGGATTTAGGAGGTATCACTTTGATCTTATATGGAGAATCTTTGTGATAAGCTTAGATTGACCGAGCGTAGCAGAGGAAACTCCTTCCCTATCAAGAGTATGTCATCCACATACTCTGCGAGGATCACCACCATACTCTCTACCATCTTTTTGTATATACAAGGTTCATCTACCATTTTGATGAAGTCAAACTCTGTGACTACCATATCAAAATAGACGTTCCAACTCCGCGATGCCTTCTTTATCTTATAAAGCATCTTGCACACGTTTCCGCTTCTCCCACTGTCTATGAAGCCCCCTGGCTGTGTACTTATAGACGCTCTCTTCTAAAACATCATTTAGAAAAGCATTCATGACACCCAACCACCAGATATCGTAGTCATGGTATGTAGCCGTGGCAAGTAGGATCTGGATGGACTTAAGCATAGCTTTGAAAGTCTCAACTTTTTTATGTACACCAAGTAATCTTCTCCAGATATACTTTCTCCTGATGGGTATTTAACCCTTCAGATAAAGCAACCAAAGTCCATACTTTGTTGGTGTATAAGGATTCCATCACAGATCGATAAGTATCCAGCCTGTATGGTCACTAGGCACACTAAGGAGGTTCCACAAGGCATCAACCATGCCAAACGAAAATTTTCCGGTGCCGAGAAACCTAAAACTAGATCGTTAACTAGAAGTTAAGGCTAAACTACAAGCATGCAAACAACTTTGCTAAGTGAAAGGGATTACAACCTTTGTAGATCCGGTCCTCCACTTCTTTAGCTCTGTGTTGACGTCCCTCCGCTGCGATCATCGGGATCCCGGACTCTAGTGATGGTTTCGTCGGAGAAATGATCGGGCTAGGTCATTGACTTCGAGGCCGAAGACGATCTACGTCGGGGAGACTCAAACTCATGCTATTCCTTCACTCGGTCAAAAAATTTGTGAAGAGAACACCCTATATTACATGGCAAGTGGTAGAGGATGAAGAAATAGGAAGTGGGTTCACTTTAGAATTGGATTTCTCACTATTTTTCTCATGGCACCATTGGAGCTCTCAAGCTTTTGTGAGCTTGATGAAGATGAAGAAGAAGAAAGAATCTTGTGAATTAATAGAATAATATGAATACTTATCCTTTTAATTATGGCACCATGGTTTAGTTAAGCCCTCATGCTTAACTCATGTAAAGAATTAACCATAGCATTAGGTTAAGGGTTGGGTTAGCTAATATCTTAAACAAATGACAAAGAGAGTTGACTTTGTCAATGTTTATCAAGCTTCATGAAGCTTGATAACTTTGAACAAAGTCACACTCTTTTGTTATTTGTTTAGGAAAATAGTAAACCCTAATCTAACCTTGATATGGTTCAAGTCTCATACACACAACTTGTTTGTATCATCAAGCATGATACAAACATGTACACTTGCATATATCACATATAAACAATGTGCACATTCAAGCGAGAAAATCAGTCTTAAGTGAACCAATACTAGTTAATGTAAAGTAATATATCAAATATATAATTATACATTAAATCATTAAATCAACACTTGATTTAACGATCCGGTCATATCGCATATAACCGACTAATATCAAGTGTATCAATGTATCGAATCAACACTTGATTCGGTAATCCGGCTATATCAGATATAACCGACCGATGATACAAATCGCGAGAATAGAATACAGTATCACATACTATTATTATTCTCGGTCCCGCACATATCTCATATGCGCTCCTATTTCGTTTCGCTTGAGCCAGGAAACCCCTGTGTAGGACTCTAAAGACTCGTCAATACGCCGGCAGCAGGTGATGATCATATCAAACACCCACAAGCCGCAAGCGGTCTGCTAAACGTAATGGCCACCCGGGTATTGAGCGATCAAAAGATCAACGAGCAAGCCCGCTCACACTCCTGTGAATCCAACGAGTAACACTACCGTACAGTCCGGTCTGTTCGTCTTATATGTCGCATATCTCTTCTAGAGGTGGTAAACGTCAGACCCCAATAACTCGATAAGTCATGTCGATATGAGGCTCATAACGGGTCGAGAAACTACTGGTAACACTTACCAGTAAATCCCTAAAACAACCTTGGCCAAGGACTTCCTGTTATAGCCAATCGAGCACAGCGCAACATCAACTCCCTATACCGGGAGAGACGAAACCCCTCCTATCGCTCATTGCCTCCATGTGATTCGGGACTGTACCCAAAAAGCACCGTTTTGCACTCCCTCTTGGACGTGGTAAGGTGGAAATCAAAGCACAGTGGGAATCACACAAGACTCTATGACGATCTCGGATCTACAGACTAACCTGCACCAGTATCACCAGAGAATTGCCATCTGACGTAAAGTGTCGAGAAGCTACACGCTAGTCTACTCTGGTGTATCGATGCCCCATCTCGATACACCCACGACTAGGGACTTTGAAGGATGTACTTATGGACTACCATGTCCCCACTAGTATGATCCGCATCATAGTCCAGGCAGTCAAGTACACATCCTAAGGGCTTTACCAACATGTAACAGAGAGACAATCAGTGTACACGTTAAGGTAAAGAGTAACCAGATAGCATACTATCATATCGAGCAAGAAAGTCATGCTTATATATGTCCAAGCATCCACTACAATATACATCCTATGTATAGTAATGGCCTCTAGGGCATACATATAACTAACACAGCCATTCTTACAGAGTCCCACTCCTGATGGCCAGCTCGAAACTAGTTGGGTCATCATCTCATGATGCAATCCTCGCTCCCACTGTCATAGAGAAACCGAAATATCTCTCAGGTGGGTGAGGATCCTTACTAGATCGGCGGAGAGGCTGAGATTCGTTGGAAACTATTGAATCCTTCGGGTCTACCAAATCATCTGTAGCAGTTTGTATAGCTGGAACTACTTCCAATTTTACAGAGCTAACCTTTCCTCGAGCTTGTCCGTATTTTGCTTTTTAGACATAGGCCGGACAACCCCAAGTCGTAACATACTTCAGGATATGAGCTCTTCCCTTTCCATATCACATATGAAGTGGTAGGCAACTGATTTAATTTGAACCCTATTCAATAGGTATGCAACTTCTCAAGTGCATCACTCCCAAAAGGAAATAGGAAACTCAGTAGTACTCATCATAGAGCACACCATATCTAATAGGGTGTGATTGCTCCGCCCCGATACACCTACGTGCTGTGATGTATACGGAGGAGTAATGCTGAGAGAGAATCTCATTCTCCTTTAGAATAGTCCAGGAATTCCGTGCTCAAGTATTCTCCTCCCTGATCTCATCAAAGAACATAATACTCATACCCATTTTTGGTTCTCTACTTCTAACTTATATTCTGTGAATTTCTCAGAAGCTTCGGACTTGTGTTTCAACAGGAACATATGTCTGAATCTTGAGAGATCATCAGAGAATGTAATGAGGTAAAAAGAGCCGGTCTTGGCATGTGTAGACAGGGGACCTTCATACATCAACATGTATCAATCCCAAGAGTTCAGTAACTCTTTCTCTGTTTCCAATAAACAGAGCTGTGGTCATCTTATCTTTGTGACATGACCGGCAAGTTTCACAAGATGTAAATTTCAAACAAATTTAAATATGCAACTTAATGTAACTTCAGCTAGCCGGGTCGCATAGATATGACCTAGTCTACAATGCCTCAAGAAGGATTCGTTCATTTCTGAAATCTTCCTCTTGTGTGTGTTCCGTATATTAAGATGTGTAGTTTTATTTAGAACATCTATGCCTTTTGATAACGTACCTGAACCGATCAACTCTTGATATAGGAAATGTTCAAAAGATTATCCAACAATACAAAATTATATCCTTTCTTTACTAATAAAGAGACTGATATGATGTTGTACATCAGGTTCGATATCTAATAACATTCGTTCAGAATCAATGTATTCTGGTAATACATGGTGATAGTGACCAACAGACTTGGATGCAACACTTGCACCGTTTTCTATCTCATGAAACTTATCACCCATTCTCAGTTCTCTACCTTTCTGTATCCCATGTAACAAATTACATATGCGGGATCCTGATCCGGTATCTCATACCTAGGACGTAAATACTGAGAAACAGTTCTCTGTAATGAACACACCGGAAGATGATCCATCAGTATGCACTTTCTTCGTTTGGGCGGCACGGGAATTCTGGTAATCCCCTATTTCCTGCTCTGTCTTATAACAATTATAAGTTGGAGCAGGACCAACGTTCCCCAGCTAAGTATAACAAGTGGGTTCGGTCAATATATCCGTATTATTATCTTGATTAAGGCGTGATATGGTCTCTACCTAGAGAGAGAGAGAGAAGAAAACACTCAGCGTATGCTCTTGCAAGATTAGATTGGTTATCTAATATCTAATCAGGATGTCTCCCACTATTTTAGTCAAATCTTCTTTCAAACCCTAAAAGGAAAGACTAGCCGGGATTAATTATACGCTACAAGTTCGCCAATCTTTCAGCCAGGCCAGTGCCGGTACTTTGAGGGAGGTTCCCCGTGCTTTCGCACGGACCTCATTAAAATAAACCTCGTTTTCCCATGGGCGTAACCCTGTTAACACCTTTCTAGACACCTACTCGATCGGCAAATTGTAATGTGTAAAACTTTCCCTGGAGTAACTCATACTCGCAGCGGGTATCGGGATCCAACTATCTCATAGGAGGTATGCAATCTCATTGCAAATTTCAACACTTGAAATTCCCAATAATATATTACCCCTAGTACTTATGACCTTAACTATGGTCAACATATCATAAGCACTAGTCAAGTTCTACCCGTCATTTCATGATTAATCAGACCCGCCCTATATGACCCTCAACTATGGTCGACATAATCACATGAATGACCTAACTAATCGCATCATATGTTGTGTAGGAAGACATCACTTAGCTACCGTACACTACGCCTCATCTAAAGTCGACATACGCAGCACGAATACTAAGTACTCTACTTCCTAAAATGACGGAGGGCGACGACAGGTTTTTATGAAAACCAATTACGTAATGAACTTGATATCGTTGTAGAATCGAGTGATTTTAAATGGAATGTTTTTGAGGCCTTTTCTAGTTTCGCTAAAGAGGTCAATCCCGGTGAAAGGATCGTCGACTCTTTCCTCATCGAATAAGGTGCAGGATATTTCATAAATATCACTATGCAAAGCAAGAAGTATAGAAGCAATCAAAAGGCAAACCGAATTTGTAGCATCTGCTAGTTTCACTAAAGAGGTCACTCCCGGTGAAGGGATCTCGGCTCTTTCCTTATCGAATAAGGTGCTGGATGTTCTACAAGGAACACCGCTATGCAAAGCAAGAACTAGAGCTACCAGTTTTTAAACAAGTTTCTACAACATCTTAGGTTTCTTTTATTTTCATTAATCTCATTAAGGAAGTCCCATTTTAATATGCTTCATAAGCATCACATTTGAAACGAAATCTGCAATATAACATATATCTCATATATATATAATATAAACATTCGTCTCAGGCAGTAATATGATCTCATCACATAACATTGCAGCAGAAGAACATATATGAAATATTTGATATACTAGGACGTCCGTGTTTTAATACGAGCCTATATAAAATATGGATTCCATGGTCCTGATGAATAGCCAAACCCACATCCGTAGACCCCTATGAGAGCGGCAAGCAACACTGCCAATTCTATGGTTAGGAGACCCGGTCTCGACTCCTCGAGATGGTCTCCCACTGGACCCTAGAACCCGGTTACTTCTGCTCTCGGCCTTGGGTCTACCAATGCGGAAAAGTAAATAATATACAATGGAGACATCATCCTCAGGCCGGAAGTGCCCCAATAAAAGAATATTACATACAAATGAATTTTACATGAATGAAAAAGAAAAAACTCTCATCTCACATAAAACCCCCGGCTATTCAAACCACGACGATCCAATATAACATATCACAGCAACACATAATATCTCATATCATCAACGTAAGCAAGTATGCGTATCCCGATTGTCGTTAATGTATAGCAACGAAGCCGGCGATACACCACATACTACGCTTACGGTCACAGAAAAGAAAGTGTAAAACTACAATATTTGGAATCCACAATCACTTAAGACATCGTAAATCCGAAATATCACATACTTCCCATTTCATACCTAACTATATGAATTCCACATATTGTATAATATTCCAGATAAATAGACATTGTTAAACTTTCCGATCGAATAAACAAACACCCAAGATTTCCCAAAAAGTTCTCAACACTTGAGCGGAGTTCAAAAAGTATCCATCACATGCTACAGTACCAATGGTCCAGCCGTAAAAGGGTCAAGCCAACGCCTCACTTGTGGCAACGCCGTACTGCCGCAAACACTTAAGGTTTAGAGGCAATTCAAGACGGTCACATAATCAAGTTAAGGTTTGTGTTCTTCTAGAGGGTCCACCGCGTTACTTGCATGATTTTCCGGAAGTTTCAAACTCGAGAAAAAATCCAACTTTTGAAAAATTTTCCGACAGGGGAAAAATGAGTTATTGATATCCGTTCGAACTTTTTAACACGTTCTAAAAATTACCCGGACAAAATAAATAAATGTATATTCTTCGATCGAATCAACGAGTCCCCAATACACCCCAGAAAACTCAACACTTGAGTAAATATAAAAATATCCAGAAGAATCAGGAATTACAAACGGACATTACTGTGCAAACCATGTGCCATGATTCAACTTTTTGGCCGTGGAACCGTTGCGTAAGCCATGGTACGGCCGCGGTTCCGCGACGTTTTAAGGTGATCAGTGGCACGTGTGGCACAGTAATCCTTGTATTTCCCTGCTGATTTTTTTGAGTATTTTTAATTCACAAAAAATCACATTTTGAATTTTTTTTCCAGAAACTAGGGTATATCGGGTTTTCCGGGTTCGATCGGACTTTAAACTTCGCCTAGACTTCGCCTAAAGATCTAGCTTGCCTCTGATACCATTGTAGGGTTGCTAGGCACATGCATAAGGGTCTACGAGGCATCAACCATGCCAGATTTAAATTTTAGCCGTGCCGAACAACCCAAAGCCGGATCTTTAATCTAGAGTTTAGACGAAAACAAGCATGTTAAACACTTTAACACTAAGTGAGATGGATTACAACCTTTGTAGATCCGGTCCTTCACTTCTTAAGCTCCGTGTTAAGGTCCCTTCGCTGCGATCATCGTGTTCCGGACTCTCGAGAGGCTCCGTGAAGAGAAAGATGCAGTCTTGCTTCCGATCTTCGATAACATAGATGGTCTACCTTGAAGTTTCATTAACACAAGCTAACACTCACTAAATGAAGTGAACACCCTCATCTAAATGGCAAGGATAGATGAGAATGATGAAGTAGGATTTTTGCTCTCATTTTTTTTCTATTTCTCACTCACTTTCATCACAAATATCAAAGCAAGAAAGCTTTTCAAATGAGGAAGAAGAAGAAGAATGAATAATCTCATTTGTGTTGAATAATGAAAAGATGATAATGATGAATTATGCAACCATGGCCAACTAAACCCTTGTAGAGATTTAACTAAGGCTAGGGTTTGGGTTGGGTTAAAGGTGAGTCAAATGAAAATATCAAACATAATATCTTTTCCAAGACAAAAGAAAGCGTCTAGAAGTCTTAACCCTAATCCAAATCCTAACCGTGTTTAAAATCCACTAAAATTGTTGAATTAGTAATCATATCATGTTACAATATTATTTATCACATATATAATATTTATTGTAACAATATAAAATAATACAATTAACATATATCGAATATATATCAATGTATTACCCAAGTGAGAAAAAGAATCTTTTAGTGAGCTAATATTAGTTAATGTTGTTTAATATATCATATATATTATTATAAATTAAATTATCGAATCAACACTTGATCTGACAATCCGGCTATATCGCATATAACCGATAAATATATCATTTACCGATTCATCGAATCAACATTTGATCCGATGACCCGGCTGATATCAAATATCGCGAGAATAGAATACGGTATCTCATATAACATTATCCTCAGTCCTGCACATATCACATATGTGCTCCTATTCCATTTTACCTGAGTCAAGAAACCTCTGTGTAGGACTCTAAAGAATCGTTAATACTCCGGCAGTAGGTGATGATCATATCAAACACCCACAAGCTCCAAGCGGTCAGCTAAACGTAACAGCTACCCAGGTATTGAGCGCTTAGAAGATCAACAAGCAAGCATGTACATTCTCCTGTGAATCCAATCAGTAACACTCCCGTACAGTCCGGTCTCGTAGTCTGATATGTCGCATATCTCGCCTAGGGGTGGTAAATGTCAGACCCCAGTAGCTCGATAAGTGGTGTCGATATGAGGTATATAACAGTTCGAGAAACTACTGATAACACTTACTAGTAAATCTCAGCAACCCTGGCCAAGGATTTCCAGTTATAGCTGTAGGGTTGCTAGGCACGCGCACAAGGGTCTACGAGGCATCAACCATGCCCGATTAAAATTTTAGCCGTGCCGAACAACCTGAAGCCGGATCTTTAAACTAGGGTTTAGGCGAAAACGAACATGTTAAACGCTTTAACACTAAGTGAGAGGGATTACAACCTTTGTAGATCCGGTCCTTCACTTCTTAAGCTCCGTGTTGAGGTCCCTTCGCTGCGATCATCGTGTTGTGGACTCTCGAGAGGCTTTACGAAGAGAATGATGCAACCTTTGCTTTCGATCTTTGATACCAAGATGATCTATCTTAAAGTTTCGATAACATAAGCTAACACTCATAATATGAAGTGAACACCCTAATCTAAATGGCAAGGATAGATGTGGATGATGAAGTAGGATTTTCTCTCTCATTTAAAATCTTTTTCTCACTCACTTTCATCACAAAAGAAAGCTTTTTCATGAAGGAACTCAAGCATGAAGAAGAAGAATGAAGAAGATAACCTTAATCCTTTTGTGATGAACAATGAATTATTGTAGTGGTTACAAATCTAACCAAGTGTTAAGCATGAGAGAGTTAACCCTTGTAGAGAGTTAAGTAGGGTTAATGGTTTGGAATGGGTTAACATAATATCTCACAAATAATATTAAGCAACCACAAAGTCAAAGCTTCATGAAGCTTCATGGAAGCTTCATGCAAAAGCTAACCCTAATCCAAACCTTAACCAAGTTTAAACCCTAATCCAATGTTAAATTTGTAACCCTAACATGTTACAATATTATATATCACATATACAATATATTTTGTAACAATAGAAAATAATAAAATTAACATATATCGCATATATATCAATGTATTATCCTGTGAGAAAATGAATCTTTTAGTGAGCTAATATTATTTAATGTAATTTAATATATCATATATATTATTATACATTAAATTATCGAATCAACACTTGATCCGATAATCCGGCTATATCGCATATAACCGACTAATACGATGACCCGGCTATATCACATATACCCGGCCGATATCTCATATCGCGAGAATCCAATACGGTATCACATACCGCATTATCCTCGGTCCCGCACATATCTCTTATGTGCCCCTACTCCATTTTGCCTGAGCCAAGAAACCTCTGTGTAGAACTCTAAATAATCGTCAATACGCTGGCAGTAGGTGATGATCATATCAAATACCCACAAGCTGCAAGCGGTCAGCTAAACGTAACAGCCACCCAAGTATTGAGCGCTCAGAAGATCAACAAGCAAGCCTGTACATTCTCCTGTGAATCCAATCAGTAACACTCCCGTACAGTCCGGTCTCGTCGTCTGATATGTCGCATATCTCGCCTAGGGGTGGTAAACT
This sequence comes from Agapanthus africanus, assembly GCA_030015575.1. NCBI lineage: Eukaryota > Viridiplantae > Streptophyta > Magnoliopsida > Asparagales > Amaryllidaceae > Agapanthus > Agapanthus africanus. The sequence goes on along the minus strand of JASDDO010000006.1, from coordinate 123,424,657 downwards.
TCAGACCCCAGTAGCTCAATAAGTCGTGTCGATATGAGGTCTATAACAGTTCGAGAAACTACTGATAATACTTACCAGAAAATCTTAGCAACCCTGGCCAGGGATTTCTGGTTATAGCCAATCGAACACAGCATAACATCAACTCCCTATACCGGGAGAGACGAATCCCCTCCTATCGCTCATTGCTTCCATGTGATTTGGGACTGTACCCAAAAGCCACCTTTTTGCACGCCCTTTTGGACGTGGTATGATGGAAATCAAAGCACAGTGGGAATCACAGAAGACTCTATGACGATCTCGGGTCAACAGACAACTCTATACCAGTGTCACCGGAGAACTGACATCTGACGTGATGTATAATACCATCTGGGAGTTCTCGGCGAGTCCGTCCAGTGTACCTAGTCTCCACTGAGCACCCGTACACCATCCTTGATGTCAAAAACCGATGGATATGGGATCATCCACCGCCCATCATATGGGTCAAGATGCGTATACGCTATTCTACTCTGGTGTATCGATGCCCTGTCTCGATACACCCTCGACTAGGAACAGTTATAGGATCTACTCGTCGACTACCGTGGCCCCACTAGTATGATCTCATCGTAGTCCCAGTAGTCGAGTACATATCCTAAGGGCTTTATCAACATGTAACATATAGACAATCAGAGTAAATGTTAAGATAAAGTACAACCAGATAGCATACTATCATGTCGAGCAAGAAAGTCCTCCCTATATATGTCCTAGTATCCACTACAATATACATCGTATGTACAGTAATGGCCTCTAGGGCATACATATAACTAACAATCTCCCACTTGCACTAGGGACATCTGTTGTGGTATCACATACCCAACAATTAGCTGCGGTTGAAGTATTTCATACTCAACCATCCCATAAATGTCTCTACTGGGAAAAAGGCCTTTGTGAGTGGATCCGCGCTGTTGTCCTCTGTGTCTAATCTCCTAACCTCAATCTTCCTGGAGATCAACCATCTCCATGATCAGGTGATACTACCTAAGAATTATATCAGGATTTCTGATTGGACGGTAGTTCCTTGGCCAAAGCCACAACTCCATTGTCACATAATGGTAGGAACGAAGTTCATCTCATGAACTTATATATATCCATACTACCTCTTTGGTAGTATCTTTGGTAACGATGTATCTTGCTTTTAATCGTCTAGTATGTCATGGTATCTAACTTGGAACTCTTCCAACATACCGTCCCTCCACTTAGGGCAAAGACAATGCCTGCGACTGACATTCAGTCGTCCTTATCACCCTGGAACCTTTCCAGTGATTCTCCCTAAGATCGATTGATACCATCTCACTACAACTAGTGAGTATCCTAACATCCAATTAGATCTATCTCATAGATCCAAAAACCCAGGATTTAGGAGGTATCACTTTGATCCTATCTGGAGAATCCTTGTGATAAGCGGAGATTGACCGAGCGTAGCATAGGAAACTCCTTCCCTATCAAGAGTATGTCATCCACGTACTCTAAGAGGATCACTACCATACTCCCTACTACCTTTTTGTATATACAAGGTTCATCTACCATTTTGATGAAGTCAAACTCTTTGACTACCACATTAAAACAGATGTTCCAACTCCGCGATGCATGTTTTATCACATAAAACATCTTGCACACGTTTCCGCTGCTCCCACTGTCTACGAAGCCCTCTGGCTGTGTACTTATAGACGCTCTTTTCTAAAACATCATTTAGAAAAGCATTCATGACACCCAACCGACAGATATCGTAGGCATGGTATCTAGCCGTGGCAAGTAGGATCTGGATGGACTTAAGCATAGCTTTGAAAGTCTCAACTTTTCCATGAACACCAAGTAATCTTCTCAAGATATACTCGCTCCTGATGGGGATTTAACCCTTCAGATAAAGCTACCAAAGTCCATACTTTGTTGGTGTATAAGGATTCCATCTTAGATCGATATGCATCCAGCGATTTTTACAGAGTCCCACTCCTGATGGCCAGCTCGAAACTAGGTGGGTCATCATCTCATGATGCAATCCCCGCTCCCACTGTCATAGAGAAAACCGAAGTATCTCTCAAGTTGGTGAGGAACCCTACTAGATCGGCGGAGAGGCTGAGGTTCGTTGGAAACTATTGAATCCTTTGGTTCTACCAAATCATCAGCTGTAGTTTGTATATCTGGAACTCCTTCCAGTTCTACTTCATGACCACTAATTTCTTCACAAGAAATTCCCTTTCACAAAGGTGGCATGCTGAGAAACAAATAATCTTTTGTTCCTCTGTTTGGTATAAGATATTCCCTTGCGAATGCTTGGGATATCCAACAAACTTCCATAGTACTGACTTTGCCTCGAGCTTGTACGGATTATGCTTTTTAGACATAGGCCGGAATACCCCAAATCTTAACAAGCTTAAGATATGGGCTCTTCCCTTTCCATATCACATATGAAGTGGTAGGCAACTGATTTGATTTGAACCCTATTCAATAGGTATGCAGCTTCTCAAGTGCATAGCTCCCAAAAGGAAATAGGAAACTCAGCAGTACTCATCATAGAGCACACCATATCATATAGGGTGTGATTGCTCCGCCCCGATACAACGACGTGCTGTGGCGTATACAGTGGAATAATGCTGAGAGAGAATCTCATTCTCTTTTAGAATAATCCAGAAATTCCGTACTCAAGTATACTCCTCCTTGATCTCATCAAAGGACATAATACTTATACCCGTTTTTTTGGTTCTCTACTTCTAACTTACATTCTGGGAATATCTCAAAAGGTTCGGACTTGTGTTTCAACAGGAACATAAGTCTGAATCTTGAGAGATCATTAGAGAATGTAATGAAGTACAAAGAACCGGTCTTTGCATGTGTAGACAGGAGACTTTCATACATCAGCATGTATCAATCCCAAGAGTTCACTAACTCTTTCTCTGTTTCCAATAAACAGAGCTATGCTCATCTTATCTTTGTGACATGACCAGCAAGTTTCATAAGATGTAAATTCAAAATAATTTAAATATGCATCTAAATGTAACTTGGCTAGTCGGGTCAAATTGATATGACCTAGTCTACAGTGCCTCAAGAAGGATTCATTCATTTATGCACTCTTTCTCTTGTGTGTGTTCTATATACTAAGAACTGTGGTTTGATTTAGAACGTTTATGCTTTTTGATAACGTGCCTTAACCTATCAACACTTGATATAGGAAATGTTCAAAACATTATCCAACGATACAAAATTATATCCTTCTTTACTAATAAAGAGATTGATATGATGTTGTATATCAGGTTCGGTATCTAATAACATTCGTTCAGAATCAATGTATTCTGGTAATACAGGGTGATAGTGACCAACAGACTTGGCTGCAACACTTGCACCGTTTCTATCTCATTAAACTTATCACACGTTCTCAGTTCTCTACCTTTCTGTAGCCCATGTAACAGATTACATATGCGGGATCCTGATCCGGTATCTCATACCCAGGACGTAAAGGATACTGAGAAACAGTTCTGTGTAATAAACACACCCGAAGATGATGCATCAACATGCACTTTCTTCATTTCGGCGGCACGGGAAATTTGGTATTCCCCAATTTCCAGCTCTGTCTTATAACAATTATAAGCTGGAGCAGGACCAACGTTCCCCAGCTCAGTATAACAAGCGGGTTCGGTCAATATATCCGTATTATTATCTTGATTAAGGCATGATATGGTCGCTACCTGGAGAGAGAGAGAAGAAAACACTCAGCGTATGCTCTTGCAAGATTAGATTGGTTATCTAATATATCTAATCAGGATGTCTCCTACTGTTTTAATCAAATCTTCCTTCAAACCCTAAAAGAAAAGACTAGCTGGGATTAATTACACGCTATAAGTTCGCCAATCTTTCAGCCAGGCCAGTGTCGGTACTTTGAGGGAGGTCCCCTGTGCTTTCGCACAAACCTAATTAAAGTAAACCTCGTTTTCCCAGAGGCGTAACCCCGTTAACACCGTTTTAGACACCTACTTGATCGGCTAATTGAAATGTGTAAAACTCTCCCAGGAGTAACTCTTACTCGCAGCGGGTATCGGGATCCAACTATCTCAAAGAAGGTATGCAATCTCATTGCTAATTTCAACACTTGAAATTCCTAATAATATTTTGCCCCAAGCGATCTATGACCTTGACTGAGTCAACAAACCGTAGACCGCAAGTAAAGTTCTACCCGTCATTTCCCGATTGAATTAAACCCACCCGCACGACCCTTGACTGAGTCAACAAGGCCGCACGACTACCCTAATCCAATCGCATCATATGCTTTGCAGATAAGCACTAATCAGCTACCGCACACTACGCCTTGACTGAGTCAACAAACGCATCACGAATACTAACTATTACTTATCTGAAATGACGGAGGGCTACGACAGGTTTTTAAGTAAACCCTTTGCGTAATGAACTTTATCGTTCTAGAATCGAGTGATTTTAAATGGAGTGTTTTTTAGGCTTTTCTAGTTTTGCTAAAGGGGTCACTCCCGGTGAAGGGATCGTCGGCCCTTTCCTCATCGAATAAGGTGCATGATATATCATATATACCACTATGCAAAGCAAGAACTATAGAAGCAATCAAAAGACAAACCGAGTTTGTAGCATCTGCTAGTTTCACTAAAGAGGTCACTCCCGGTGAAGGGATCTCGGCTCTTTCCTTATCGAATAAGGTGTTGGATGTTCTACAAGGAACACCGCTATGCAAAGCAAGAACGAGAGCTACCCGTTTTTAAACAAGTTTCTACAACATCTTTAGGTTTCTTTGATTTCATTAATCTTATTAATGAAGTCTCATTTTTAATTATGCTTCACAAGCATCACAATTGAAACGAAATCTGCAATATAACATATATCTCATATATATAATATAAACATTCGTCTCAAGCAGTAATATGATCTCATCACTGAACATTGCAGCAGAAGAACATATAGGAAATATTGGATATACTAGGACGTCCGTGTTTTAATACGAGCCTGTATAAAACACGGATTCCACGGTCGTGATGAATAGCCAAACCCACATCCTTAGACCCCTACGAGCGCGGCAAGCAACACTGCCAATTAGGAGACCCGGTCTCAACTGATCCAGATGGTCTCCCACTGGACCCTAGAACCCGGTTACTTATGCTCCCCGCCTTGGGTCTACCTAATGCGGAAAAGTAAATAATATACAACGGTGACATCATCCTCAGTCCGGAAATTTCCCAATAAAAGAATATTATATACAAATGAATTTTACATGAATGAAAATGAAAAACTATCATCTCACATAAAACCCCCGGCTATTCAAAACACGACGATCCAATATAACATATCACAGCAACAAATAATATCTCATATCATCAACGTAAGCAAGTATGCGTATCCCGATTGTCGTTGATGTATAGCAACGAAACCGGCGATACACCACATATTACGCTTACGGTCAAAGAAAAGAAAGTGTAAAACTACAACAGTTGTAATCCGCAACCTCCTTAGACATCTCATGCCTAACCAAATGAATTCCTTAGACATCGCATGCCTAACAATTATAAACCTCGCATTTTAGTCTCTTTATCGAAAACACTTTTCAATATCAAGTCGGGCAATTCAATAAGATTCCCGACATTCTGATCGAATGCTCGTCGCAAACTTTAGTAGACGGCCGCATCCCCGGATGCCGTCGACGGAGTGCACTAAGGCGGAACACCGCTGCCGCGAGCACCCGAACGGATGCTTTTAGCGACGGGGTTCTCCTACAGTCACTTGGTCAGGGCTATGGAGTGTGGTTGTCTGTTAAGTTTACCCGGCGAGTATCCGCGTACGCTACGTGATTGCGACGGAATTTTGATCACATCAAAATTCCGTGGCAACCGATCATCTGAGACTGAACTGCTAGATTTATAACATTCAAATTAGTTATCTCATAACTACCTGTGGTTTCCAAATATTGTATCACATTCCAGATAAATAGACAATGTTAAACTTTCCGATCAAATAATCAAACACCCATGATTTCCCCAATATATATCTCAACACTTGAAATCAGTTTCAAAACACCATCACATGCCACAGTACCAATGGTCCAGCCGTAGAAAGGTCAAGCTAACGCCTCACATGTGGCACGCCGTACTGCCCCAAACCCTAAGGTTTATAGGCAGTTCAAGACGGTCACATAATCGAGTTAAGGTTTGTTGTCTTCTAGAGGGTCCATCACGTTACTTGCACTACTTAGAACATTCTTAAACTTCGGAAAAAATCCAACTTTTGAAAAATTTTCCGACAAGGGAAAAAGTGAGTTATTGATATCCGTTCGAACTTTTTAACAGTTTCTAAAAATTACCCGGACAAAACTAAACGAAGTTAAATTATCCGATCGAATCATCGAGTCCCCAATACAACCCTAGAAAACTCAACACTTGAGTGGAATTAAAAAATTCCCAGAAAAAATTGCCAAGAAAGAACCTAAGAATAAATTCATGAAATTCCAGGGACTAAGTCATAATTTTGGCCGCGGAACCGCCGCCAAACCCTTGGTTTGGCCGTGGAACCACCGCCAAATAGTTGACTCAGTGAACCGTACTTCACAGTAATTCTTAGTTTTTCCTGCTTGTTTTTCTGAGCATTTTTAATTCACAAAAATTCACATTTTTAGAAATTGTACAGAGAAGGGTTTAATCGGGGTTATCCGGGTTCGATCGGACTTTAATCTTCGTCCAGACTTCGCCTAAATCTCTAGCTTAGCTCTGATACCGCTGTAGGGTTGCTAGACACGCGCACAAGGGTCTAAGAGGCATCAACCATGCCCGATTAAAATTTTAGCCGTGCCGAACAACCCGAAGCCGGATCTTTAAACTAGGGTTTAGGCGAAAACGAACATGTTAAACGCTTTAACACTAAGTGAGAGGGATTACAACCTTTGTAGATCCAGTCCATCACTTCTTAAGCTCCGTGTTGAGGTCCCTTCGCTTCGATCATCGTGTTGTGGACTCTCGAGAGGCTTCACGAAGAGAATGATGCAACCTTTGCTTCCGATCTTCGATACCAAGATGATCTACCTTGAAGTTTCGATAACACAAGCTAACACTCATAATATGAAGTGAACACCCTGATCTAATTGGCAAGGATAGATGAGGATGATGAAGTAGGATTTTTGCTCTCATTTAAAATCTTTTTCTCACTCACTTTCATCACAAAAGAAAGCTTTTTCATGATGGAACTCAAGCATGAAGAAGAAGAATGAAGAAGATAACCTTAATCCTTTTGTGATGAACAATGAATTATTGTAGTGGTTACAAATCTAATCAAAGGTTAAGCATGAGAGAGTTAACCCTTGTAGAGAGTTAACTAGGGTTAATGGTTTGGATTGGGTTAACATAATATCTCACAAATAATATCAAGCAACCATAAAGTCAGCTTCATGAAGCTTCATGGAAGCTTCATGCAAAAGCTAACCCTAACCCAAACCTTAACCAAGTTTAAACCCTAATCCAATGTTAAATTTGTAACCCTAACATGTTACAATATTATATATCACATATATAATATATTTTGTAACAATAGAAAATAATACAATTAACATATATCGCATATATATCAATGTATTAACCCGTGAAGAAATGAATCTTTTAGTGAGCTAATATTAGTTAATGTAATTTAATATATCATATATATTATTATACATTAAATTATCGAAACAACACTTGATCCGATAATCCGGCTATATCGCATATAACCGACTAATACGATGACCCGGCTATATCACATATAACCGGCCGATATCTCATATCGCGAGAATCCAATACGGTATCACATACCGCATTATCCTCGGTCCTGCACATATCTCTTATGTGCCCCTACTCCGTTTTGCCTGAGCCAAGAAAGCTCTGTGTAGGACTCTAAAGAATCGTCAATACGCTGGCAGTAGGTGATGATCATATCAAGCACCCACAAGCTGCAAGCGGTAAGCTAAACGTAACAGCCACCCAGGTATTGTGCGCTCAGAAGATCAACAAGCAAGCCTGTACATTCTCCTGTGAATCCAATCAGTAACACTCTCGTACAGTCCGGTCTCGTCGTCTGATATGTCGCATATCTCGCCTAGGGGTGGTAAACGTCAGACCCCAGTAGCTCGATAAGTCGCGTCGATATGAGGTCTATAACAGTTCGAGAAACTACTGATAACACTTACCAGTAAATCTCAGCAACCCTGGCCATGGATTTCTGGTTATAGCCAATCGAACACAGCACAACATCAACTCCCTATACCGGGAGAGACGAATCCCCTCCTATCGCTCATTGTCTCCATGTGATTCGGGACTGTACCCAAAAGCCACCTTTTTGCACGCCCTCTTGGACGTGGTATGATGGAAATCAAAGCACAGTGGGAATCACAGAAGACTCTATGACGATCTCAGGTCAACAGACTACTCTGTACCAGTGTCACCGGAGAATTGCCATCTGACGTGATGTGTAATACCATCTGGGGGTTCTCGGCGAGTCCGTCCAGTGTACCCAGTCTCCACTGAGCACCCGTACACCATCCTTGATGTCAAACACCGATTGATATGGGATCATCCATCGCCCATCATATGGGTCAAGATGGGTATACGCTAGTCTACTCTGGTGCTGTAAGTCCACGTTGCCCACCTCGGTGCTTGCGGGGAGGCGGAAAACGGAATAAAAATCGGATTTTAATCATGCTAGGCAACATGGACTAGACAAAGGAGGATCTTTGCTAAACAAAAACTAGCTAAAGCTAACTAGAAATTAGCTACAAGGAAGAATGGTTATACCTAGGGCTTTATGTCCTTCTCTCCTTGCTCCTTCAAGTGTAAGAAAAAGATCGCCTTGTCCCCTTCTCAAGTCGAAGAAGGATCCACCCGAAAGCCTCAACCTTTAGCTTCAACTTCAAGCTAGAAGTAACTAGGGTGCCAGAAGTGCTAATCCTAGAACCCTAGATGAGAGTAGAGATTACTATGGAGTGGTTTTTCTCAAGCTCAAGTGTTTCTCAACACAAGAGAGGGGAGAGCTTGAGGAAGAGGAAGAGGAAGAGCAAGAGAGAGAAAGTATATGATAGAATGAGAGAATTATGAAGCATTCTCACATATATGTGTGAATTATTGTAAATTGATAATTAGTGAGATAATTGTCATGGCTTAATCAAGACATGACCATTATCATTTCATTTTTAATGCAAATTGCAAGGATCAAAGAGCATCTTTCAAATGAAATGATGATGGTCAAAGTGTCAACCTAGGTCAACAAGTCAAGAATGTCAAATGGTCAACAACCCTAACCATGCACAATTATATTAAACTAATATCAATTAACCATAATACACACATAAGCATTTGGGTTAATAAAATGACAATGGTCACTAACCCTAATCAAAGTCCTCTCCCTCTGTCTCAGTCAACTGTGCTTACGCACCCATATTCGTGATCCGAGGAACACGAACACAATGAGATAAAACCAATCCCAAATCATATACTAGGATCTGGCTTAAACCAAAGCCCGCTAGTATAAGCTGTCCGGACAGCAAACGTGCACAAGTGCGCGGATGTGAACGAACCCTGTCGCAAAACCATGCGACCTCTACTCATTTTGCCTAAAGGCGAATAGCTCTCTGTGTGGGACTCTAAATACTCGACACTATGCTGGCAGCGGGTTTAACCACAGACCGCAAGCGGCACTATCTGTACGTAACGGTCCCTAGGTAGATGCCGATAAGAAGACTGACGAGGTGACCCCATCTGAACTCCTACTGAGCCTGTATGTGACAGTCTCCGTACAGTCCGGTCTGTTCGTCTGATACATCGCATGGCTGGCCTAGGGGGGCGGTGAACGTCATTCCCCTAATAGCGGTACAAGTCGTGTCGAAGTGTAGCCCAGAACACCCTGAGATAACACTGGAAACCTACCAGTATATCTCGCTTGCCCTGGCCAGGGACTACTTGTTTAATGGCTCTCCTGGACACAGCGCGATGTCAACCCCAATACCGGGAGAGATGAATCCTGTCTAACCGTCACTGCCTCCAAGTGCTTCGGGACTGCACCCAAAAACTACCTGTTTGCACGACTCCTTTGAGCCGTGGTAGGGTAGTAATAAAAGTGCAGTGGGAACACACTCGAGGCGAAGTGACAGTGTCAAGTCAGCGGACTAAGCTGTACTCATGTCACCTGGGAACTGATAACTGATGATAGGTATAATACCAACCAACAGTTCCAGACGAGTCCTGTCCAGTGTACTCGTAACCTAACGAGCACCCGGAAACTATCTCAAGTACGACGTACTGACGACTGTGGGACAGACCGTCTCCCACGCTGGGATGAGAAGCGCATACGTTAGTCTACTCCGGAGTATTGATGCCCTGTCTCGATAGTCCAACGACTAGGGACCAGTATAAGGATGTGCTTATGGATTACCCAGCCCCCACGAGTGTGAGCGCCATCACAACGCTGGTAATCAAGAAATAATCCTAAGGGCTCCACTAATATGTATATCAGCGATATGCTAAAAGAAACACATTTACATATTAAAGCAGACACAAACTAAGCAGACTACCATTTCGAGCAAGATTGTATATACAACTGTGAATATCCCAAGCTTCCATCAAGTAATATACAAACTAGTATGATACAGTAATGGCCTCTAGGGCATATACACTAACAATCTCTCACTTGCACTAAGGCCATGTACTGGCGTATCGAAGACCTATCATCTCGATCAGCCGCTCGAACTGAGTCTAGGGCAAGGCCTTGGTGAATGGATCTGCAGTGTTATCTTCTGAAGCAACCCTCCGAACCTCGATCTCCTGGCGATCCACGATCTCCCTGATCAGGTGATACCGCCTCAAGATGTGTCTGGATTTCTGATGGGACCTGGGTTCCTTCGCTAAAGCTATAGCCCCGTTGTTGTCGCACTACAGAGGTATTGGGTCAACAATGGACGGAACCACCTGAAGTTCTTTCAAGAACTTCCTCATCCAGACAGCTTCTTTTGCGGCATTAGATGCAGCGATGTATTCCGCTTCCATAGTCGAGTCAGCAACGGTTTCCTGTTTGGAGCTCTTCCAACACACCGCCCCTCCATTGAGGGTAAAGACAAAACCCGACATGGACTTGGAATCATCCTTGTCACTCTGGAAGCTGGAGTCAGCAAAGGCCTCAATCTGGAGGTCTTTTCTGCCATACAACAAGAACATCTCCTTAGTCCTTCTCAGGTACTCGAGAATGTTCTTTACCGCTATCCAATGTTTCTCCCCAATGTTTGACTGATACCTGCTTACCACACTCAGTGCATAAGCCACATCTGGTCTGGTATACAACATCGCATACATTATAGAGCCTACTGCAGAGGCGTAGGGTATAACAGACATGCGATCCCTCTCCAAATCAGTCTTGGGAGACATCTCTTTGGAGAGGGTGATCCCGTGACAAGCCGGTAGATTACCGCGCTTGGAATCTTCCATACTGAATCTTTTCAGTATGGTGTCGATGTACCTGTAGGGTTCCTAGGCACACTAATGAAGTCTCACAAGGCATCAACCATGCCAATTTCTAATTTTACGTGTGCCTACAAACCCTAATACGGATCGTTAACTAGATATATAGGCGATGCAAGCATGTAATCGAATTAAATGCTAAGGGAAAGTGACTACAACATTTGTAGATCCGGTCCCCCACGTCCTAGGCTCCGTGATGAGGTCCCTCCGCTGTCCAAATCAAATCCATGACTCTACCATCGGCTTCATCGGAGAAAAGGGTGGACTTGGTCGTCGGTTCGATGCCGAAGATGATCTATGTCGAGGCATCTCAAGAACAAGCTCCGCCGTCGCCAAGTCAAGAAACATGTGAAGGAAACACCCTATACAACTTGGCAAGAGGTAGAGGATGAAGAAATAGGAAGTGGGTAGACTTTAGATTTGGATTTCTCACACTTTTTCATCAATCACCATTGATGGTCAAGCTTTTTCTTTCTTGCTCAAGATGAAGAAGAAGAAGAAAAGATATGATAAGTTGTTTTTTTAAATAGAAAATAAATGATTTCTTATCATATCATGAACCATGGTCAAGTGTAGAGAGCTAACTAGAGTTTATGTGAATGGTTAGGGTTAAAGAAGAAGACAAAATGGTCACTTGGTCAAAAGCTTCATGAAGCTTCAACAAGCTTCAAGAAAGAAAAGAATAAAAGAAAACCATTTTGTTTTTTCTCTTTATGCTTTTAATTTCCAAAACTAATAAATAATTAAATGAATGAATAAGTAATCATAACCCTAACCATTCATATAACCATGGTTCAAACATTACACTTAACCAATTTTGCATGTATCATCAAACATGATACAAACAAGTGCACACAAAAATATATCACATATACAATGTGCACACTAAGTGAGAAAATCCATTTAAAGCGAACCAATACTAGTTAATGCAAAGTAATATATCAAATATATAATTATACATTAAATCATTAAATCAACACTTGATTCAATGATCCGGTCATGTCGCACATAACCGACTAGTATCATTAGTAACATCTTATCGAATCAACACTTGATTCGATAACCCGGCTATATCGCATATAACCTATCAATGTCACAAATCACGAGAATCGAATACAGTATCATATACTGGTATTATTCTCAGTCCCGCACATATCTCATATGCGCTCCTATTTCGTTTCGCTTGAGCCAGGAAACCTCTGTGTAGGACTCTAAAGACTCGTCAATACGCCGGCAGCGGATGATGATCATATCAAACATCCACAAGCCGCAAGCAGTCTGCTAAACGTAACGGCCACCCGGGTATTGAGCGATCAGAAGATCGACGAGCAAGCCCGCTCACACTCTTGTGAATCCAACCAGTAACACTTACCGTATAGTCCGGTCTGTTCGTCTGATATGTCGCATATCTCACCTAGGGGTGGTAAACGTCAGACCCCAATAGCTTGATAAGTCATGCCGACGTGAAGTCCATGACATGTGTGAAACTACTAATAACACTTACCAGTAGGTCACTGCAACCCTGGCCAGGGATTTCCTGTTATGGCCAGTCGAGCATAGCGCAACATCAACCCCCAATACCGGGAGAGACGAATCCCCTCCTATCACTCATTGCCTCCATGTGAATCGGGACTGTACCCAAAAACCACCTGTTTGCACGACTCAGTAGAACCGTGGTAGGGTGTAAATCAAAGCACAGTGGGAGACACACAAGACTCTATGACGATCTCGGGTCAACAGACTAAGCTGTACCAGTGTCACTAGAGAACTGCCATCTGACGTGAGGTATAATACCATCTGGGAGTTCTCGGCGAGTCCGTTCAGTGTACCCAGTCTCCTCTGAGCACCCGTATACCATCTCTGATGTCAAACACCAATGGGTATGGGATCATCCATCGCCCATCACATGGGTCGAGAAGATATACGCTAGTCTACTCTGGAATATCGATGCCCCGTCTCGATATTCCCACGACTAGGAACAATGAAGGATGTACTCATTTACTACCCAGGCCCCACTAGTATGATCTGCATCATTGTCCTGGAAGTTGGGTACACATCCTAAGGGCTTTATCAACATGTAATCAGAGAGACAGAAGGTATACATGTTAAGATAACGAGCAACCAGATAGCGTACTATCATGTCGAGCAAGAAAGTCCTACCTATATATATCCCAGCATCCACTACAATATACATCCAATGTACAGTAATGACCTCTAGGGCATACATATAACTAACAATCTCCCACTTGCACTAGGGCCATCTGTAGCAGTGGTTGCAGTATCACATACTCAACCATCCCCTAAAGTCTCTCTTTGGGAAAAGGCCTTCGTGAGTGGATCCGCCGTGTTGTCCTCTGTATCTACTCTCCTAACCTCGATCAACCTGGAGATCAACTATCTCTATGATCAGGTGATGCTGCCTCAGAATTTGTCTGGGTCACTGATGGGACCGGGGTTCCAGGGTCGAAGCCACACTTCCATTGTCATACAATGGCAGGAACCTAGTTCATCTTATGAACCAATATACACCCAAACTTCCTCTTTGGTAGTATCTTCAATAGCGATGTTACCAGCCTTTATCGTCTAGTTTGCGACGGTATCTAGCTTGGAACTCTTCCAACATACCGTCCCTTTACTGAGGGTAAAGACAGTGCCTGTGACTGACATTCAGTTGTCTTTATCACCCTGGAACTCTTCCAGTGATTCTCCCCAGGACCGATTGATACCATCTCACTACTTCTAGTGAGAATCCTAGCATCCAATTACATCTATCTCATAGATGAAAACTCAAGATTTAGGAGGTATCACTTTGATCCTATTTGGAGATTCCTTGTGATAATAGGAGATTGACCGATCGTAGCATAGGAAACTATTTTCCTATCAAGAGTATGTAATCCACGTACTCTACGAGGATCATTACCATACTCCATACTACCCTTTTGTACATACAAGGTTCATCTACCATTTTGATGAAGTGAAACTCTTTGACTACCACATCAAAACAGATGTTCCAACTTCGCGATGCCTGCTTTATCCTGTAAAGCAACTTGCACACGTTTCTGCTGCTCCCACTGTTTACGAAGACCTCTGGCTGTGTTCTTATAGACGTTCTCTTCTAAATCAGTATTTAGAAAAGCAGTCAGGGCACCCAACCACCAGATATCATAGTCATGGTATGTAGCAATGTTAAGTAGGATCTGGATGGACTTAAGCATAGTCACTTGGAAAAGGTTTCATCATTATCCATGCCTGGTTGATGACTAAAACTTTTAATAAGCCTAGCTTTGAAAGTCTCAACTTTTCCATCTACACCAAGTAATCTTCTCAAGATATACTTGCTCCTGATGGGGATTTAACCCTTCAGATATAGCAACCAAAGTCCATACTTTGCTGGTGTACATGGATTCCATCTCAGATCGCTAAGCATCCAGCCATTCTTACAGAGTCCCTACTCTTGATGGCCTGATCGATACTAGATGGGTCATCATCTCATGATGCATTCCTCACTCCCACTGTCATCGAGAAACCGAGGTATCTCTCAGGCGGATGAGGAACCCTACTAGATCGGCGGAGAGGCTGAGGTTCGTCGGGAACTATAGAATCCTTTGGTTCTGTCAAATCATCAACTGCAGTTTTGTATAGCTGGAACCTTTCCAGTTCTACAGAACTGATCCTGCCTCGATCTTGTCCGGATTTTGCTTTAAACATAGGCCGGACAACCCCAAATCTTAACTCGCTTAAAAGATGGGTTCTTCCCATACCATATCTCATATGGAGTGGTAGGCACTGATTTGATTCAAACCTAATTCAATAGGTATGCAGCTTCTCAAGTGCATAACCCCAAAAGGAAATAGGTAACTCGGTAATACTCATCATAGAGCACACCATATATAATATTGTGTGATTTCTCCACCCCGATTCACCGTTGTGCTGTGGTGTATTCAGAGGAGTAATACGGAGATAGAATCTCATTCTACTTTAGAATGGTCCAGGAATGCCATGCGTAAGTATTCTCCTCCCTGATCTCATCATAGGACATAATACTTCTACCCGGTTATTGGTTCTCTACTTCTAACTTATATTCTGTGAATACCTCAAAAGCTTCAGACTTATGTTTCAACAGGAACATATGACTGAATCTTGAGAGATTATCAGAGAATATAATGAAGTATAAAGAACCAGTCCTGGCATGTGTAGACAGGAGACTTTACATACATCATCATGCATCAGTCCCAAGAGTTTACTAACTCTTTCTCTGTTTTCAGTAAACGGAGCTATGGTCATCTTATCTTTGTGACATGACTGGCAGGTTTCACAAGATGTAAATTCAAACTGATTTAAATATGCATCTAAATGTAACTTCAGCTAGTCGGGTCGCATTGATATGACCCAGTCTATAATACCTCAAGAAGAATTTTTTCATTTCTGAACTCTTCTTTGTAACATTTTCAAAAATATAAAATATTGATTTTGGGAATTTTTATTATTTAATATTATTTTATTGATTATTTTAATATTAAATGCAAATAAATAGGAAAAATGTTAGAAAAATTATGAAAAATTATGGAAAATTCTAATATAGGGTAAATTAGTGAATTATGACATTTTTAAGTTTTTGTGATTAGTTTGACACTAATTTAGTGCTAATCGCGATTAAAATCGCTAATCGGGTTTTTTGGCAATTTTGTGCAAAACATGCACATATCACATTTTCTACACTTGTGCATTTTATTTGTCATGGTTTCTCATTTGGGGTTACTATTCTAGTGAGAAAGGTTTAAGAAAAGAAAAGGAAAAGAAAAGAAAAAGAAAAGGATAAAGAATGGGGTTGGTGAGAGAGAAGTATGGGTTGAACCATTGACCAAACCCTTAGCCATTTTCATCATTTCTCTCCCTCTCCCTTTGCTTTGCTGCTGCTGCCTCTTCCTCCCCCTTCCTCCACCTTCAATCCCTCAAATCATCTCAAAATCAACCCCAAAACCACATGTCCATTTCATTAAAATTGTGCAAAATCCCTAGATCTACACATGGAGCTAAAGAAGCAAGGATTTTGGCCACTAGGGGCAACTCAAGAAAATTCTTGAGTTGCCAATTGAGGTAATTTCTGAACCATTACCTTAGTTTTAGCATTTCCTATACCCCTATGCAAGTTTTGAATCGATATCAGGTGAATTGTGGATTTTTGGAAAAACTAGTTAGGGTTTGAGGGAATTGTGAGTTGTGATGGGGAATTTGAGTTCAGTGGAGACCATGAGGACAACCTAGTGCATGAATTGAGACCCTAACCTGAAGTTTAAACCCATAATACGGATTTTAGAAACCGATATCGGGGAAATTGTGTAATCTGTCACTGTTGTTTGGAATCTGCTATCATACGAGGTATCCTAAAATAAAATTGAGTGGACAGTAGCATGTGCAGGCACCCAGGAAACTAACCCCAAAACCCTAGCCCCTAGCTCATCCGTACGGCCGCCAAAACCTCCATTCTGGCCGCAAATTGCGGCCAGACCAGTGAGGAATCTCCTCATTTTCTGTGCATAGCCCCATTTCCTCTATTCTTAGCCCTGGGTACTTCTAGTTTTGACAGATTCTTTCTAGGGTGGAATCAGGGACATATATCCTAAGTTGTTGTTTTGGATTCGTATTTCCGTATTCCGTATTTTCATTTCTGAAATGGTGGATTTGTGTTTTGCCTCGACTATTTGTCGTTTATACGACGATATAGAGGAGTTATTGATGGTTTTGAAGGCGTGCCATAGGTTTTCACCTATAGGCCCCTTATCGTATCGTTTTGGATTTTATGCGCCGTTTTAGATTGGATTTGATTTTAATGCGCATATACGATATTTTGATGTGTAGGTACCCATGAAGACTTTGGGACGACAAGCAAATACGTGGTGACGTCCGCATATGATGATGCAAGGTGAGTAGATTATATCTACAGGGGGAAGTCGGGTGGATGGCGTATAGCACCCCCGCAGTCCGTAGTTAGATTATTATGTAGTTATTGTGATGATAGGTGTATTATGGATAGTATAGGGTTAGAAGTGACTAGTGCAGTTCGTAGTCGCGAACCCTAGGATAGAATTACACCTACACACACACCCTTGCCTATCACTTGTACTTACACTGTAATTGATGATATGTGATGACTTTGGAGATGAGTCGATGATGTGGGCTTGGTGCCCTGGGATCGGTGATTTGATACGATTCATATGTGGGATATGACTTGTGATTTCTTGCGGGCTTGGGATATGTGTTTACCACCGCATGCATACTTACTGATGTTACCGTTTGTACTAGACATAGAATGGTACTCTAGACTATATGATCTGATGATGGTGATATCTGCTATGTGATGAGACAGTGAGATGTTGACCCCTACCCAGCTATGGGGATGTCGTACGATGATTTACCGTACGTGCCGATATCGATGATAGATCCGCACTCATAACTCGAGGATATCTTATGATATGACATTGAGGCGAGATCACCGACTATATATCTTTATATATATATATACCGACTCAGATTTAGGTGGTTTCCACACCTACCCCTCCTGATAGACCTGATACTTAGATGTAGTTTGCATTGTAGATACTTCACTGTGGTGTTGACTACTAGATTTCTGCAGTCTCATGCTATTCGCATTGCTGGCATACATTCATTGCTATATTATTATTATGCTGTTAGGACACCAGCACCATTATCGATGATGCGTATGCTTCACGTACACTATTTGCCGGCTCACACACTTCATCATCGATAATTGCCATGCCACTACACTGTAGTACTATTTCATTCATGAGATGATTCTTCCTTCGACTTATGCACATTACTATTCCATGTTGCATGATTCCAGATATGATTACCTTTCCTTATATGTCGCATACATCATGGATTGATTGCATAGCACATCGCATTGGATTTACTTCCTGATGTTGGATTTTCATGTGATTTCTGGATTTGGGAACCGTAGTCTTTTTCCAATAAGTAACCATTTAAAAACCCGGTTCCCTTGATATGATATTTGGGGCGTCGCCCCGTGTTTTCTCGGTGCTAGAGGATGCATTGAGAGAGGGATGACCCGGAATGACGGATTCCCGATATATACTTTGATGGATTGATATAGGGCATGATCCGGAATGACGGATGCCCGATGGATTGATATAGGGCATGATCCGGAATGACGGATGCCCGATGGATTGATATAGGGCATGATCCGGAATGACGGATGCCCGATGCATTGAGAGAGGGATGATCCGGAATGACGGATGCCCGATGCATTGAGAGAGGGATGACCCGGACTGACGGATTCCCGATATGTACTTTGATGTAGGGCATGATCCGGAATGACGGATGCCCGATACAGGAGGATTTACGTGTCGATGCTAGGCACGGGTTTCATGATGTTTTTCCATGATTTTGTTTATATCCTCACATTGTATACATGATGCTTATTGTCATTGGGTGACGGGTGGACGGGTTCACATACATACAGACTTGGATCATAGACAGACTGGTTTTACATTGATCATACTTTGTTTGTATATATAACAGGGTATGAGGGCGCTGTTATGTATACCCTTACACCAATATTAGTGGTATGGGACGCTAATATATGTGTATTGATATCATTGATATTTCATTATGGTTACTTCATGCGGACATACCTTACACTGATGACATGTTACTACCTGAGTACCTGGCACTACATACGTGATTAGATGTTACCTTGCCACCTTATTACACACAGATGTACTCTTGTGGATTGTATTACTGATCGTTGACTTAGGACTATGTCTTGCATTCGGTTTCTGCTTGTAGATATTTCTATTCACGAGTTGGCAAGTCACCCCCGTTGTGCCACAGTTCTTGCAGGTTCTGCCGTACAGGTTTCTTTGCGGCATTTCTGGCACACTACCTTCTTGTGGGTGACTTGCTTTGGTAGGTGGATTCTTTCGTATCAAGAATCACCATTGTATTTATTTATTTCATTGTATCTAGAAATTGTCCATCAACCAAAACTTGTATATTCTTTCAGACTTAGAGACAGTGTTGTATTATTTCGACCTTAGAGTCGCGCTTAGTAGTATTGCGGTTTTCTTGTTGTTTTTGAGCTTTCTTTGGATTTGATCCTCGCCACTTGGCGTTGTATATTATCATATCATTGCGTGGTTGTGACCGTCGATTGACGAAGAGCTAGCTCCCGCTTGGGGATGCCTTTATCATTGCATATATATCGTTATTCTTGTTTTACCCTATTCGGGGCCATTATTACAAAAGAAACTCTGCCGAAATTTCTGGAAAAGATTGTACTGTTTTTAAAATGCACATTCGGCTTAGTTATTTAAAAACCTTGATTTCAAACATGTTTTCTTCACTTCTTTAAACCAGTTTCTTTACTTATTCTTCAAAATGGTTTTAGATTTCTGGGCTTTTGGCTTACTTGAATCAGATGGAGTCCTTTAGGCTTTATATGGTTCAAGGGCCAGTCACGTGCTCTTTCGGGTCGTGACAAAGTTGGTATCAGAGCGCTAGGTTGACCTTGGTTCGAGTCTAAGTTTGACTATGTGGAGCCTAGGGAGTTATTTATATACGGAACTTAGGCTTGACCTTACGGAACTTAGACTTGGTCGAGGGGGTATTCGACCCGAACTTTCTTCGTGTAGGATGACCCTTGGTTGATGGATTAGGTGACTAAAGTAGATTGACGTACCGTTGGTATGTTCCGCGGCATACTTACGACACGCCACTCCGCTTAAGGAACCTTAGGATGTACCTACTTTCGAGATCAGTGATTCTCTTCATATCCAGGATTATACATCCATTTGAGATCCCCGATTCTATTAGCTTCATGATCATACCTCTATTGATGCTGTTCCTTCCTATGATCATGTATCCACTTTGGATCTGTTGTTTCCTTTCTTGCCATCGATGTGCTCTCTTTGATACTCGATTGAGGTTCCTGTCGCCATGTTTGAGCGCAGTTTGGGCTGCTGCTAGGGTTACGGCCGGTGTGAGCTCGTTTGGTACGAGGGCCGACCGTTGTGTTTTCTGGTGACATGAGAACGTCTCGAGTTAGTGTTGGTGATTGTGACCTCTGGTGGAGGCGAGTGCTTGGTCTTGCACCGGATGATCGGGCCATTGTTAGAGCTGCCAGTTGAGAGATGACTGTTGATGTACAGCATACCTCGGAGATGTGATGTCGCCTATCGTGCAGACAGATGGACCAGCTGTTGCTGAGATTGACAGGATGTTGCTTTCGGGGCGTACGAGCTGAGACTGCCGGAGCTTTCGGGCAGTCATGCGACTGATGATAGCTAGTCTACCCGATTTGAGAGACGAAGGTGATTCGTCCGATTTTGCGCCAGAGCGGGCCCAGTTGAGTTGAAGATTTCCAGAGTGGAGAGTCTTACTCAGATCTAGAGCAGGCTGATTCAGAGATGACCGCTTATGTATTGCCTTTCCTGGAGGATTGAGGCGTTGTTCGGCGTACAGGCATATGAGCCAGTTGCTGCTGCAAATGATGAGATATCGCCCAGATGACTGGAGCTACTGCAGCATGAGCATGTTCTTAGAGAGATGATGGCGAGTCGCTAGTCACCGAGGATGGATGACTAGGACGTGTGGTGAGTTCGCTTACCCCGATGCGAGGTCATCAGGTGGATTGATTCCAGCTAGAGACGACTTCACGCAGGTTCGTTGAGAGTCGATTGAGACGATCGAATGTCAGGAGCCTATTTTCCAAGTTTAAAGTATACGGAAAGACATGCAGGTGATTCTATGGACCCCTCTAGAAGAATGAAACCTTAACTCGACTTAATGACCGTGTGACAGCCTTTGAACCTTAGGGTTTACGGCGGTTCCGCTGCGCCATTAGTGAGGCTTGGGTTTGCCCTTCTACGGCTGGACCACCGACGCTGTGGCATGTACTCGATACTATTAAACTGTACCCGAGATGTGAGCTCTTGGGGGATTATGAGGATCTGACGAGTCGATCGGATGGTTCGACATCTTTCGGATATCGTGATGGGACACTGCTTGGGAGACTCCAGATGCGAGCATAGCCGTCGGAGCGCAGTTCGTGTAGCCACGATGAGACGAGTCCGAACCAGTCGACATTTGAGCAGAGTGAAGAAAAGAGTTCGTACGAGATTTCGACGAGATGACGTCCCACTCCGCTGACATCAGAGATGTGATACGCACCCAGAGGCGTGGTATATGGATATATCTTCCAGAAAGAAGCGCGATAAGTATGCAGCCGTTCCGGAATAAGCTTTAGCTTCAGCATTGGATGATGACTTCCGGGCATTTCGGCAGGATTGAGATTTGAGAAAGGAACCTCGACAGGACCCTTCTGGAAAACGATACGAGAAGATCTGGATCCAGGAGTGGTCATGTTGCGCACACCCAGCAGGCCAGAGTTCGGCATTGTCGACGAGGTAGTTGACCAGATTCGGATAAAGGAACTTACCCAGATGCTTTGCGAATTGATCAAGGACGGACGAGAGATGAGTATTCCTCCGATGGTTGGGATGTGTTCCCAAGGACCAGTTCGGCCTGACATCTGCTACAGAATGATGAAGCTACAGAGTACGTGATTTCGAGTCCGTGTGAGAGACTTCAGATTGACCGTGGCCGAGGACGGTGCAGTGCATAGTAGCTTGGCGTGACATCATAGTGGACGACGATAGAGACAGTTGGAACAAGAGGTTCGTGTGAGACACTGACGAGCTGTCATTGCTTTCCGTCGAGACCAGAGACCTGATATGCTTACAGAGACGTTGGGATGTGACCAGAGAAGTGCCAGAACGGAATCGTCCCCGTTAGCACATTTGACAGGGCCGATGAGCCGGTTGACTGTGAGATTGGAAATCCACAGAGAAGATAAGGGCCCAGAGAGCCAGAGGACGCCAGATCGTTAGCAAGAGGCAGGTAGATATCCTGCGCTACTAGCAGTGTATTACGCCGACTCCTTCTCGACCTTGAAGGAGGATCTACCGAAGACGGTATTTATGATTTGTGATTTTGTGATTCGATTATCACGTATCCGTCATTTTGGATTTCGGTATTTTGGGCGTTCTGTTTGCATGATTTAGTTTTGGCGATTGAGTTTCATGATATTGATTTCATGCACCCACTGGATATTTATATATTTTGCGTAGAGTTATTACATTTGAGATATTGATTGAGATTTCATGCCTACAGTATACAGTGATTTGATTTACACTTCCAGCAAAGTTTTCATGTACCTGTAGTGTTTTGATATGCGATTTTGGTGCACGCCAGATGCACTAAATCGGAATTCTTCGTGCATGTCACATGCACCTGATATTTCTTCTGTCAGGCACACACGTTGCCTACGACAGATGTTTCGTGCACACCCGTTGCGCCTAGATGCTGTTTTCTATACCTGTTTGACACATATATGGATTTTGATTCCTTGCGCACCAGACGCATAGGATATTCTTATATATGCATTTTGGGGATTTATTTCTAGTAGAGCAGTATATTTTTGTGATATTCTTATGTGTTGATATTTTCGGAGCCCCGACAAATTAGATTATTACGGGAATTGTTTTTAGTAGTGGGGGTTTAAATTTAAATTCGGGGACCGAATTTCTTTAAGGGGGGTAGATTGTAACATTTTCAAAAATATAAAATATTGATTTTGGGAATTTTTATTATTTAATATTATTTTATTGATTATTTTAATATTAAATGCAAATAAATAGGAAAAATGTTAGAAAAATTATGAAAAATTATGGAAAATTCTAAAATAGGGTAAATTAGTGAATTATGACATTTTTAAGTTTTTGTGATTAGTTTGACACTAATTTAGTGCTAATCGCGATTAAAATCGCTAATCGGGGTTTTTGGCAATTTTGTGCAAAACATGCACATATCACATTTTCTACACTTATGCATTTTATTTGTCATGGTTTCTCATTTGGGGTTACTATTCTAGTGAGAAAGGTTTAAGAAAAGAAAAGGAAAAGAAAAGAAAAAGAAAAGGATAAAGAATGGGGTTGGTGAGAGAGAAGTATGGGTTGAACCATTGACCAAACCCTTAGCCATTTTCATCATTTCTCTCCCTCTCCCTTTGCTTTGCTGCTGCTGCCTCTTCCTCCCCCTTCCTCCACCTTCAATCCCTCAAATCATCTCAAAATCAACCCCAAAACCACATGTCCATTTCATTAAAATTGTGCAAAATCCCTAGATCTACACATGGAGCTAAAGAAGCAAGGATTTTGTCCACTAGGGGCAACTCAAGAAAATTCTTGAGTTGCCAATTGAGGTAATTTCTGAACCATTACCTTAGTTTTAGCATTTCCTATACCCCTATGCTAGTTTTGAATCGATATCGGGTGAATTGTGGATTTTTGGAAAAACTAGTTAGGGTTTGAGGGAATTGTGAGTTGTGATGGGGAATTTGAGTTCAGTGGAGACCATGAGGACACCCTAGTGCATGAATTGAGACCCTAACCTGAAGTTTAAACCCATAATACGGATTTTAGAAACCGATATTGGGGAAATTGTGTAATCTGTCACTGTTATTTGGAATCTGCTATCATACGAGGTATCCTAAAATAAAATTGAGTGGACAGTAGCATGTGCAGGCACCTAGGAAACTAACCCCAAAACCCTAGCCCCTAGCTCATCCGTACGGCCGCCAAAACCTCCATTCTGGCCGCAAATTGCGGCCAGACCAGTGAGGAATCTCCTCGTTTTCTGTGCATAGCCCCATTTCCTCTATTCTTGGCCCTGGGTACTTCTAGTTTTGACAGATTCTTTCTAGGGTGGAATCTGGGACATATATCCTAAGTTGTTGTTTTGGATTCGTATTTCCGTATTCCGTATTTTCATTTCTGAAATGGTGGATTTGTGTTTTGCCTCGACTATTTGTCGTTTATACGACGATATAGAGGAGTTATTGATGGTTTTGAAGGCGTGCCATAGGTTTTCACCTATAGGCCCCTTATCGTATCGTTTTGGATTTTATGCGCCGTTTTAGATTGGATTTGATTTTAATGCGCATATACGATATTTTGATGTGTAGGTACCCATGAAGACTTTGGGACGACAAGCAAATACGTGGTGACGTCCGCATATGATGATGCAAGGTGTGTAGATTATATCTACAGGGGGAAGTCGGGTGGATGGCGTATAGCAACCCCGCAGTCCGTAGATAGATTATTATGTAGTTATTGTGATGATAGGTGTATTATGGATAGTATAGGGTTAGAAGTGACTAGTGCAGTTCATAGTCGCGAACCCTAGGATAGAATTACACCTACACACACACCCTTGCCTATCACTTGTACTTACACTGTGATTGATGATATGTGATGACTTTGGAGATGAGTCGATGATGTGGGCTTGGTGCCCTGGGATCGGTGATTTGATACGATTCATATGTGGGATATGACTTGTGATTTCTTGCGGGCTTGGGATATGTGTTTACCCCCGCATGCATACTTACTGATGTTACCGTTTGTACTAGACATAGAATGGTACTCTAGACTATATGATCTGATGATGGTGATATCTGTTATGTGATGAGAAAGTGAGATGTTGACCCCTACCCAGCTATGGGGATGCCGTACGATGATTTACCGTACGTGCCGATATCGATGATAGATCCGCACTCATAACTCGAGGATATCTTATGATATGACATTGAGGCGAGATCACCGACTATATATCTTTATATATATATATACCGACTCAGATTTAGGTGGTTTCCACACCTACCCCTCCTGATAGACCTGATACTTAGATGTAGTTTGCATTGTAGATACTTCACTGTGGTGTTGACTACTAGATTTCTGCAGTCTCATGCTATTCTCATTGCTGGCATACATTCATTGCTATATTATTATTATGCTGTTAGGACACCAGCACCATTATCGATGATGCGTATGCTTCACGTACACTATTTGTCGGCTCACACACTTCATCATCGATAATTGCCATGCCACTACACAGTAGTACTATTGCATTCATGAGATGATTCTTCCTTCGACTTATGCACATTACTATTCCATGTTGCATGATTCCAGATATGATTACCTTTCCTTATATGTCGCATACATCATGGATTGATTGCATAGCACATCGCATTGGATTTACTTCCTGATGTTGGATTTTCATGTGATTTCTGGATTTGGGAACCGTAGTCTTTTTCCAATAAGTAACCATTTAAAAACCCGGTTCCCTTGATATGATATTTGGGGCGTCGCCCCGTGTTTTCTCGGTGCTAGAGGATGCATTGAGAGAGGGATGACCCGGAATGACGGATTCCCGATATATACTTTGATGGATTGATATAGGGCATGATCCGGAATGACGGATGCCCGATGGATTGATATAGGGCATAATCCGGAATGACGGATGCCCGATGGATTGATATAGGGCATGATCCGGAATGACGGATGCCCGATGCATTGAGAGAGGAATGATCCGGAATGACGGATGCCCGATGCATTGAGAGAGGGATGACCCGGACTGACGGATTCCCGATATGTACTTTGATGTAGGGCATGATCCGGAATGACGGATGCCCGATACAGGAGGATTTACGTGTCGATGCTAGGCACTAGTTTCATGATGTTTTTCCATGATTTTGTTTATATCCTCACATTGTATACATGATGCTTATTGTCATTGGGTGACGGGTGGACGGGTTCCACATACATACAGACTTGGATCATAGACAGACTGGTTTTACATTGATCATACTTTGTTTGTATATATAACAGGGTATGAGGGCGCTGTTATATATACCCTTACACCAATATTAGTGGTATGGGACGCTAATATATGTGTATTGATATCATTGATATTTCATTATGGTTACTTCATGCAGACATACCTTACACTGATGACATGTTACTACCTGAGTACCTGGCACTACATACGTGATTAGATGTTACCTTGCCACCTTATTACACTCAGATGTACTCTTGTGGATTGTATTACTGATCGTTGACTTAGGACTATGTCTTGCATTCGGTTTCTGCTTGTAGATATTTCTATTCACGAGTTGGCAACTCACCCCCGTTGTGCCACAGTTCTTGCAGGTTCTGCCGTACAGGTTTCTTTGCGGCATTTCTGGCACACTACCTTCTTATGGGTGACTTGCTTTGGTAGGTGGATTCTTTCGTATCAAGAATCACCATTGTATTTATTTATTTCATTGTATCTAGAAATTGTCCATCAACCAAAACTTGTATATTCTTTCAGACTTAGAGACAGTGTTGTATTATTTCGACCTTAGAGTCGCGCTTAGTAGTATTGCGGTTTTCTTGTTATTTTTGAGCTTTCTTTGGATTTGATCCTCGCCACTTGGCGTTGTATATTATCATATCATTGCGTGGTTGTGACCGTCGATTGACGAAGAGCTAGCTCCCGCTTGGGGATGCCTTTAACATTGCATATATATCGTTATTCTTGTTTTACCCCATTCGGGGCCATTTTTACAAAAGAAACTCTGCCGAAATTTCTGGAAAAGATTGTACTGTTTTTAAAATGCACATTCGGCTTAGTTATTTAAAAACCTTGATTTCAAACATGTTTTCTTCACTTCTTTAAACCAGTTTCTTTACTTATTCTTCAAAATGGTTTTAGATTTCTGGGCTTTTGGCTTACTTGAATCAGATGGAGTCCTGTAGGCTTTATATGGTTCAAGGGCCAGTCACGTGCTCTTTCGGGTCGTGACATTCTTCTTGTGTGTGTTCAGTATACAAGGAACTGTAGTTTGATTTAGAACGTCAATGCTTTTTGATAACGTGCCTGAACCGATCAACTTTTGATATAGGAAATGTTCAAAACATTATCCAACAATACAAAATTATATCATTTCTTTACTAATAAAGAGACTGATATGATTTTGTATATCAGGTTCGGTATCTAATAGTATTTTTTCAGAATCAATGTATTGGTAATACAGGGTGACAGTGACCAACAGACTTGGCTGCAACACTTGCCCCATTTTCTGTCTCATGAAACTTATCACCCGTTCTCAGTTTTTCTACCTTTTTGTAGCCCTATGTAACAGATTACATATCTGGGATCCTGATCCAGTATCATATACCCAGGATGCAGAGGATACTGAGAAACAGTTCTTTATAATGAACACACCCGAAGGAGATGCATCTCATGCACTTTCTTCGTTTGGGCGGCATAGGAAATCTGGTATTCCCCTATTTCCTGCTCTGTCTTATAACAATTATAGGTTGGAGCGGGACCAACGTTCCCCAGCTTAGTATAACAAGGGGGTTCGGTCAATTCATCCATATTATTATCTTGATTAAGGCATGATATGGTCGCTACCTGGAGAGAGAGAGAAGAAAACACTCTGCGTGCGCTCTTGCAAGATTAGATTGGTTATTTATTTTATCTAATCAGGATGGCTCCTACTGTTTTTATCAAATCTTCCTTCAAACCTTAAAAGGAAAGACTAGCCGGGATTAATTACACTCTACAAGTTCGCCAATCTTTCAGCCAGGCCAGTGTCGGTACTTTGAGGGAGGTTCCCCGTGCTTTCGCACGGACCTAATTACTGTAAACCTCGTTTTCCCAGAGGCGTAACCCCGTTGACACCTTTCTAGACACCTACTTGATCGGCTAATTGTAAAGTGCAAAACTCTCCCAGGAGTAACAATTACTCGCAGTGGGTATCGGGATCCAACTATCATATAGAAGGTATGCAATCTCATTGCAAATTTCAACACTTGAAACTCCCGATATAGGTTTTTACCCCTAGCACCTATGACCTTAACTATGGTCAACAAATCATAAGTACTAGTCAAGTTCTACCCGTCATTTCGTGACTAATTAGATCCACCCACATGACCCTTAACTAAGGTCAACAAAGTCATGCGACTGTCCTAACTAATCGCATCATATGCGGTGTAGGAAGACATCACTTAGCTACCGTACACTGTGCCTTGACTATGGTCAACAAACACAGCACGAATACTAAGTACTCTACTTCCTAAAATGACGGAGGGTTGCGAATGGTTTTTATGAAAACCTTTAACGCTTTGAACTTGATCTCGTTGCGGAATCATATTGTTTTTAAATGGAATGTTTTTGAGGCTTTTCTAGTTTTGCTAAAGGGGTCACTCCCGGTGAAGGGATCGTCGGCCCTTTCCTCGTCGAATGAGGTGCGGGATATATCATATATATCACCGTGCAAAGCGGAAACTATAGAAGCTATCAAAAGACAAACCGAGTGATGTAGCATCTGCCAGTTATTGCTAAAGGAATCACTCCCGGTGAAGGGATCTCGGTCCTTTCCCTATCGAATAAGGTGCAGGATGTTCTACAAGGAACACCGCGATGCAAAGCAAGAACTGTAGTTACCTGTTTTTATTTTGAAATTCGATTCCACAACATCAATTAGGTTTATTTTCTTTCATTAATCTCATTAATGAATATCCCATCATTTAAGTCCACCTAAACATCACAGATAAATATAACGTACGCTTATGCCATCCGCATTCGCATCGATGTCCCGTCTGCACCGTTAGGTTAGGTAACTAACGGCAGAGCGGGGCAGGGCTAGCGCGGGTGTAAAACATAAACAACGTCTATATAATATATCATATATACTATATATAATATCTGTCACAGAACATCACATGATCACATCACAGATAACGCAGCAGAAAATATCATATGAAATATTGGATATAGTAGGACGTCCGTGTTTTCAATACGAGCCAGTATAAAACACGGATTCCACGGTCGTGATGAATAGCCAATCCCACACCCCTAGACCCCTACGAGAGCGGCAAGCAACCCTACCAATTCTAGGGTTAGGAGACCCGGACTCGACTCCTCTAGATGGTCTCCCACTGGACCCTAGAACCCGGTTACTTATGCTCCCCTCATTGGGTCTATCCTAGTGCAGAAAAGTAAATAATATACATCAACGGTGACAACTTCCGCAACCTGGAAGTGCCCCAATAAAAGAATATTACATATAAGTTTTTACATGAATGAAAATGAAAAACACTCATCTCACATAAAAACCCCCCGGCTATTTAAATACGACGATCCAATATAACATATCCAGCAACACATAACATCACATGTCATCAACGTAAGTAAATATGCGCATCCCAATTGTCGTTGACATATAGCAACGAAACCGGCGATATCACATATTACACTTACGGTCATAGAAAAGAAAGTGTAAAACTACAACAGTTGGAATCCGCAATCTCTTTAGACATCGCATGCCTAATCTAATGAATTCCTTAGACATCGCATGCCTAACAATTATAAACCCCGCATTTTAGTCTCATCATCGAAAACACTTTTCAATATCAAGTCGGGCAATTCAACAAGATTCCCGACATTCTGATCGAATGCTCGTCGCAAACTTCAGTAGACGGTCGCCCCCCCGATACCGTCGACGAAGTGCACCAAGGCGGAACACCGCTACCGGGAGCACCCGAACGGATGTTTTCGGCGACGGGGTTCTCCTACAGTCACTTGGTCAGGGCTATGGAGTGAGGCTGTCTATTAAGTTTACCCGGCGAGTATCCGCGTACGCTACGTGATTGCGACGGATTTTGATCACATCAAAATTCCGTGGCAACCGATCAAGTGAGACTAAACTGCTATGTTTATAACATTCATTCAGTTATCTCGTAACTTATTGTGAATTCCAATTATTGTATCACATTCCGGATAAATAGAAAATGTTAAACTTTCCGATCGAACAGTCAAACACCCAAGTTTTCCCGATATAGCTCAACACATGAAATAAGTCTAACAACATTCAGTTCGTGCCTCAGTACCAACGGTCCAGCCGTAGAAGGGTCAAGCCAACGCCTCACATGTGGCACGCCGTACTGCCCCAAACCCGAAGGTTCAAAGGGTAGTTCAAGACGGTCACATAATCGAGTTAAGGTTTGTTGTCTTCTAGAGGGACCATCGCGTTACTTGCACTACTTAGAACGTCGTTAAACTACGGAAAAATCCAACAATTGGAAATTTCCCGACAATGGAAAACTTGGGTATTTATATCCGGTCGAACTTTTTAACATATTCTAAAATTATCCGGAAAAGCACACAGACAGAATTAGACAATACGATCGATACACCGAATCCCCAATACAACCCAGAAAATTCAACTCTTGAAAAAATATTAAAAATTCCCAGGAAAACCAGCACCAGAAAATAGGAATTACTGTGCAAAAAGTATTGGGCATTGTGACTATACTGCCCCGGAACCGCCGCAGAAGCCATGCTTCTGCCGCGGTTCCGCCGCACTCTTGTGGAATCATGGACACGTGTTGCACAGTAATTCTTAGGATTCCCTGCTGATTTTTCTGCATATTTTTAATTTCGAAAAAGACCAGATTTCAGAAAATTTACAGAGAGTATTTTTGGGTTTGGGTTTCGGTTCGATCGGACTTCTAACTCCGTCTACGCATCGCCTAAGGCTCTAGCTAGGCTCTGATACCACTGTAGGGTTCCTAGGCACACTAATGAAGTCTCACAAGGCATCAACCATGCCAATTTCTAATTTTACGGGTGCCTACAAACCCTAATACGGATCGTTAACTAGATATATAGGCGATGCAAGCATGTAATCGAATTAAATACTAAGGGAAAATGACTACAACCTTTGTAGATCCGGTCCTCCACGTCCTAGGCTCCGTGATGAGGTCCCTCCGCTGTCTAAATCAAATCCATGACTCTAGCATCGGCTTCATCGGAGAAAAGGGCGAACTTGGTCGTCGGTTCGATGCCGAAGATGATCTACATCGAGGCATCTCAAGAACAAGCTCCGCCTTCGCCAAGTCAAGAAACTTGTGAAAGAAACACCCTATACAACTTGGTAAGAGGTAGAGGATGAAGAAATAGGAAGTGGGTAGACTTTAGATTTGGATTTCTCACACTTTTTCATCAATCACCATTGATGGTCAAGCTTTTTCTTTCTTGCTCAAGATGAAGAAGAAGAAGAAAAGATATGATAAGTTGTTTTTTTAAATAGAAAATAAATGATTTCTTATCATATCATGAACCATGGTCAAGTGTAGAGAGCTAACTAGAGTTTATGTGAATGGTTAGCGTTAAAGAAGAAGACAAAATGGTCACTTGGTCAAAAGCTTCATGAAGCTTCAACAAGCTTCATGAAAGAAAAGAATAAAAGAAAACGATTTTGTTTTTTCTCGTTATGCTTTTAATTTCCAAAACTAATAAATAATTAAATGAATGAATAAGTAATCATAACCCTAACCATTCATATAACCATGGTTCAAACTTTACACTTAACCAATTTTGCATGTATCATCAAACATGATACAAACAAGTGCACACAAAAATATATCATATATACAATGTGCACACTAAGTGAGAAAATCCATTTAAAGCGAACCAATACTAGTTAATGCAAAGTAATATATCAAATATATAATTATACATTAAATCATTAAATCAACACTTGATTCAATGATCCGGTCATGTCGCACATAACCGACTAGTATCATTAGTAACATCTTATCGAATCAACACTTGATTCGATAACCCGGCTATATCGCATATAACCGATCAATGTCACAAATCGCGAGAATCGAATACAGTATCATATACTGGTATTATTCTCGGTCCCGCACATATCTCATATGCGCTCTTATTTCGTTTCGCTTGAGCCAGGAAACCTCTGTGTAGGACTCTAAAGACTCGTCAATATGCCGGCAGCGGATGATGATCATATCAAACATCCACAAGCCGCAAGCGGTCTGCTAAACGTAACAGCCACCCGGGTATTAAGAGATCAGAAGATCGACGAGCAAGCCCGCTCACACTCTTGTGAATCCAACCAGTAACACTTACCGTATAGTCCGGTCTGTTCGTCTGATATGTCGCATATCTCGCCTAGGGTTTGTAAACGTCAGACCCCAATAGCTTGATAAGTCATGCCGACGTGAAGTCCATGACATGTGTGAAACTACTGATAACACTTACCGGTAGGTCACTGCAACCCTGGCCAGGGATTTCCTGTTCTGGCCAGTAGAGCATAGCGCAACATCAACCCCCAATACAGGGAGAGACGAATCCCCTCCTATCGCTCATTGCCTCCATGTGAATCGGGACTGTACCTAAAAACCACCTGTTTGCACGACTCAGTAGAGCCGTGGTAGGGTGGAAATCAAAGCACAGTGGGAGACACACAAGACTCTATGACGATCTCGGGTCAACAGACTAAGCTGTACCAGTGTCACCAGAGAACTGCCATCTGACGTGAGGTATAATACCATCTGGGAGTTCTCGGCGAGTCCATTCAGTGTACCCAGTCTCCACTGAGCACCCGTATACCATCTCTGATGTCAAACACCAATGGATATGGGATCATCCATCGCCCATCACATGGGTCGAGAAGATATACGCTAGTCTACTCTGGAATATCGATGCCCCGTCTCGATATTCCCACGACTAGGAACAATGAAGGATGTACTCATTTACTACCCAGGCCCCACTAGTATGATCTGCATCATAGTCCTGGAAGTCGGGTACACATCCTAAGGGCTTTATCAACATGTAATCAGAGAGACAGAAAGTATACATGTTAAGATAAAGAGCAACCAGATAGCGTACTATCATGTCGAGCAAGAAAGTCCTACCTATATATGTCCCAGCATCCACTACAATATACTGTAAGTCTACGCTAGCGCCCCGGCAGTCTACAGACGCCAAATGCGGAACAAAAAACTTTTAACCGGCGCTATCGTATACTTTAACCCGGATCTGCCATTATTGCTAAGCTAACAAACTGTAAAGAGTGTAGAAAGGTTATACCGAACGATCCGAGTCCTTCGTTCTTCAACCATCATCCCACGCTCCGTTGCGGCTGCTCTGATCTCGTCGATCTCCGATATCCTCGTCTAGGTGGCACCACATCACTGATTCTTTAAACGGGCTCCCGCCTCTGACTTGAGGCAACTCGATCGTCAAGTTTGCTAAAAGAGACGACCAAGAATGATGTAGAGAATGAGTAGATGACTTTGTCTCACTTCGTCCAAATCCGTGGACGATCGGTTAAAGAAGTTGCCGAAGGAATTGGGTGATGGAATGAAATGAGGTAATGAAATTTCCATTCACCCAAATACTATCATATCTTTTCTACAAAATTAATCAAGCAAGCAAGTGAGGGAGGAGAGAGAGGGCCGGCCATTATATGGAGGAGGGAGGTGATGGTAGGAGGAGGGAGGTGACCTTAAGATGAAGCATATCAAGAAGAAAAGACCTTAAGGAAAACAAAATACTATAATGAAAATAATGACTCACATCCTTAGTCATCATTTCATTAAAAGCAACCAATTAGAACACAACACCAATTAACCTAGTCACCTCATCTAGATGCTTCTAGAACACTGACTCACCTCATCAGAAGAAAAGATAAATCCGTCTTTAACCGAATGTTAAAAGACGGCTGATAGAAAACTGGAAACTGGCAACTTCCAAAAGTGATCCTGAAACGAATTTCAGGACAACCCCGAAACTGTATAAATATACCCGCATTTGTATTACGACCGAATACAAATGCAAATGAGACAAAGATATTATACCTACTCAATATAATACTCGGATCTGGCTTAAACCAAAGCCGACCAGTATCATCTGTCCGAAAATCGACACGTGCATAAACGCACGTGCATTTTCCGAACCCTGCCATAAAACCATACGGCCTCTACAACGTTTCGCCCGAACTTGGGAAACTGTCTGTCGGGGACTCTAATGACTCGTCAGTACCCTGGCAGTGGGTTTAACCACAAACCGTCAGCGGCACTAGCTATGCGTAACGGCTGCCCACGGACTGATCTCAAGGCAGACCGATGAGCGCACTGAAGGGAGGCCAATGAGCGAACTCATCCAGAAACCCTACGATCCTAACAGTGACAATGTATATACAGTCCGGTCCGTTCGTCTATGAGTATCGCATATCCGCCTAGGGGGCTAGTAACGTCAGACCCCCATTAGCAGTATAAGTCGTGTCGGAGTGAAGCCCAATAACACCCTGAGATACTACTGGAGTACCTACCAGTAAATCTCCTGCCACGGCCGTGGGTTTTGTGTAATGGCTCTCCTAGACACAGCACGATCTCGCCCCCAATACCGGGAGAGACGAATCCCCTGCCGATCCGCTCACGTGCCTCCATATGGCTCGGGACTGTACCCAAAAGCTACCTGTTTGCACGACTCCTTTGAGCCGTGGTAGGGTAGAAATCAAAGCATAGTGGGAACTCACACGAGACAAATGACGACCTCAGGTCGATGAACTAACCTGTGCACATGTCACCAGGGAACTGCTATCTGACGATAGATATAATACTAACTAGCAGATTCCCGGCGAGTCCTGTCCGGTGTACTTATAACCCAATGAGCACCTGTATACATCTTAGGTGATCTTCTGACACCAGTGGCTTGTGAGACCGGCCACCGCCCCTCGTCGGGGTCTCGACTGTACACACTAGTCTACTCCGGAGTATCGATGCCCTGTCTCGAAACTCCCACGACTAGGGACCACAATTAAGGATATGCATATAAACTACCCAACTCTCACGTATATGATCGCCATCATACTGTTGGTAGTAAAGCAAGATCCTAAGGGCTCTATCAAAGTGTAACATGCAATCAGTCACCTGAACATGTACACGACTGATAAAGGCAAACCAGATAGCATACTATCATCTCGAGTAAGACTGTTCTACCGGTATAGGTCCTCCGCAATCATTGCAATCACGTACCTGCGATCCAATAATTGACTATGAGGGCACTATCTCCAAGAATCTCCCACTTGCACTCAAGGCTGATTATTGCGATGTTGCGTACTCACAGCCCGTGTGAAACCAACACCCAACTCCTCTACTAATCAGTTTCACAAAGCCCGTTTGTAAAGCTATTGTGTTCGAGAAATAGCCTCGGTGAGTGGATCCGCCTAGAAGTTTCTTTCTGAATCTCTCTTAATCTCAAGTTCGCGGAGAAAGCCATCTCCCTAATTGAGTAATACCTGTCTTAGAATATGTCTGGATATCTGATGGGACCTTAGTTCATAAATGAACTCCATATCCAAACTTCTTAGACTGTATGGATCACTGAACCTAATCAGTATCCGGCACCATGCCACCCACAGTATCCTCTTGAACCACCTGTCCATAATACTGTCCCTCGTCAGAGGGAAAACTAAAACTCTGACAATCACTCTGTCATCCATGTCACCTTTGAAGCCTGGAATGATAACCGTCTCCCGAAAGAGGCTGCCGTCATCAAATCCGTAGAACCTGTACTTATGTTCTAAAACTGCTTCCTTATGTTTCTCCAGGATTGGATTAATACAAACTTATTGCATCTAGTGCAAAACCAACATTTGGTGTGGTACTTGACATCTCATGATTGACTCAATTGCCTAAGCAAGTGATCTGCCAATCATGCACATCCCTCTCCCCTTTAGTCTGTAAGACACCTTTAGAGAGGGTGACTCCATCACCTGCAGGTACACCACCATGCTAGGAGCCAACTATTCTAAAAACCATTAGAATATCTGTCAAAGTACCTACATTGGGAAACTACCCAAATCCAGATCTAAAACCATAGATCTAGAAACCAGAATGTCAAATATTATATCCATATCCTGTCTGGAGAAACAACTGTGTGACGACCACAGTACAACCGATCGTAGTATTGGAATTTTACTTCCTACTCTGTGTATGTTATCCAGATACCATGACATCACACCCTACTACCTTCTTAACTGATCCATCCCCTATTCTGATTGAAGTCAAACCCATGACTGTCACATCAAAATTAGATGATCTATCTCCGCTATAACTGCTCAAGTCTATAAATAGATATAAACATCTTTCCCACTATGCTTCTGTTGCTCCCACTGACTACGACAACCCTCCTACCGGGTCTCATAACCTGGAACAACAGTAGTGTCAAGTCTGGGTAGATAAGAACCTCCCTGTCACCGTCCTTGAGCCTACCGAAGTACCTCTCGGGTGTCTGAGGTTACCTACCATATCTGCGGAGTGGCTATTGGAATGTCAAACTTGATTGAATGTATAGGTCCTATTAAATTTTCCGTAATCGTTCGCGGTTCTGGAATCACTTCCAGTTCTACCATACTCCCACTACTGTTTTCTGAAAAAGATCCATTTTTACTAAAACTGTGGCGAGTCAAGAATAATATCACTATTGATCTTCCAAATGGTAAAATATCAACCCTCGTCATAGCCAGGGTCAACCCACAAACAGCCATTACAGAAACGTGCCCTGAGTTATCCAGAGTCTGGTTTTAAGCATAAGCTGGACAACTCTCCATACCTTAATTTCTTTTAAGGTACGATCCATTCTATATCCAATACAGAAACTTTGGCACTTTATTTAATTGGAACCATGATTCAAATCATGCAGCTGTCTCCAGTGCATATCATCTTTAATGGAAAGAGGCTAATCATCATTACTCAACTTAGGAATCCATCCAATTATGAGTAACCTGAATGAGAAACACGTTTCTCAAAACCATTACTATCATCTGAATACCAATCACAAGAATCTACATCTTCGATCTCTTTGAAGAATCCCGATACTTGTGATACCTTGTTCTCTACTTTATTCTTATACCCACAACTTCTCAAAACTTAGACCTTGTATTTCTACGAAACACTCGTCTAAATACTAGAGAAGTTATAAGTAAACAGAACATAGTACGAGGACCTACCCCTTTGTCCTGATGGACACTGGACAACATACTATACTCTGTATAAGTCCGCTGAGTTAAACAACTCAAAACCTGTGCGTCGTAGGTTGAAAACTGTACCCTGGCGATTTCCTCAAATATCACCAATTACAACGAATTCCGATATAATGAGGATAATCACCTAATTCCCAATAACTTCCTCCCACTCATCATCTGTAAAACCATACAGATATGAGAATGAAACTTGGTAAATACATACCCTTGGAGTAAGTGTCTAATCGGGAAAACAGTTTTTCTTTAACAATGCACTGAAACATGAAAATGTTTCGTAGGGGTATCCTGGTATTCATAGCAATGCCTCTTCCATAATCCAATTCATGACTTCAACCGTATATTTTATTGCCATCTCTCCAAATCCCTTTATTTGTCTTTAGTCTTTACCTTCTGTACACCATCGTTAGGCGAAATTGTTTTCTTCCTTCCCTACCGTTCGGCACCAGCCTATGGTTTGGAAGAAGACTATCCAGTAAGCATAATAGGTGTATCCTCCTAAACCAAGGAGTACTCGCAACTGAGAGAAGGTGATGATAAAAGACAACTGAATAATACCTTATTCTTTTAAAGGTGAAATAGGAGTGGCGATGAAGTACGCGGTTTTGGTCGTGAATGATATCAGTCGCAATTTACTTTGCCCTCTTTCTAATCCCTTTATTTTGTCTTTATATATTACCTTCTGCACACCCTACTTAGGCTAATTGGTTTTCTTCATTCCCTACCTTTCGGCACCAGCCTATGGTTTGGAATAAGACTATCCAATAAGCGTAATAGGTGTACTCTCCTAAACCAAGGAGCCCTCGCAACCTGAGAGAAGGTGATAATAAAAGACAACTGAATAAACCAATTCTATTTCTCCTGAACCTGGATCCATCCTCGAAGAAATCCCTTCGAGTTCGTATATAACCATACGATGGATCTATCCAATGGAAGTGGATATCCGTAGTAATACGGGTGTTCTGAGAAATTCAAAGGGTAAAAGAAGGAGTGGCAATGACTTATGCAACTCAGACAATCCAAAAGCCAGTATTTTAAGAAGGCTCGGTCAACTTGGTCACTGAGTCATAGTCTAGGGTCGGTCAAAGGTCGCTGCCAAAAAGAGAGAGAAAAGAAACACTCTGCGTGCACTCTAACCTAGATCAGAATGGTCATCACTTTATCTAATCCGGAAACCTCCCACCGTCCTGTCAAATTCTCCCCCAAACCTAAAGAAGAATCAATCGGGATCACCCGAAGAGTAAACCAACTCATCAGTGGGAATCGGGATCCAACTCTCATCGCATGATAACGTGATGGAATGCATCCACGTTACTCATACTCCAGAAGGTATGCGCATACTTGGCAAGTTTCAGTTTCTTTAGAAACTCCCGATATGATTTTTGCCCCATGCTCTTATAACCTTGGCTTTGGTCAAAATGTCATAAGTCACATGCCAAGTTCTACCCATCACTATCTTGTCAATTTGAACCCACCCGCACATGCCCCTGACTTTGGCCAATCGGCAGAACGACTGTCCCAAACTAACTCATCTATCTATGCAACAATTGAATACCCAGCAGCTACCAAACACTATGCCTTAACTTTGGCTAAAATACATAGCTTGAATACTACTGAATACTCAAAAGAAGTGACGGAGGGCTACGGCTGGTTTTTGGCGAAAAACCTTTAACGTAGTGAACTTGATATCGCTGAAGGAACCTGATAGCTTTTTAAAATATAGTGGCGAAAACCTGTGCTCAAGAGGTCACTCCCGGTGAAGGGATCTCGGCTCTTTCCTCGTGGAATGAGGTGCAGGATATTCCACTGAATACCGCTATGCAAAGCAACTTGTAATCGACTATAGTGAAGTTATTACCCTGACGCAATGTTCTGTCCAAGGGGTCGGTCCCGGTAAAGGGATATCGGCCCTTGCCCCGTCGAATGAGGTTCAGGATATTCCACTGAATACCGCTATGCATAACAAAAGAAAACGTCTTTGCAATAACACTTTTTAAATTTTTTCCAACAACTGTAAACAGGTTTGTTTTACTTTGCGTTGATCAGAATCAACACAGTCCCATCAATTAATCACACCAGAAAAGAACGAAAATAAAATGTACGTATATGCCATCCGCATTCGTCACTGGGTCCCGTCATCACCCGATAGGTTACTTAACTAACGACAGAGCGGGGACTGGACTAGCGCGGGTGTAAAACATATACAACATCTAATAGTATATAAACCAATATACAATAATCGCTCCAGGCGTGATAGTATGCAACATTACAGAAAAGTAATAAGCATCACAGAACAATACAGATAATCTGGGATCCCCGGGTTTCACAGAGCCGCTGCTGAAACCCGACGTTCCCCTGTCGTGTGGATAGCCTGTGCAATGAAACCTAGACCCCTACGGGTGCGGCAAGTTACCCGCCAAAACCTGAAGCGAGGTAGTCCCCACAGCATAGTGAATGGAACACCCGGCACTTCACGGAATCCGGTAAATTGAGCACCCCTCCTTGGGTCAACCTGTACCCCCTACGAGTGCGGCGAATAGTCTGCCAATTCTAGAGTGGGGACCCTCTGCCTCTCAAAGCCATGAGATGTGGACCCGTTGCTTCTCAGAATCCGGCTATCCGTGCACACCGTCTCGGGGCAAAACCTAGTACAGTAATGTAAAATAGTACAATAGGTACATCGACCGCAACCTGGTCGTGCCCCAAAAGAATATTATACAACAGGCAGTGACGGCATTCCACAAGTTGGACGCTCGCCCCGCAATATCAAATGTACAAATAAACACAAAATGTACTACCATTGCACACTGCTATCCACCACGACAAATCCGCAACAATACAGCACAACACAGAACATCAACGCGAATGTCATGTTCGCAAACCCGTCTAAAAGAACTATAGCAATCAAACGCGGTTTACCGATCAAATGACATTCCCAGTCGGAGATATAATGTAAGCACTGTAAACTAACATGTTTAAATTTCGATCGACCAAAGACCAAATATCAAAAAGTGGGCCCCACGACTTACTGGTGAACATTAACAAAATCTGGGCCAAAACGATATATACCAAAAATCCCAATTTCCAACATAGAATATACTGTAGAAAATTGGCAAACTGATTTGACTTTTCTGCGGCGGATCCGCGGCCAAACCCATGCTTGGGCCGCGGATCCGCGGCTGAACAGTCGGATTACTTCGTCGTTTTTCTGCAGTATTCCTAAAAAAGCCTGCTTGATTCTCTGGTATGGTCCAAATGTCATTTTGACCAGTTTAAAAATTTACAGAAACTGTCAAGTGAAGAAATTGCGATTTTTGATTTTCGGTTCGATCGATGTTTTAAACGCGCTAGCACAAGTTAGTATAGCAAAATGGTGAGGCTCTGATACCACTGTAAGTCTACGCTAGCGCCCCGGCAGTCTACGGACGGCAAATGCGGAACAAAAAACTTTTAACTGGCGCTATCATATACTTTAACCCGGATCTGCCATTATTGCTAAGCTAACAAACTGTAAAGAGTGTAGAAAGGTTATACCGAACGATCCGAGTCCTTCGTTCTTCAACCATCATCCCACGCTCCGTTGCGGCTGCTCTGATCTCGTCGATCTCCGATATCCTCGTCGAGGTGGCACCACATCACTGATTCTTTAAACGGGCTCCCGCCTCTGACTTGAGGCAACTCGATCGTCAAGTTTGCTAAAAGAGACGACCAAGAATGATGTAGAGAATGAGTAGATGACTTTGTCTCACTTCGTCCAAATCCGTGGACGATCGGTTAATGAAGTTGCCGAAGGAATTGGGTGATGGAATGAAATGAGGTAATGAAATTTCCATGCACCCAAATACTATCATATCTTTTCTACAAAATTAATCAAGTAAGCAAGTGAGGGAGGAGAGAGAGGGCCGGCCATTATATGGAGGAGGGAGGTGATGGTAGGAGGAGGGAGGTGACCTTAAGATGAAGCATATCAAGAAGAAAAGATCTTAAGGAAAACAAAATACCATAATGAAAATAATGACTCACATCCTTAGTCATCATTTCATTAAAAGCAACCAATTAGAACACAACACCAATTAACCTAGTCACCTCATCTAGATGCTTCTAGAACACTGACTCACCTCATCAGAAGAAAAGATAAATCCGTCTTTAACCGAATGTTAAAAGACGGCTGATAGAAAACTGGAAACTGGCAACTTCCAAAAGTGATCCTGAAACGAATTTCAGGACAACCCCGAAACTGTATAAATATACCCGCATTTGTATTATGACCGAATACAAATGCAACTGAGACAAAGATATTATACCTACTCAATATAATACTCGGATCCGGCTTAAACCAAAGCCGACCAGTATCATCTGTCCGAAAATCGACACGTGCGTAAACGCACGTGCATTTTCCGAACCCTGCCATAAAACCATACGGCCTCTACAACGTTCCGCCCGAACTTGGGAAACTGTCTGTGGGGGACTCTAATGACTCGTCAGTACCCTGGCAGTGGGTTTAACCACAAACCGTCAGCGGCACTAGCTATGCGTAACGGCTGCCCACGGACTGACCTCAAGGGAGACCGATGAGCGCACTCAAGGGAGGCCGATGAGCGAACTCATCCAGAAACCCTACTGAGCCTAACAGTGACAATGTATATACAGTCCGGTCCGTTCGTCTATGAGTATCGCATATCCGCCTAGGGGGCTAGTAACATCAGACCCCCATTAGCAGTATAAGTCGTGTCGGAGTGAAGCCCAATAACACCCTGAGATACTACTGGAGTACCTACCAGTAAATCTCCTGCCACGGCCGTGGGCTTTGTGTAATGGCTCTCCTAGACACAGCACGATCTCGCCCCCAATACCGGGAGAGACGAATCCCCTGCCGATCCGCTCACGTACCTCCATATGGCTCGGGACTTTACCCAAAAGCTACCTGTTTGCACGACTCCTTTGAGCCGTGGTAGGATAGAAATCAAAGCACAGTGGGAACTCACACGAGACAAATGATGACATCAGGTCGATGAACTAACCTGTACACATGTCACCAGGGAACTGCTATCTGACGATAGATATAATACTAACTAGCAGATTCCCGGCGCGTCCTGTCCGGTGTACTCATAACCCAATGAGCACCTGTATACATCTTAGGTGATCTAACTGACACCAGTGGCTTGTGAGACCGGCCACCGCCCCTCGTCGGGGTCTCGACTGTACACACTAGTCTACTCCGGAGTATCGATGCCCTGTCTCGAAACTCCTACGACTAGGAACCACAATTAAGGATATGCATATAAACTACCCAACTCTCACGTATATGATCGTCATCATACTGTTGGTAGTAAAGCAAGATCCTAAGGGCTCTATCAAAGTGTAACATGCAATCAGTCACTTGAACATGTACACGACTGATAAAGGCAAACCAGATAGCATACTATCATCTCGAGTAAGACTGTTCTACCGGTATAGGTCCTCCGCAATCATTGCAATCACGTACCTGCGATCCAATAATTG
Organism: Agapanthus africanus; assembly: GCA_030015575.1. Taxonomy (NCBI): domain Eukaryota; kingdom Viridiplantae; phylum Streptophyta; class Magnoliopsida; order Asparagales; family Amaryllidaceae; genus Agapanthus; species Agapanthus africanus. The sequence goes on along the minus strand of JASDDO010000006.1, from coordinate 123,381,868 downwards.
ACTATGAGGGCACTATCTCCAACATATACATCCAATGTACAGTAATGGCCTCTAGGGCATACATATAACTAACAGTACCTGGACTGTGATAGTCCTAAAATCCTCTTGGATCTGTCACGGTAGATCCGGATCCCCAGACTGTATGAGGCATCACCCAGGTCTTTCATGGAGAACCTGTGTGACAAGAACCCCTTGACAGATTGTGGCATAGGAATGTCATTTCCTATTAAGAGAATGTCATCCACGTATAAAACGAGGAATACTACAGTTCTCGCTACAAATCTACAATAGATGCAAGGTTCATCTGGATTTTTGATAAAGCCAAATTCCTTGACCGTCTCATCAAAACAGATGTTCCAACTCCGCGAAGCCTGCTTTAGTCCATAAATGGACTTAAGCAACTTGCACACCTTTCTGCTGCTCCCAGTCTGAATGAAACCCTCTGGCTGGTCCATATAGACACACTCATCTAAATGTCCATTTAGAAAAGCTGTCTTTACGTCCATCTGCCAAATCTCATAATCGTGGAAGGCAGCAATGGCAAGAAGGATCCGAATGGATTTAAGCATAGCTACTGGAGAAAAGGTTTCGTCATAGTCCAAACCAGGTCTCTGACGAATACCCTTTGCAACCAGTCTAGCTTTATAGGTTTCAACCTGTCCATCTACACCAATCTTCCTTTTGAAGATCCACTTGCATCCTACGGGTTTTACCCCATCTGGAGCAATGTCCAACGTCCATACTTTGTTGGTGTAGATGGACTCCATTTCGGTCCGCATTGCATCCAGCCATTTTACCGAGTCGACGCTCTGAATGGCTTGCTGGAAGCTAGTAGGCTCATCACAGTCTATGATGCAATCCTCTCTATCCCCGTCAATGAGAAAACCGTAGTATCTCTCGGACGGATGAGACTGCCTACTACTCCTGCGGAGTGGCGTGGGAATGTCCCGATCTTTCGAACCCTCTGGTTCTACTAAGCTTTCAGTAATAGCTTGTGGTTCTGGAATTTCTTCCAGTTCTATAGCGCTCCCACTTATTTCTTTTTCTATGAACTGATGTTCCAGAAAATGGGCATTACGAGAAACAAGGACTTTTTGTTCCTCTGCGTAATAGAAAAGATACCCCCTGGAGTTCTTTGGGTATCCTACAAACTTGTACAGTACTGAGCGTGCCTCTAGTTTGTCCGTATGCTGCTTTTTGACATAAGCTGGACATCCCCAAATCTTCAGGTATTGAAGATAGGGTTTCTTCCCACTCCATAACTCATATGGTGTGGTAGGCACAGTCTTAGTGGGAACTCGGTTCAAAAGGTATGCAGCTGTTTCTAGCGCATATCCCCAGAACGATCGCGGCAACTCAGCGTTACTCATCATGGACCGTACCATATCCAACAGGGTTCAGTTCCGTCTCCCCGATACACCATTATGTTGCGGAGTGTATGCAGGAGTAAGCTGAGAGAGAATTCCATTCTCTTTTAAGTAACCGAGGAACTCGGCACTCAAGTATTCACCACCACGATCAGATCTCAGTGCCTTGATACTTTTGCCTGTTTGTTTTTCTACTTCATTCTTCTATTCCTGGAACTTTCCAAAAGCTTCAGATTTATGCTTCATTAAGAAGACATGTCCCAACCTTGAAAAATCATCCGTAAAAGTAATGAAGTAAGAATAACCGCTTCTCGCATGTGTAGACATTGGACCGCACACGTCGCTGTGTACGAGTCCCAAGAGCTCGCTCGCTCTTACTCCGTGTCCAGTGAACGGAGTCTTTGTCATCTTTCCTTTGAGACTGGATTGACAAGTTGCATACGATTGATATTCGAACGGATCCAAATATCCTTTTGTATGTAACTTTGTCAACCTTCTCTCATTGATGTGACCCTGTCTACAATGCCATAAGAAAGTTTTATTGATTTCTGGAGACTTTCTTTTGTGTGTATTCTGGACATTGAAAATTTGTGGTTGGTTTAAAACGTATATACCGTTGTTTAATGTACCTGACCCAATCAAAACTTGATTAAGGTGAATGTTAACTACATTACTTACAAATGCAAATTCATAACCTTCTTTAGATAATAAAGATATAGAAATGATATTACAGGTTGCATTTGGTACATAATAACAACTACGCAATACCAAAAAGTGTCCATCCGACAATCCCAGGTGATAGTCCCCCACGGCCTCAGCATCCATGCTAGCACCGTTTGCAACTCTGAGGGTCATGTCACCTGCCTTCAAAACTCTACGCTTTCTCAACGCCTGCAAAGAATTACAGATATGAGATCCTGATCCGGTATCAAATACCTAGGAAGTAGAGTTTATTGATAGACAGTTTTCAATAACATACACACCTGAAGCTGAAGCCGCAACTCGCTTCAAATCCTGGGTTCTGGCCTTCCAAGCCTTGCAATCCTGTTTCCAGTGTCCACTTTTGTGACAGTAGAAGCATTCTTCCTTCCCCATTAGCTTTCCCGCTACCTTTGTTGCCTTACCTTTTCCCTTCGTATCCACTTTACTGACACCGCTTTTTGGTTTGGCGGGGGATTTCTTCTTCTTACCCTTGGCTTTCGCTCTGGACCTAGAAGAGGAAGATCCTCCTACAAACAAAGTGGATGTCTCCCTACCCTTCTGTAGGGTGCCCTCAGCACTCCTCAACATGTTCAGAAGTTCGGAAATTTCAACCTCCTTTCCTTGCATGTTGAAGTTTAAGACAAACTAGGCGTAAGTGGAAGGAAGGGACTGGAGAATCAAATCAGTGTAGAGTTCATTCTCCAACGTGGTCCCAAGGTCCGCGAGCTCCTCTATGTAGCCAATCATCTTAAGCACGTGTTCCGCTACCGATGATCC